>JAMXBD010001547.1:0-344077 GCA_024138025.1 Combretum micranthum
CAATGAGTTTCAACTTGTAAATTTCGGTTTTATGAAAATGGATTTTTTTAGAAGTTTCATTTGAACTTTATGTTTGGTATTAGATAAGTGTGTAATCTCTAATTTTGTTTTGCGAAATCTCCTTGCAAGTTTAGGACAAAAATAAGTTGGTCTAAGTAGTTAAATAGAGAGATATGGCAAAATTTTCACAAAAGCTAAATCTTGGTATTTCGCAACCCTTATGTTACAGTACGTTTCTGACCCTTAAATGTTTGAATTAACTTTAGAAATAGATAGCTCTTTCGAGTAGTGTAAATCGGTATATTATAAGTTAAATTCCGAGTTAAAATGAGTTAGATATGACCTTTTTAAGTAAAGGATTCAACCTAGGCGAAAAGTGACGAACTTAGTAAATAAAATTGTTAAGTTAATGGAATTCTTAAGAGATACTCATTGAGGGATTCTTTGTTTTAGGTGAATTGGAGGACGGGTTACCCTTCCCGAGGACTATTAGACTAGTGGATTTCACTACATGGACAAGTGAGTTCATTTCTCAATTAATTATGCTCTTGGATGTGCTTGTGTATAGTGGCATTAGACTTAGGAAAAGATAAATTGTGATTGAATGGTGATCTAAACTTGCATGAATGAACGATAAGTATATCGAGGCAAGCTTTGTTGAAATAACCTTGTATGAGCTAGTATAGATTTGGAGTGTCTGAAATCTTATGGTCAATTTTTAAATTATCTAATTAATATACCATGATTATATGAATAAATTGTACGTGATAACACGTAGTGAGTCACATATCATTGTCGATATGCCTTTGGTGGGACAAAGGTGTATTTGGGAGGCAGCGGTCTTTAATGAAGGGGACTGGTTGCATGACTTATGGACCAACATAAAGATTGTACGTTGCATGTCTTATGGACCACCCACTTAAGATTGGGGACTATGGTTGCATGTCTTATGGACCAGCTTTGGAACTGTAAGTTGCATGACTTATGAACTACCTCAAACCCCAAGTGGAGGGCGTAAATCCATTCACATATGACTACCGGAAAGTTATATGCTTGCTTGTCATTTGCTTATGCATTCATATGGTTGATTAATTATAACTTGCTTGTATAGATATTTTAGCTTAGTCGACTATGTTACTTGGAAAATGAATTTCACTAAACATTAGCTTATACCCCAATAGTTTTTGTTGCAGTGCTCCTATTTTTGGATGTTCCGATAGACACTTTGTGCAGGTTTATCACATGGAATTAAAGAGCTTTTGAGGAAGTCGGGACCTAGTATAGGCGTGGACTTCTAGGAAAATATCTTTAATGTAGATTCAGATTTTGTAAATGGAGCTAAACGATGTAGACTCCTATTATTTTGGCGGGGGTATGCCCCCTTGGATTTTGTAAAGTTAATATTTATCTTGTTGTGATTTATTCTTCATGCTATGTATGCTTTCTTAAGACTACTCGAATCACAGTGTGATCCTAAAGTTGTGTGAGTACACCTTACACTCGATATGTAAACTTATGGGATGACTAAGGTTGTCATACTTAAGTTTAAATATCGGGTGTGTGACTGTCGTGTTTAGGGTACCCTTTGGGGCGTGACATATATTCTTGCTATTTCTTTGAATAGACTCCTTCTTGGGAACTTGAAAATCATTACTTTTCTAAGTGGGTTTATAAGTTATTAGGTTTATTTGTCTTGCTTTAAAAAACTAGTTTGTTTCTTGGTTTTGTTTTGATGAGTTGAAAAGACCTTGATTCTTAATCTTTTTGTAAAAAACTTTGAATACCAACAAATTATTTTTTACTAAGACTTTGTACCCTATTATGAAAGAAGTGTTTATTTCTTTTTTATTTCATTGGTAAAACTATTCTTTTTTATTTGAGAAAACTTTGAGAAACTTGAAAAAATGTTGTAAAAAACCATTTTTATGTTGTTAATAATAATCATTATTTAGTGATAAGTTACATAATAGAAAATTTAGTTTCTAGTTCCTTTATTAAAGAAAAATTCTACTTTAAATTAGTTGAGACAATATCATTATGTAGATGCATGTATTATGAGCATGTAGTATGTAAATGATGAAAATATAAGATAAGAAGTAAGATAATATTAGTAAGCAATAAGCAATAATAAGCAAGATACTATAGTCAAATATTGGGAACCTTAGCTTTATCAAGGCAACCCGGGACTTTGTCCCAAAAAAAAGAAAAAGAAACAAAAGAAAAGGTAATAATAAGAGCAAATATAGTAATAAGCTTGTCCGTGAGTTAGTGAGCATTTATGCTCTAAAATATATATATATATATATATAGTAACATATATGAAGTTAGGTTAGAAGCATGATAATGACAATAATAAGATCATAATAACAACATAATGGAAATCGGTATTCTTGGCATGTGCAAGAACAAAGCATGAATATATTGTTGCTTCTACAACTCATATGAGCTTTTTAGAAACAACACCATAATTATGCTAAGTTTACATGACATGGGAAATAAATAGTAGAAAAGATAAGAGTGTTTACCTATAAGGAAAATATAGAAGTAGTAGTGTAAGGAAAACTTTGGATAGTGTTTATGTGTGTAGAAATGTGTAGAAAGTTTGGGTAATAAAAGAAAGAAAAGAGAGATTTTGGTAGAGAGTATTTGATGAGAGAATTTGAGAGTTTTATTAAGGTGAATGAGTGTGTGAAGAATTGGAGGGAGAGAGGGTATTTATAGAATTTTTGGAGTGATAATGTGTGAATTAATAAATTGAAAAAAATAAAATGTGTGTGTGGTGGGTACATGCCACATGATGGGCAGGAGAAGAGAGAGAGAGAGAGAGATTTTTGTTTTGTTTTGTATTTTTATTAATTAAAAGTAATAAGATGTAAAGTTGATGTGAATGAAGATGTATGTAAAAAGCAAAAAGTAGATAACAGGTATGGTAGAGTGTAGAAATTGCGTAGAAAAATAGAGATAGGTGAATAGTAATGAATAGTAGATAAGAACAAATTAATATCGGTAGTAATACAATACACGTAATTAAGCTATATCTGGTATTTTAGATACCGAAAAAATTATAAAATTGATATTTTTGAAATTCTTTATATTTTACGAGTTTATTGGTATTATCGGAATATTTTTACTGTCGGGGTACCGGAGCACGGTTTTCGAAAATTGATCCCATTCGGATCCGAAAGACAAAAAAAATTATTGAATCTGATATTTTTATCATCCTTATATTATACGAACTATTATCCACAACTATCTCAATTTCGTTGTTTCGAGATTAGCAACACGGGATTGCCGGATCTAATCTTTTAGGGTTTGATGTGTATTTGTTGACCTTAGGGTTTCCGGTTGACTTATGATTTAGCGTTTGAATATATGTCACGCCCTAAAGGGTACCCTAAATGTGGCAGTCCGTCGTACACAATATTAAAGCCTAAGAATAACCACCTCAGTCACGCAAAGGCTTCCATACTATGTACAATGCGTCTAACACATGGAGGAGACTCATCGGAGTAATGCATTTTATGTTGATACAACTTGAGAACAATGTAAAGGAAATTTGTAAACCCCCAAATTTTTGGAATCGGTTTAGCATAAAACCCTAAATCGGAAGTCAAACAGGAACCCTAAAGGTCAACAAAACCCTAGTTTACCGTATCAAACTAAATCCGGCATTGCCGTTTTCCTTGGTCCCGAAAAACGAAGTTGAGATAATTAGCTAGAATAGTTCGTAATAACCATAAGTTTTATAAAAATTTCAGTTTCGCTAAATTCGGGTGTCCTTCGAATCCGATCAGACACAGTTCTCGAAAAACGTGTCCGGAAGCCCGGAATAGTAAAAATATACCGAATACACCGTTAGACTCGTAAAAAAATAAGTTTTCCAAAAATATCAGTTTCGTAATTTTTCGGTAAGTAAAAATAACAGATATAGCTATTATACGCGTATTTTCTTACTACCGGTACTTTAATTGTCATATCTACTTTACATTACACTATTCATTACTATTCTATACTATTATTTTATCTCTATTTTTTCTTACACTATTCTTACACTCTACATAACCTATAAACTTAACTTTTTACCTTTCCCATAACTTTATATCACATCTATCTTACATATTACATCTTTTATTTAACAAAAAGTTCAAAAAATAAAACACACTCCCTCACTACACTCAATGGCCGGCGCTACGCCCCCTTACATGCCCATCAATTTGTTTTAATTTTACTTTATTTTAATCACACAAAAATCACTCCTCAAATTCCTATAAATACGCCCTCATACCTTCACTTCTTTCACACCCTCTTCTCTAAAGTTACTCTACTAAAATTTCTCTCAAATTTCTCTCAAGAAGTTCTCTTTAGCTCATCTCCTTTAGGTAAAAGTTTCTTTAAGAGTTTCCATGTTCATCTACTTAGTATGAACTTAATGTGTGTTTTCTAAAATCATGAAGGTTTAAGAAAGCAACAATAGGTTCATACTTTGTTTTTGTTCATAATCATAATTCCTTTATGTTCATGTTTCCTTTGTATTCATTTATGTTTCTCTTATGTTCATTTATGTCTCTTTTATGTTCATAACTATCTATCATATCTATATAGCTATATATACTATTTAGAGCGTATAAGCTCATAATCTTGCAATTTATTTACCTTTCATGCATTTTATTTATTCCAAGTTGTTTTTAAGACTAGTCTCTAGTCTTAGACTTGTCCTCATCAAGTCAAAACAAGCTTTTCTTTCTTTCATTTTATTTTATTATGGGACTAGTCTACTTCTTAATCCCGGGAGCCTTGAAAAAGCTAAGACTCCAATACTTGACTTTATTATTATGCTTTATGTTATTTTGGTTATTATTATTCTCATAATCATGTTCATTTAGATTGTTGTCCATAATTTTATTTAAACAAAAAGAAGAATTTTGTCACCTAGAAATAAGTTTATGTAAAGTATAAAATCTATAAAGCAACACAAAATAAACTCATTCCTTTTCATGTTACAAAAAGAACTCACTATAATTTTATAAACTACTTTTACTTTAAAAAGCCACTTAGATCCTTATTATCCCACCTTGTTTTTCAAAAGAAAAAAATTTTTGTTGACAAAAATGGTTTTTTTCATAAGAAAGAAAATAAGATGGATGACTAAGGAAATTTTTTTTTAGTAAAGACCTTTGCAAACAAATAGGCAAAGAAAATTTATGGTTTGAAAATAATAAAGTTATTTCTTTTCAAGTTACAAAAAGAAGTTAATAAGATTATAGAAATTAGTTTTTCTACAAAAAGTCCTTAATTGTTCCACATTGTTTTTATGAAGAAAACAAAGTTTCATGCATGGATGATTATTTTTGAAAAATATGAGACATGAGAAAAAGAATGAGAAATATCAAGTAAGAATTTTTGCAAAACAAGTAAACAAAGGAATTTACACACGAAAAATGAAGAATAGCATATTTCCTAGAAAACTTCAAATATAGTATTAATGTAACTTAAAAAGTAGAAAATTTTATTTTCAAAGGTCACGTAGAAAAAGATAAATAAAACCAACATAAAACGTTTTTAGAAAATAAAGAAAACAAGGTATTCATTTCAAAGAAATTTACAAAAACAATTTCCGAAAAGCTTCAAACCAACATTGTTTTACCTAAGAAAAATAAATTGGACAACAAGACACTTGAGCATGCTTAAATATGAGTTATATATTTATAAAAAAGAGATTTTTCAATTAATAGATAACTAAATATTTATCAAACAAATTTTGATTTCTTGAACCAAAGTTGTTTTTACTTGGAAATCCTGGTGAATTTTATTGCTGCCGTTTCGGAGCCTATATGGCTTTGTTTGATGGAAATAATTTTGGAAATGGGTAGATCTTTTCGAGTAGGTAGAAATCGGTATATTATATGCGTAATTCCGAGTTAAAATAACCAAGTTATGGCCATTTTAAGTTGGAACATTCTTCTATACGAACTTTAACGTTCCTTGACATTGTTTTGTCAAAATTCAAGAAAATCATAAAAAAAAAAAAACTCATTGTGGGTATTTTCTTTGGTTAGGTGACCCCGAGGAAGGATTCCTTTACCCAGAGAACTATTGCGATTAAGTGGAGTGTGTGAACGACTTATCCGCTTAGAGGAATAGACGACAATGGCATTGTGAGTTTATTTCCATTAAATGCTACACTTGTTGTGCTTGTAAATTAGTTACACTAGAGTTAGGAAAAGATAAACCGATATGCATGTAAAAATAATTCCTTGAAAGAATTCTAAGAATATCGAAGCCAGAATTGTTCTAAGTGATTGTTTAGTTTAATATTGATTTGTGTGAAATTCCTTGATCGCCATAAAGTTGAAAATAATTATGCTATGACTTTATAAATTAATGAACTCATGCATATCACGAAGTGAGTCACATTGCATGGTTGGGTTATTATCCTTGGGTAGAAAGATAGTAAGCTCATGTCGAAAGCAACACTTGGCGGGAGATCCGAAAGCGATTGCTTGGCGGCTTAATGGAATATGCTTGGCGTAGATCCAAAGCAAGTCAATCAAGTAGATTCGGAATGCTCGACGATGTGTGCTCATGAGCAAGAAAACTTTTTATTTAAAACTACTTGAATTGAGGTTATGTATCACCAAACCCGAATGGAGGGCGTAAATCTATTCAACATATAGTTCCCGGAAAACTATATGTTTGTTTGCCCACGTGCTTGTGCATTACATTTGTTTGATTAAATCAACTTGATCGAATCTTGTTACAAGAAGTTATTTATGGAAATAGTTCTCACTAAGCCTATTAGCTTATACCCCGATAGATATCTTTGCAGTTTCCTTACTTATGGTTAAGGCCACGTGGACCATGCGGGCAGGTAATCTCTCTTGAACATTAGAAACTTGGGTAAAGTGTAGCATAGTATTAGCATACAAATATTTATAATAGATTAGTAATTTAGGAAGTTGTCCCTAAGTTGTAAAGTCTTTGCCATGAATGAATAATTATTGTGAATCCTCTTTTCTTAATATGTTTCTATATCTCCTAAGCTTCATAATTCCATATATGGTCCTCTAAAGTTGTGAAAGTACGCCTTACACTTAATATAAAAGCTTTTGGGAATGGCTAAGGTTGTCATACTTAAGCTTTAATATTGAGTGTGGCGGACTGTCACGTTTAGGGTACCCATTGGGGCGTGACAAAATTCAATTCACTATTCTTCAAAATACAACTTATTAAACTTCAATTACAACTCATCAAAAGATTCTACTACATAAAACTATTACAAAGCAAATAATAAAACCTAGCTAATAACTTCAAGCAGTTCCATTTCTTGTCGGAATCCTAAAGTCATTCTCGGCTCCACCCATCTCGGGTCCCCACTTAGCATTCTTGCGATAACCTGCTCATATAAACAACTATTGGGGTATAAGCTACACTAGCTTAGTGAGAATTCTCTTAATTCCGTACCATGACAAGCAAGTTATAATCAACCATATGCTATGCATGAACAAACACATAAGCAAACAATTATGTATGGATATCCGGAATTCACACACATAATGGATTTACGCCCTCCGTATCTTGGGTTAGGGATAGTATTGAAGTCTACACGACCGCTGCTAGCCCCCAAGCCCTCGTCTCATAGCACTCAACTCAGCTAGGCTCACACATGGAATGCATCCCCGATGCGCCTTAGTTTCCTATGAATGAGCTTTGATACCAGGTCTCATTATCTAACGAGTCCTCGGACCATACCGATCGAACTGCGTAGAAGTAGCACACTACCAAATGCACTATGTCCAATGTGATGCATGACCAATTTAATTTTTACTTAGGTCAAAATATTCATACATTCTTTAGAGTGACCAACCAATATCATACACAAAACAGAAATAATACGAACAATGCAGTTATCCAATCAAATCGTGGTTTCGATATACTTTAGTATTCTTTAGCATACATTCATCACAGTCTCATCATATATCCCATCCCCATTCATATCGATTTTTATCTTGTTCCTATAATCCTAATGCAACTAGCTACAAGCACAAACAAGATAACAAAATAAGGAGAAAACTCACTCAGCCATTGAATCACGGGTCTTTTAGTAATAGTAATCCGATGGTAGGGAATCGTCGAATCCGGAATCACCTAAAAGGAAGAAATACTTTAATATGTATTTCAACTCAAACTAATCCAAACGATCTTATACGAACTATCAAATTCGTAATTCTCGTCCTAAGCGGGAATTCCAACTTAAAACGGTCATAACTTGGTCATTTTAACTCGGAATCTTGCAAATTATATATCGATTTCTATCTACTTCGAAAGATCTATCTAATTCTAATATTATTTTTAAGTTTTGAAAACTTTGAAGCTTCAAAAAGTTCCGATCAGATTAGGGCAGTAACAATTTCAATTTCCGAAAAATAGTTTTGTAAATGTTTGTAATGTTCCTACTATATAAATTAGCTATAGATGCAATATGAGTGATTTCCTAACATGAATGGCATGAGATGAGATTAACTCATGCATAATCTTGATGATTTTTGCTAAAAGAAAATTTTATAACTCTTTATATTGCAAGACTTCAAGGATAACTACTTTTAAGAATACTAGTTTCCTAATTTTGATCATTTCCATTTGTCTTGGATTTAATATTTAAGAAAATATAATTATTTTTGTTAAAATTG
The DNA here is from genome assembly GCA_024138025.1 of Combretum micranthum. Classification (NCBI taxonomy): domain Eukaryota; kingdom Viridiplantae; phylum Streptophyta; class Magnoliopsida; order Myrtales; family Combretaceae; genus Combretum; species Combretum micranthum. The sequence goes on from JAMXBD010001547.1 coordinate 8,688, forward strand.
AGTCTTCATGATATTTATTACTTATGACCTTCATTTCTACATAAAAATTTCCATTTTACACTTTGTAAACATGTTTTCAAAATTGGCTCATCCCAAAATCCGAATTTTGCAAAACTTGTTTTCGTGGTGATTTCTTTCTATAAAAATCATTGGATACTTAGAAAATTAAGGCTCAATCATGCCTTACCACTAAGGACTTTGTTTCTTTAATAAAACTTTCATTTTGAGTTTGGAAAGTATGTGTTTTCATGACCTCACTCCAAAATTACGAATTTCCTATGTTGACTAGCAACTCAAATTTTTCCTACTACATTACCACTCCTTGTTTTACATAATTTTCTTAGCAAATCCAATCATAATTTATCAAAATCATTACTTGATGATACCTATGACCTAAACTCTTCATTTTCCATATAAAACATAAGCTTTGGAGTTGGTAAATGGGTTTTAAGGCATGGTTTTGAAATCATCCGAATTTACAAAATTTGGAACTCAATTTTCATACTTCATTTCTATAATGCATCATGCATATATGAATTACCTACAAGCAATTGTTATGAAGGTTATGAGATGGTCTTCCTATATGTATACATATAGTACTAAGAATTCTTTTGAAAACTTTTACTTTGCAAAACTTTAAATTATACTAGACTTAAGAAAATAGTTTTTCTTCTTACAAAATCATACTTTATTTTATCAAAACTCAACCTTGATGATCTATATAACCATCACCTTCATTATTTCAATAAAAACCTTCATTTTGGGATTAGAAAATAGGTGTTTACATAGGTGGTTTGCCTAAGTAAGAATTTTACAAAATCTTAAAGAATGAAAACATTGTTTAACCTATTCTTGGAAACCATTTGTTATTCTAAGATTATACTTTGATAAACTTCTTTTGTCCTTGTAAGCCCCTAGATTTTTCGATAATATTAGCAAACCCTAAGAACCGAAAGTTGAAACGAAACCCTAAAGTTAACCCAGTTATACGACTAGTCTAGTGAATTTAGATCCGGCAATCCCGTGTTCTTAAACCCTAGAAAACGAAATTAAGATAATTGTGGAAAACGGTTCGTAATAACATAGAGAAGCCTAAAAATATCATATTCGAATTTTTCTAGTGTCTTACGGATCCGATCGGGGTCAGTTCTAGAAAACCGTGCCCCGGAGCACCGTATAGCAAAAATATTCCGACAACACCAATAGATTAGTAAAAATATAAGGTTTTCAAAAATATCAGTTTTAGAATTTTTCGGTAACTAAAAATAATAGATATAAGCCTTTTACGCGTATTTTCTTTACTACCGGTATTTTAATTGTCTAGTCTACTATTCATAGTACTTTTCTACTATTTATTACTATTCACCTATCTCTACTTTTTCTTACACTCTATTCTTACACTCTACCATACCTATACCTTACAATTTACCTTCCCCATACAACTTTAATCACATCATACTTTACACATTACTTCTTTTATTACAAATAATTATTTCTCCCCCCATAATACTCAAAACCAAAACCGCGCCCCCATGTCCTCTATGCCCTCATTTTTGTTTCAAATTCCAATTAATTTTAATCACACAAATTTTCACTCCAAAAATCTATAAATACCCCTTCATCTTCCATTTCTTTTCACACAACAAAAATTCATACTAAAACTCTACCAAAATCACTCTACAAAATTCCTCTCCCAACATCTCTCCAAGTTCTCTTCTTTCTTTAGAATATCCATTCCCACATAATACTACAACCCATTCTTTCTTCTTCAACCAACACATAAACTTTAGGTAAAACTTCTCTTATATACTCATCATGTTCATATAACTTAACATGAGTTTAGTGTATGTTTCTTAGACTCATTGAGTTAAAGAGCAATAATTTTTTCATGTTTTTGTTTTTGTTCATGTTCTTAATTTTCTTTATGTTACTATTATGTTGATATTGTTATTATTTGTATTATCTATATATATATATGTTTATTTAGAGCATATAAGCTCACCTGTTATTTATTTATTTCAAGTCTTGCAATTTATTTATTTACTTGTTTTATGCAATATTAGACCAGTCTTTCTAGTCTTAGACTTGTCCATATCAAGTCAAAACAATTTTATTTTCTTTGCTTTTCTTTCTTTTGAGGACTAGTCCATACTCTAGTCCCGGGATACCTTGATGAAGCTAAGGTTCCCAATACTTGACTTTACTTTTATGCTATTATTGTATTTATGTTATGTTTTTCTAGTTATATATTTTCTCATTCATACATGAATATGTTGTTATTGTCTCAACCATAATAAAAAAAGAGTTTTCTAGGTAGTAAAAATAAACTCTCTTTAAATATAAATTCTGTCACATAAGAAATTATTTTCCTTAAAGACTTGAAATTTTATCTTAAACAAATATTTTTCTAAAGCTAGATAAGTTAGCTCAAGTTTTGTAATAATATGTGGTTTTTACCAAGAAATACGTAAAGTAAAGTTAATATAAATTCTCTCTTTTCAAATAAATAAGAAAGTTTCTTTAGACTTAAACAAAGGATTTCTTAGATTCAATTGTCAAAGTTTTCCACAACTAAAATCTAAGATATTTTCAAAAATAACTTATAAGATGATTTCTTTTAAAATGGAACTAACCATAAAGTATTTAGAAGACCTTGTTTTCCAAAACGCTAGAAATAAATTTATGGAAATCTTGAAAGATTAAAATAACTTTTTTGAAGGAATAGAGTTAAAAGGAGGAAATACTCATTTATGATAACTTAGGAAATTTTTCAAAAAATAAAAAAATTTCTTTCAAGCCTTAAGCTTATCTCACTTTCAAGACATTTGTTTTACGAAACCATTATTGAGACAACACCAAATTCATGCATATAGTATGATATTATACATATATGTATAACATATATTCAAGGGATTTTTTCAACCATACAATATATCTATACTTTTGTCCAAAAGCCCTTGAGTGAAGAAATGTTGAAAACTCTAGTTTTGAAGTTTAGAAAATTCGTATCAATCTGTACGCTACTATTCTGAGACCCAAATAACTTCTTTGATGAAAATTAACCTTAGAAATATATAGATCTTTTTGAGTAGGTAGAAATCGGTATATAATATGCAGAATTCCGAGCTAAAATGAGCAAGTTATGACCATTTTAAGTTGGAATTTCCATTCCATAACGATTTTTACGAATTCTTTAAGATAGAAGTATAGAACTTGAATAGATCTTGGATGAAATACTCATGTTGGTATTTCTTTTGTTTAGGTGTCGAGGATCACGATCTTGTCTTCCCCGAGGATTACTTCGACTCCTAGAGCACTATGGACGAGTGAGTTTCCTTTACGCTTATATATTCATGCATGTGCTTGTAGAATAGAGCACTAGATGTTAGGAAAAGATAAAATGGGTATGCATGTGGGATGTTATGGGAATTATGTATGTGATTCATTGTGTGCGATCAATGAACGATAAGTATATCGGAACCCGATTTGTGATTGATACAAATGTTTCCATGCATGTATTGTTATGTGTGCAAATATTGTTTGATCGCTTTAAATGATTTAATGCCATATTGAAATCCCCATATAATAAATTGCTCATGCATATCACTTAGAATATCATTTCGAGTTTTGCTACTACTCCCAGCGTGGGACCGGAAAGGTAAGCTACCGCTACATCTTGAGGGTTAGGACGTTCGGGAATACGGCCTCAAGGTGTAGCCGCCGGATCGATCGCTTTGGGCATGGAAGGCCCGGGACTAGTAGTACGGTTCGTTGGAACCCAAGACGCGCGCAAACTGTGAGGAATTGTTCGGGACCCAGTTCAAAGCATTCCCTAACCACCAATGGAGGGGTAAATCCATCAAACATACGAAACCAGATAGTCGTATGTAATGTTTGATCATATATTGTTGCATTCATATGCTTGATTAATAAACTTGCTTGATTGTTGTTATGTGTACTATTGCATAAGGAATATCTCACTAAGTTAGTCATGCTTATACTCCTATAGACTTTTGATATTGCAGGTTTATCTTTTGCACCCGAGACCACCTTGAATTTCCGGGTAGAATCCTTATTTTTGAGAAGCTTTTGGAGGAACTCTATTTTGAAGTTATAGGGTAGATTTCTTCTAAAATCTTCTAGCTTTAGTTATATTATATTTAGAACCATGTTATTAAGAATTATCGGGGGAATGCCCCTTAGAAGCTGTAAGACTTTTATTTCAATGATATATATATTAAGTTATTTTGCATGTTCCGCTACCAATGTCTTAAAATGCATCACTCCACCGGTCTCCCTTTGTTGTGAATGTACGCCTTGTACCGATATGGAAGCTTTCGAGTGACTGAGGTAGTCATTCTTAAGTTTTAATATTGTGTACGCGGGCTGTCACATTTAGGGTACCTGCTGGGCATGACAATACTTATCAAAACTTGGTCTTTATTATATATATACCCTAGGACTTCCATTTTCCTATCAAAATTATCATTTTGGCATTTGGAAATAAGTGTTTGAAATGTGGCTATTTTCAAATCCGAATTTTGAGAAATTCATTTGAGCTTGTTTCTTTCTAAAACTCATTTAGTCTTTCAAAAATCATTTCCTAATCAAACATATCCCTTAAGGCTTCCATTTCCTTAATAAAAAACCTTGTTTTGAAGTTGAAAAATGGGTTTTTAAAATTGGTCTTTGTATCCGAATTTACAAAATTTATTCTTGACATATCTTTTGATAAAATCTATCTAAGCTTATGAAAATCCTTCCTTATATATCCTATCTTAAGACCTTTCATTTCTTAAATAAAAACTTCATTTTTGAGTTGGAAAACATATTTTTAAAATATGCCTTGGCCAAAATCCGAAAATAAGATTTTTATTTGAAAATCACTTTTGATTCTTGTAAAAAAAGTCTTGATGATATACATATATTAAGCCTTCATTATCTTAAGTAAAAATTACATTTTGACACTTGGAAAGTGGTTTTTAAATGGGGGTCTTGCCAAAATATGAATTTCATAATTTTTGTCTAAGTTCAAATCTAAGATCTACACATAATATGAACATATATCTAAATGAAACCCATGAAAATGAACTTTAAACTCATAGATCTAAACTTTACTCATCAAAATCTTTCATTTATGTTATCTATACCCTAAGCCCTTCATTTTAAATGAAAAATACACATTTTGAAGTTGAAAAACAACTTTTCTAAATATGATTCCATTTTCATCCGAATTTTCAAAAATGACTTTTGTTAAAAATAAAATAGATCTTGAGTTTTCTACAACTTTCCTACTATCATGATGCTATTACACGTTGTTCATGAACATAAAACAAAGTTTAATGCATGTATGAACCTAAACAACTAGATCTAGTTATAAATGCATGAATCACTATAATAGTTATGTGAATGATGGATCTATGTATAAATCATAAGAAACAACAAAAATAACAACTTAAATAACAACTTAAACAAGCTCATCATCCTCTGCCATCCGGGATGACCAGCCCACAAAGTATCATGGCACTCCCTCATGAGCACCCTCCTCAAGTTCCTCACCTTGGGAACATATAGGCGTCGACCTTTGCTGTAGATCAAATCACCTTCAACCCAAAATCTGCGAGTCTTGCCCTCTTCAATCAACTTCTTCAAGTTCTTAGCCAACAGGTCTTGGCCTAAGTGTTCTTTGATCTACTCTTGGATAGTACCAGCAACTCGACTGGCAGACTGTTGGGCTGTCTCGGCCAAATAGGCCAAATCTACTCTTCTACTCAAGGCATCTGCCACCTGATTTGTACGCCCACTGTGATACACAATCTCCATATCAAACTCTGCAAGGAATTCCTGCCATCTCGCCTGCTTGGCTGACAGTTTCGGTTGAGTAAGGATATGGCTGGTAGCAGAATTATCAGTTCTCACAAGGAACTTCGACCCCAATAAGTAATGCTTTCCGTTCTGAGGCAGTGCACAATAGCTAACAGCTCCTTCTCTTGTGCTGAGTATCTGCGCTGAGTGGGGTTCAGCTTCCTACTCTCATGTGCCACTGGATGTCCCTCCTGAATCAACACTCCACCTAAGATGATATCAGAGGCATCCGTGTGGACTTCAAAAGGTTTGGAGATGTCAGGTAGGGCAAGGACCGGCTCCTCTGTCACAATCCGCTTCAACTCTTCAAAGGCAGCCGGACAATCCTCATTCCAAGACCATCCTCGGTCCTTCTTCAAAAGATCTGTAAGGGGAGTAACCCTCCTGGAATACCCCTCTACAAATCGTCGGTAATAATTGGCAAGTCCAAGAAATGAGCGTAGCTCAATGACACTTCTTGGAACAGGCCACTCTTGAATAGCATCTACCTTGGCTCCATCCATCCTGATGTGCCCTTCTTCGATCACATGCCCAAGAAAGTTGATGCACTTCTGGGCAAAAGCACATTTCTCACGCTTCACGTACAAATGGTTTTCCCTCAACTTCTGAAATACCATCTGCAAGTGTTTCACATGGTCCTCCAATGTCCTGCTATACACAACGATGTCGTCTAGATAGACAACAACAAATTTATATAGATAGTCATGAAAGACATTGTTCATTAAAGTACAAAAAGTTGCAGGAGCATTAGTGAGACCAAATGGCATCACCAGGAACTCGTAAGCCCCATAACGAGTTACAAAAGTAGTTTTGGGCTCATCTCCCTCAGCAATGCGGACTTGATGATAGCCTGAGCAAAGATCTAATTTTGTGAAATATTTGGCACCACTCAGTTGATCAAACAAATCAGCAATAAGAGGAATGGGATAATGATTTCTCACTGTAAGTTTGTTGAGAGCCCGATAATCAATACACAGTCTCAAACTCCCATCATGCTTCCTCTGAAATAAGACAGGAGCCCCATATGGTGCTTTCGATGGACGAATGAAACCCGCCTCTAACAACTCATCAAGCTGCTTTCTCAATTCTGTTAGTTTTGGAGGCGACATTCTATATGGAGCCTTGGCAGGTGGTTTGGCCCCTAGGATCAACTCAATTTCATGATCCACTGACCTTCTTGGAGGTAACTCCTTCGGGAGCTTGTCAGGCATAATGGAACCATACTCCTTTAGGACACTCTGAATTACCCTCGGAATCTCAGCATTCCCTCCATCCTCCTTCTCTGTCAAGACAGCAAGGAATGTTGGCTCTTGGTGTTGGAGTCCTCGCTTCAATTGGAGTGCTGAAAGCATCATTGCCCCAATGCTCTTACCTCTGCACTACCCCACTACCCAGCTTTCCTCCTCTGAATGGGCACACAACATGGCTTCTCACCCATAAACATAGGCAATCAGCTGCTGGAAAGGAAGCAACTCGAGCATTCCTAAGCTTTTAAGCTTATGGAAGGTCATTTGATGCATGTAACCTTCATTACACTTTACCTATATCACCTATGGAAGCTTTGAGATGAAGATTTGCTTAAATATCTTCAAGAAATATGCATGGAGGCTCATGGAAAAATGGGCAGCTTGTTCCTTATGAACAAGGGCAAGAAGAAGAAAGAAAAGAGAGAAAAGAAGAAAACTAAAGAATGAAAAAGGAAAAATGAGTAAATGAAGGAGAGAGAGAAAATGAGTGTATTAAATGAATGAAAGAGAAAAAAAAAATAAAACAAGGCAGCAAATGGCGGGGGGAAGCTGTCCACGTGAATTAGAGAGAGAGAGAGAGAGGGTTTGTTTGAAATTTGACTCAAAATTGAATTGTATAATTAATGTATGTAACTTCTTTAAGAAGGAGTGGAATTTAATTAATTTAGTCAAATTGGAGTAAATAAAGGACAATGACACCATAAAGAAGGGAAAAATCTGCCATGAAGTGTGGGATAATGTGTAAAAAGATTGAAGTGAAAAGGAAGTAATATGTGTAAGGTGTACTTGAAGGTATGGGTTGTAAAAGTACTTTCTTGATAAAATAAAATAAAATTAGAAAATTTATTGAAAATATTTGTAGCAGATTTTTCATAATTAAAAATTAAATAATTATTTGAATTATTTTAGTATTTTAACAAATATGTTACCGATATGATCAAAATACACGAATATGGGCTATAAATGATATTTTTTATAACCCGAAAAATTCTAAAAAATTATTTTATGAAAATATAATATTTTTCAAATATTAAATTAATTAATTTTTTTAGTATCAGGTCTTAAACAAAATCTGATCCCGTAAAAGCCCGAACTAACTAAATTTTAGAAAAACAAAATTTCTATAATATAAAATATTTATCTGAAAATATAAGACTTTATAAGAATAATAAAATTATGTAATGAAATAAAAGTGAATAGTGCAAAAGACTAATCAATTACCGGTAATAATGGAAACATGATAAAAAGGTATAACTGTAACTTTTATAATCCGAAAAATTATATAACTGATATATTTGGAAATCTTATGAAATTACGAGTCTAACGTAGTATTGGTATATTTTTTATATTTTGATCTCCGAGACATGCTTTTCGAAATCTGTATCCGAACGTTCGAAATAGGTCAAAAATTTACTAATCTGATATTTTTAAACAAACTTATATTACTATGAGCTATTCTACATATTTAAACTACATCTCAGCCTCTAGGGTTAAGGGCGCTAGATTGCCGGACTTAAACTATTGTATACTAATTAGGGTTTCTGAATGATTTTCCGATTTAGATCTTTGCCAATTTGGAGACTAATATTTTATGTTTATGCAACATATTAATTTTGAGAAATTTATTTTAAATTTTATTTTTGTAAGTATTTAATATCTCTTAATGTTTTCGAAATTTTTGAATTGAGTTATATTTTCGAAAGTCAATCGTTATTTACTTTTTAATAATTTGTTTTTGGGCTTTATGTTACCCGTTTTTATAAGTCGGAGTTACGTATGGAATTTATCGTACGTAGTTGCTTTGGAATTGAAGTATGTTGAGTTTTTATTTTGTTTTTAAGAATTCTTATTTTTCTCAAGATTTGGAAATTCTGAATTCGTTCATGATTTAAGACTTGTCGAAATTCGGTTTTAATTTGGAGTGATTTTTAGGGTTTATTTTCGAATTTCATCTTAGAATTATTTACTAAAATTTTTCGGGGCTTACAATATAACCGAAGCATAAAACCTAGGGGATTACATCAGTGGCATTATAAGTCTTCGCTTTGCCACTCTTTGTTGCTTCTCCTCGAGCCATCTGTTATATTTTCTTTGTTGAGCTTGATCCTCATAGAATTTTTATACATTATATATAGTAAAACCTTGGTTTTTAGAGTAATCCTAAGCCCTAACCCTAAGTCGGGAAGTCAACCGAAAACCTTAAGTCAACAGATCTCAAGTTAAACCCTACAATTTAGATCTGGAAATTCCATGTTCATAAATTGAGAAGTTGAAAATTAAGTAAAGTGTGTAGAATAGTCTGTAATAATATTTGATTTCTTAAAAATATCATATTGGTTTATTTTCGGCTTATTTCGAACCCGATTGGATACTGTTTTTGGAAAGTGTGTCCTGGGGCTCGAAATATTAAAAATAAATCTTTAATATTTTTAGACTCGTATTTTCATAAGGATTTAAAAAATATCGAGTTCATAATTTTTTGGAATCTAAAAATATCAGTTATAGCTTATATAAGCATATTTTGACCATATCGGTAACTTATTTGTTGAAATATTAAAATAATTCAATTGATCATTTAAGTTTGTTTATGAAATTTCTGCCACTCAATTAAAAATATTTTTCTTAATAAAAAACACTTTTTCAACCCATACTTCAAGTACACTTCAATTGTCATTTCTACACATTAATCATGTTTTCTTTCACTCTTTCTTCACTCCATCTCCCATGCATGGCAGCTGACCATCTTCTCAAAATCATCCACTTTTCTTTTATTTTATTGATTTATTTAATGATTTAAAGTCTCTTTTAGTTAGCAAATTGAGTAACACAAGTTATACTTTCAAAATTCAAGTTACAAGCCAACTAAACTCCTCTCTTTCTCCCTTGTAAAATCACGTCCAGTCGCCCATTTTTCCACCATTGTTTTATTTTTTTTTTTCTTTCAATTATTTAACACACTTTTATCACACTCCTCTCTTTATTTTAAAGCCTCTTACTTATTCACTTTCACTCTTTACAACCCTACCTCATTTACTCTCTCTTTTTCCTCTCTTTATCTCTTTCTTAGCCTTGTTCTTGCAAGAAAAACAAATGCCTCCATTTCAAATTATTGCTTCTACATTCTATTCTTGAAGATTCTTTGAGTAAACTTTCTTCTTAAACTTCCATAGATGCTATAGGTTGATTATATAGAGGTTTCATGCATCAAAGGACTCTCCATAATGCCTAAAGGCTAGAGATGATGATGCCAAAACTTTGAAACACTCCTCTTGTTTATGATCTATAATGATATTGCTATATTTGTTGTCTTTAAAACTTTATTATCTTCATATTTATATTATGCTTTGCAGATCTAAATTTTTATGAAGCTTTGGTTATGTTTATGTTTAGATCTATAGGTTTAGGGCTTACTGTCACGCCTCGAAGGGTATCCTAAACGTGGCAGTCCACCGTACACAATATTTAAGCCTAAGAATGACCACCTCAGTCACGCGAAGGCTTCCATACTATGTATAAGGCATCTAACACAAGGAACACATCGGAGTAATACATTTTATATTGATACAACTTGAGTAACAATATAAAGGAAATACAATTTACTATACCTCAAACACAATTCATCCACAGATTTCACTACACAAACTATTACAAAATAATTCACAAAACTCAGCTAGTATCTTCAAGCATTCTTACTTCCTGCCGAAATCCCAAAGTTATATTCGGCTCCAACCATCTCGATCCTTAAGTAGCATTCTCCTGTCAACCTGTTTATTCAAACATCTACTGGGTATAAGCTATACTAGCTTAGTGAGAGTTCTTGTAAGCCTTTGGTTTTTAGAGTAATCTTAAGCCTTAACCCTAAGCCGGGAAGTCAACCGGAAACCTTAAGTCAACGGATCACAAGTTAAACCCTACAGTTTAGATCCAGAAATTCCATGTTCATAAATTGAGAATTCAAAAATTTAGTAAAGTGTGTAGAATAGTCCATAATAATATTTGATTTCTTAAATATATTAGATTGGTTTATTTTCGGCTTATTTTGAACCCGATTGGATATTGTTTTTGGAAAGCGTGTCTCGGGGCTCAAAAAATTAAAAATATATATTTAATATTTTTAGACTCGTATTTTCATAAGAATTTCAAAAATATCAAGTTCATAATTTCTTGGAATCTAAAAACATTAGTTATAGCTTATATAAATATATTTTGACCGTACCGGTAACATATTTGTTGAAATACTAAAATAATTCAATTAATTATTTAATTTTATTTATGAAAATTCTACCACTTATTTAAAAATATTTTTCTTAATTTTATTTTATATTTTCCTAATAAAAAGCATTTTTTCAACATATACTTCAAGTACACTTCAATTGTCACTTCTATACATTATTTAAGTTTTCTTTCACTCATTCTACACTCTATTTTCAATGCATGGCCGCTGACCATACTCTTCAAAACAGCCACATTTCTTTTATTTTAATAATTAATTTAATGATTTTAAAGTCTCCTTTGGTTAGCACATTAAGTACATAAGTTACACTTTGAAAAATTTAAGTTACAAACTAACTACACACTCTCTCTCTCCCCTTGTAATTCACATGAAGCCCTCCCTAAATCTGCCATTGTTTTATTTTTTCTTTCAATTAATTAACACATATTAATACACTCCTCTCTCTCTATTAAATGCCTTTTATTTATACCCCTTCTCTCTTTGCAAACCCTACCTCTTTTGCTCTCTTTTTCCTCTCTTTATTCCTTTCTTTCCTTTATTCTTGCAAGAGAATACAAGCTGCCCGCCCCCATTTCCATTTCTTGCTTCCACACTCCATTCTCGAAGATCCTTCAGTAAATCTTTCTTTTTAAGCTTCCATAGACACTAAGGTTGATTATATCATGCATCAAAGGATTCTCCATAATGCCTAAAGGCTAGAGATGATAATGCTAAAACTTTGAAACACTCCTCTTGTTGATGATCTATAATAATATTGCTATATTTTTTGTCTTTAAGACTTTATTATCTTCATATTTTTATTATGCTTTGTAGATCTAATTTTTATGAAGCTTTGGTTATGTTTATGTTTAGATCTATAGATTTAGAGCTTACTACCATGTATTTCTTTTATATTCATGTTCATATTATGTGTAGATCTTAGATTTGAACTTGAATAAAAATAGTGAAATTCGTATCTTGGCAAAACCTATATTTAAAAAAAACCCTTTCCAAGTTTTAAAATGGAATTTTTAGTTGAGAAAATGAGGTTTAGTGGATGTATATCATCAAGACTTCTTTTTACAAGAATCAAAGAGATTTTCAAAAGTAACTTTCAAAATAAAAATCTCATTTTCGGATTTAGGCCAAGACATGGTTTAAAAAACATGTTTTACAACTCAAAAATGAAGATTTTACTTAAGAAATGGAAGGCTCTTAAGATAGCATATGTAAAGGATGATTTTTCATGAGTCTTGATGGATTTTATCAAGAGATATTTCAAAAACAATTATTGAAAATCGGATCTAAGCAAGACCCGTTTTTTAAAACCTATTATCTAACCCCAAAATGAAGATTTAGACAAAATATAAAGGGCTCTTGGTATAGATATCCTAAGGATTGGATTTCATAAATTTAGATGAGTTTTCCTAAATGGTATTTCTAAAATAGAGAGTTTTGTAAAAGACAAGTCTAGGCCTTATTTTCATTCTAAAACTCAAGGAAGAAATTCGGATTTTGGAAGAGATGAATTTTGAAAATCTTATTTTAGACTTCAAAACAAGAGTTTTATGTAGAAAATGGAATGCTTTGATAATAGGTGACATAAGAAAATTATTTTCACTAAGTCATGTTAGCTTTAGCAAAGGATTTTTCTCAAAACAAGAAAATGAGTTTCAACTCAAAATTTCGGTTTTTTTACAAAGGTAGATTCTTAGAATTTCCATTTGGATGATATCTTGATGATCATATAAGTATTTAATTCTTTATCTTTGGCTAGGAGTTCTCTTTACAAGTGTAAAACCAATATAAGTTGATCTAAAAAAGTTAAATGGAACAAAAGTAACAATTTTCAATAATAACTGAAAACTGGAATTTTCGTAACCCTGCTGTATAGTGGTTTTTCGACCCTCAAAAGACCTTGTATGTTTGATTTAACTTAGGAAATGGATAGATCTTTTGAAGTAGATAGAAATTGATATATAATATGCGCAATTCCGAATTAAATTAAGTTAGATATGACCATTTTAAGTTAGGACTTCATCGTAGGTGAAAATTGACCAACTTAGTAAATAGAATTGTTAAGTTTATTAGAACTTTATGAGAAATACTCATTGAGGATATTCCTTGTACTTAGGTGATTTAGAGGATGGATTTCCACTCTCCAAGGACTACTACGACTAGTGGATTTCTCTACATGGCCGAGTGAGTTCATCTCTTAAATAGTTGTGGTCATGTATGTGCTTGTAATCGTAGTGGTATTAGAATTAGGAAAAGATAAAATTATGATGATTTGTGATCTAATCTTGGTTGAATGAATGATAAGTATATCGAGACGAGACTTATTGAAAAATCATTGTATAAGCTAGTATAGACTTGGATTGTCTGAAATTCTCTATGATCGCACTTAATCTACTTAATTAACATGCCATGATTATATGAATAAACTGTACATGCATATCACGTAGTGAGTCACATTGCATAGGTTATTATACCTTTGTGGGAAGAAGGCATAATAATTGGGCAACAAGGGGCCAGTAAACTCGAATGATGGCATATAGGCAGGAATTGAAAATGTGTGTGGGTAGGCATCTGTATTAACCACAGTAAAATTTACAAGTGGTGGCTAGGCACCTGTATCAACCACAATAAGAAGTGAGAAGAATTTAAATGTTGGTCGTATGGGCCTGAAATACCTAACCTCGAATGGAGAGCGTAAATCCATTCAACATAAGATTTCCAGACGGTCTTATGTATTGTATACTCATGTGTTTGTGCATTTCATATGGCTGCTAATAACTTGTCTGCTATATATTGTTGTTGAGTATTAAATATTTGGAAATGAATCTCACTAAGCCTATTGGCTTACACCTCGATAGTTTTGTTGTGGTGTTCCTATTTTTGGTTGTTTCGAAAGAACACTTTTCACAGGGTTATCTTTTGGATGAATGAGCTTTTGAAGAAGTTGGGACCTAGCTAGAGGCGTGGACTTCTAGGAAAATCTCTTTAACATAAACCCTAACGTTTGCAATATGGTTTTAGACTGGATAGACTTCTATTATTATTTTTACCGGGGATATGCCCCTTTGACTTTTGTAAAAACTTAATTTATTTATCTTGTTGTGATTTCTATTCTTAATGCTAATGTATACCTTCTTTAGACTATTCGATTCAAAGTGTGATCCTAAAAATTGTGCAAGTACACCTTACACCCGATATGTAAACTTATGAGATGACTAAGGATGTCATACTTAAGTTTAAATGTTGAGTGTGGTGGACTGTTGCATTTTGGGTACCTTTTAGGGCGTGACAGTTGCCTTAATTTCGTTCCATACAAGCAAGTTATAATTCATTCATATGTTATGCATGAACAAACACATGAGCAGACAAGCATATGACTTTTCGGTAGCCATATGTGAATGGATTTACGCCCTCCATTCAGGGTTGGGATGGTCCATAAGACATGCAACCATAAATTCAAATCTTGAGTGGGGTGGTCCATAAGTCATGCAACCATAATCCCGATCTCTTTCTCTTAATTATACAACCTCTGTTGTTTTATTGTGGTAGTTTTATATGCCTATCCCACATCCGTTAACTTAAGCGATCTCACATCCTTAATGTTAACATAGGCCCTCTCGCCTCTCCGCTAATATACTTTTGTCCCACCAAAGGTATATCAACCAATACAATGTGACTCACTACGTGATATGCATGTACAGTTTATTCATATAATCGTGGCATGTGAATTAGGTAAGTTAAGAGCAATCATAGAGAATTTCAGACAATTTAAGTCTATACTAGCTCATATAATATTTTTACAACAAGTCTTGCCTCGATATACTTATCATTCATTCAACCAAGATTATATCACAATTCATTACAATTTTATCTTTTCCTAATTTTAATGCAACTAGCTATAAGCACAATCAAGGTAACAAAATAAGAGGAAAACTCACTCGCCCATTGGATCACCGGTCTCTTAGTAAAAGTAACCAGGTGGTAGGAAATCATTGATTTCAGGGTCACCTAAAAAGGAAGAAATGCCCAAATGAGTATTTCTACTCAAAACTAATCTATTCTATCTCATACAAACTATCAAATTCGTAATTCTCGTTCTAAACGAGAATTCCAACTTAAAACGGTCATAACTTAGTCGTTTTAACTCGGAATTTAGCAAATTATATATTGATTTCTATCTACTTCGAAAGATCTATCTAATTCTAATATCATATTTAAGTTTTGAAAACTTTAAAGCTTCGAAAGGATCTGATCAGATCAGAATAGTAGCGAAATCCAAATGGAAAAATTGATTTTGTGAAAGTTCAAGAAGTTTCTACCATCCAAAGCAAGTATTCATGTAATATGAATAAGTTACTACCATAAATGAAATGTCATGAGATATATATATACGTATTCTTGATGATATTAAATAAAAGAAATTTTTAGGAAACTTTTTCTTTGTAAGACTTTATGAAAAATCAACTTAGAAAGGCTACACTTGTATTCTTAACAATCCCCACTTGTTTTTAGAAAAATTCCTTGATAAAATTTATTTAGTCTTGTTAAATTTAAGCTTTCATTGTGTATATTTCCTTAAGGCCTTTGTTCTTCAATAAAAATTCCCACTTTACACTTTGTAAACATGTTTTTAAATATGGTTCATCCTAAAATCTAAATTTTGTAAAAATTGTTTTTTGTGGTAATTCTTTTAAGAAAACTCATTTGATACTTAGAAAATTAAGGCTCAACCATACCTAACTACTAAATACTTCATTTCTTTAATAAAACTTCTATTTTGAGTTTGAAAATTAGGAGTTTTCATGCCATTACTCCATTATTACAAATTTCTTAAAATGACAAACAACTCAAATTTTCCTATTTTATTTCTACTCCTTGTTCTACATATTTTTCTTAGCAAATCCCATCTTAATTTATATAAATCATTACTTGATGATACGTATGACCTAAACTCTTCATTTTTCATATAAATAAGAAGTTTTGGAGTTGATAAATGGGTTTTTAAAGCATGATTCTGAAACCATCCGAATTTACAAAATTTGGATAAAACTCAAATTTTATATTTTGTAATCTCTTCCTATTTTTGAGAATCTCTACTAGTAGATTTACCATTTACTTATCAAAAACATCTTCTATTGATACCTATTCCAGAAGCCTTCCATTTTCTAAACAAAACTTTCATTTTGGTGTTGAAAAATGGGTTTTCAAAATTGGTCTTGGTTGAGATCCGAATTTACCAAATTTATTTTTGGACATATCTTTTGATAAAATCCATCTAAACTTAGCAAAAATCATCCTTTACATATCCTATCTTAAGAGCCTTTCATTTCTTGAATAAAAACTTCACTTTTGAGTTAGAAAACGTGTTTTTAAACTATGCCTTGGCCTAAATCTGAGAATAGAGTTTTGTTAGGAAAAATAATCTTTGAAAATCATCTTTGAACCATATAAAATGAAGTCTTGATGATATATATACACATTAAGCCTTCAAAAATAAAAATTTCATTTTGAGACTTGGAAAGTGGTTTTTAAAAAGGGTCTTGCTTAGATACGAATTTCACTATTTTTATGCAAGTTCAAATCCAAGATCTACACAAAATATGAACATGAATATAAAAGAAATGCATGGTAGTAAGCCCTTAACCTATAGATCTAAACATAAATATAACCAAAGCTTCATAAAAATTTAGATCTACAAAGTATAATACAAATATGAAGATAATAAAGTCTTAAAGACAACAAATATAGCAATATTATTAAGATCATCATCAAGAGGAGTGTTTCAAAGTTTTGGCATCATCATCTCTAGCCTTTAGGCATTATGGAGAGTCCTTTGATGCATGAAACCTCCATATAATCAACCTATAGTATCTACGGAAGCTTAAGAAGAATGTTTACTGAAAGGATCTTCAAGAATGGAGTGTGGAAACAAGAAATGGAAATGGGGGCAGCTTGTATTCTCTTGCAAGAACAAGGCAAAGAAAGAAATAAAGAGAGGAAAAGAGAGAGTGTAAATGGTATAGGGTTGCAAAGGAATGAAAGGGTGAAAATAAGAGCATTAAATAGAGAGAGAGGAGTGTATTAATGTATGTTAATTAATTGAAAGAAAAAAAAAACAATGATAGAAATGGGAGGGGCTGCACGTGAATTCAACAAGAGAGAGAGAGAGGAGTTTAATTGTCTTGTAACTTGAATTTTGAAAGTGTAACTTATGTTACTTAATTTGCTAACTAAATGAGACTTTAAATCATTAAATAAATCATTAAAATAAAATAAAAGAGGCTATTTTTAGGGGTGTGGTCAGCTGTCTAAGCATGGGAATGGAGTGTAGAATGAGTGAAAGAAAACATGATTAATTGTGTAGAAGTGACAATTGAAGTGTACTTGAAGTATGGGTTGAAAAAGTATTTTTTTATTAAGAAAATATATAAAATAAAATTAAAAAAAAAATTTAAATGAGTGTTAGAATTTTCAAAAATAGAATTAAATAATTTATTGAATTATTTTAGTATTTCAACACATATGTTATCGGTATGATCAAAATACGCGAATATGAGCTATAAATGATATTTTTATAACTCAAAAAATTCTAAAAATTATTTTACGAAAATAAAAATATTTTTCAAATATTTTCCAATTATTAAATTAAATTAATTTATTTTTTTAGTATCAGGTCTTTAAACAGAAACTGATCTTGTAAAAGCCTGAAACTAACTAAATTTTAGAAAAACAAAATTTTCTATGATGTATAAAATATCTATCGAAAAATATAAGGGCTTATAAGAATAGTAAAATTGTGTAATGAAATAGAAGTGAATAGTGCCAAAAGATTAATTAATTACCGATAGTAATGAAATATGAATATAATCGCAAAATCAGATATTTTTGGTTATCGAAAAATTATAAAATTGATATTTTTGAAATCCTTATAAAAATACGAGTCTAACGGTATTAATGGTATATTTTTTATATCTCGAGCCCAAACACGCTTTTCAAAGTTTGTATCAGAACGGGTTCAAAATAGGTAAAAAATTTACCAATCTGATATTTTTAAGTGACCTTATATTACTACGAGCTACTCTACACACTTATGCTAAACCTTAGTGTAAACCCCGGTTTTTCTAGTAGTCAAGTGAGCTTTGGAAATAGAAAAGCAAAACCCTAAATCGGTCTAGTTTAAGCTTAGTGAAAGGAGCTTAGAAACTCTAGATCCGGCTTTCCTTTGGTTTCATATCAAAAGAAATTTTATAAAATAATTTAATGTGAATTATTGTTTTAAAGTATAATTCAAACCATAGAAAGTTTTATATTCGGAAAATTTTCTATTCCGAGCCTTCCCGACTCTATTACGGAAAAGCGAGTCCCAAGACTAGAAGCTCAGAAAAATATTCCATAATATTCATTAGAACATAAATTTTATAAGGAATTCAAAAATATAAATTTTTTGGGTTATAAAAATTACAGTTATAGCCTTTTTTGCCGTATTTTCCTTACTACCGGTAAAGTAGATGTCTTGTCTACTATTTACCACTATTCACAAGTACAACCTACACTACACACTACCCATGCCTTAGTCTTACACCCTTATAGCTACTCATTATATTTTCTTTTCTAAGAAAGTTTTGTTTCTTACTAAATTATTACATTTTATTACACAAATTATAAATTCAAATAAAATCAATTCACTCTCTCTCTTCCTCACATGATGGTCGGCGCACACCCCCCCCCCCCCCCTATTTTGCCCTCTATTTGTTTTATTTTCTTCTTTATTTAATACAAACAAACCCTAATTTACTTAATATATAAATGCATTTTCATTCTCTCTCTTCATTTCTACTCTTTCAAAAAATTTTACAAAGTAAAAACTCTCTCTTCTCTCTCCTTTGTGCCGTGAGCTACACCCCCCCTCACACACACTCACTTCAAGTTCATTTCTTCTTCATTTCTTCATCAAATCTCTCCTTAGGTGATGATTTTTAGCTTTACTACTACTTAATCTTGTAATCGCAAGATTATTCATGTGTGTTTTCACTTTAAATCCCCATGAGCTAATGTTAGGGATAAGAAAACACTAATACATGAATATCAAGCCATCACAAGAGTAGATTTTGTGTTTGATGAGTTTTTGTTGAAGTACCATTATGTTCATGCATATAAAAGTAGAGATCTTGCATGAAAAATATATGTTCATGCCTATAAACTCATTTTCATGCACTATAAGTAGTAGATCTAGCATTTAGACACTCATGTGATACTTGACATTCATGTTCATCAAGGTTTAGTCTTGTATATATAAATGTGATAGTTGGTAGATCTTTATGAAGATAAGACAAGGAACTTGAAAAGAAAAAGGTTTTTGTTAGAAATGTTCAAAAGAAAATTCGTATGATACCTATTTTAAAAACTCTTGTAACCACTTTGAAACTCATATTTTATATGAAAAATGAAGGGTGTAAATAATATGTATCATTAAGTAATGATTTTTATAAGTTGAAATGAGTTTGGATATGAGTAATGTGTAAAACAAGTAGTGGAATCAAGATGGAAAATTTAGAGTTAGTGTTCAACTTGTAAAATTTGTAACTTTGGATGATGCCTATGTAAATACCTAGTATTCAAGCTCAAAATGAATGTTTTATGTGTTAAATGAAGCCCTCAGGTAGTGGATATAGTAAAGCCTTAAATTTTGATGCATTACACAAGTTTTCTCAAAGAAATTATTCAAAAAGTGAATTTTCTAAAATTCGGATTTTTGAGAAAAGCCTATTTAAAAACATATTTGCAAAGTGAAAATGTAAATTTTTATGTAGAAATGAAGGTAGGCATTTCTAAAAATGAAACCCCAAAACATTAGTGAGATATCAAAGTTGGAAAATTTTGATTTTCAAGAAGAAATTGTTGGAGTCTTGTGAGATTTAGGAGTTCTCAAAGTTTCATTATAAAAAATCATCAAGATCATGCATACATTGGACTCATCACATGTCATTCATGTTAGGAACTCATTCATATTTTTTATATATATACATGAATCATCAACTAGATACATTTTAAACAAGTGCAAAACAAATTTTCGAAAATGGAAAAGGGTACTGATCAAATCTGATCCCTCTGTTCCGTGACCTAAATTTTTTCAAAACTTGAAAATCATATTATAAATAGATAGATCTTTCAAAGTAGATAGAAATAGATATAAAATTTACGAAATTCCGAGTTAAAATAACCAAGTTATGGCCGTTTTAAGTTGGAACTTCCGCAAATAGCGAGAATCACGATTTTGTTTAGTTTTGATACATGGTTTGGGCTAGTTAAGTGATGAAGTTCTCATTAGGGTATTCTTATTTGGTAGGTGATCCCGAGACCGACGAATCCCTACCACCCGATTATTACTACTAAGAGACCGGCGTACTATGGTCGAGTGAGTATCACTTCCAATTTCAATTATTGCTTGTGATTGTAATGATAGTTGCACTAGTTACTTAGCAGAGACAAAAATGAATATGCTTGATGGGGTTATTTGGGAATTGTATTGCTCTGTTGTTGTTATGTGAAGTTGAATTTAAAGAATATCGAAGCCGGGATAATTCATTGTTTGTATAGAGATGAGCTAGAATTGATTGTCTGCGAGTTTTTCTTGATCACTTAAAAGAATTGTTATAATTAATTATTAGACATCAAAGATAAACTTGAACTCATTCATATCACAATGGGGATGGAGCATTAGCATTTGTTGGTTTTTCGTGATCCATAAAACAAATATAGTTGGTAATCATGATCCATAAAACGAATATAGTTGGTTAATCGTGATCCATAAAACGAATATATGTTGATTAATCATGATCCATAAAACGAATATATAAGTTGGTTGATCGTGAGCCTAAACGGCGTCGTACCGCAGGATTCATTAATCTGCTAACCCGGGATGGAGGGCGCAAGTCCATCCACATATGATTTCCGGCTAGTCATATGTTCGTTGAATTCACGTGTTTGATGCATTTCATTTGACTGATTAATCACTTGCTTTAATGTTATGTTTTAATTGCGATATAGAAGTTTTCACTCACTAAGCCAGTGTAGCTTACGCCCCTATAATTTTTACTTGTTGCAGCACGAGTTCATTTGGCTTAGGCCAAGGCAGGCTACAGCTCAGGTACAGGAGCTAGGCGTTTCCTTTCGAAGTTGTATTCAGTTTTGTTTAGACTTCCACGAAAAACGAAAAACAAAAAAGACTCTGGATGACTGTAATGGACCTTTAATATTCTTTTGCGGGGGAATGCCCCTTAGACTTTGTAACTTTTATGAATGTGTTTTGATTTATTATCTAAGGCTATCAAATGTCGCATTAAACTTTTTAACTCCATTGAATAGAGTATTCTATTATCGTAAAGGGATGCTTTACATTTATACAAGACTCCCGAAGGGCTCGATTAGTAATTCAAGAGTCTTATATGGCATGTGACGGACTGTTACGTTTAGAATACCCCTCTGGGGTGTGACACTTGGCCTCTAGGACTAAGAACGCGAGATTGCCGGACTTAAACTATTGTATTTCACTTAGGGTTCCCGGGTGATTTTCCGGTTTAGATCTTTACCAATTTGAAAACTGGGGGTTTATGTTTATATAACATATTTAGTTTGAGAAATTTATTTTATATTTTATATTTTATTTTTTTGTAAGCATTTAATATTTCTTAACATTTTCGGAATTCTTGAATTGAGTTTTATTTCCGAAAGTTAATTGTTATTTATTTTTTAATAATTTCTTTTTGGGTTCTATGTTATCTGATTTTTCAAGTTCGAGTTAAATATAGAATTTGTCATTCGTAGCGGTTTTGATTTAAAGACCGTTGAGTTCTTATTTTATTTTTAAGGATTCTCATTTTCTCAAGATTAAGAAATTTCTATATTCGTTCGTGATTTAGGACTAGTCGAAGTTCGGTTTTAATTTGGATTCATTTTTACAGTTTATTTTTGAAATTTATTTTAGAATTATTTACTGAAATTTTCCAAGGCTTACACTTACTACCATGTATTTCTTTTATATTTATGCTCGTATTATGTGTAGCTCTTAGATTTGAACTTGAATAAAAATAGTAAAATTCGTATCTAAGCAAGACCTATATTTAAAAATCCTCTTCCAAGTCTTAAAATGGAAGTTTTAGTTGAAAAATGAAGGTTTAATGGATGTATATCATCAAGACTTCTTTTTACAAGAATCAAATGTGGTTTTCAAAAGTTACTTTCAAAAATAAAAATCTTGTTTTCGGATTTAGGCCAAGACGTGGTTTAAAAACATGTTTTTCAACTCAAAAATGAAGATTTTACTCAAGAAATAAAAAGCTCTTAAGATAGGATATGTAAAGGTTGATTTTTCATAAGTCTTGATTGATTTTATCAAAAGACATGTTCAAAAACAATTTTTGAAAATTCGGATCTAAGCTAAGACCCATTTTTAAAACCTATTATCTAACCTCAAAATGAAGATTTAGACAAAAATATAAAGGGTTCTTGGTATAGATATCCTAAGGATTAGATTTTCATAAGTTTAGATGAGTTTTCCTAAAAGGTATTTCTAAAATAGAGAGTTTTGTAAAAGACAAGTCTAGGACTTATTTTCATTCTAAAACTCAAGGAAGAAATTCGAATTTAGGAAGAGATAAATTTTGAAAACCTTATTTTAGACTTCAAAAAAAGAGTTTTATGTGGAAAATGGAATGCTTTGATAATGGGTGATATAAGAAAATTATTTGCATTGAGTCATATTAGTTTTAGCAAAGGATTTTTCTCAAAACAAGAAAATGAGTTTCAACTCAAAATTTCGTTTTTTATAAATGTAGATTCTTGGAATTTTCATTTGGACAATATCATTATGATCATATAAGTATTTAATCTTTTATCTTTGGCTAGAAGTTCTCTTTACAAGTGTAAAACCAATATAAGTTGATCTAAAAGGTTAAATGGAACAAAAGTAACAATTTTCAATAATAACTCAAAACTGGAATTTTCGTAACCTTTCTGTACAGTAGCTTCTCGACCCTCAAATGACCTTGGATGTTTGATTTAACTTAGGAAATGGATAGATCTTTCAAAGTAGATAGAAATCGATGTATAATATGCACAATTCGAGTTAAAATGAGTTAGATATGACCATTTTAAATTAGGATTTCAACTTAGGCGAAAATTGACGAACTTAGTAAATAGAATTGTAAAGTTTATTAGAACTTTATGAGAAATACTCAATGAGGGTATTCCTTGTGCTTAGGTGATTTGGAGGACGGATTTCCACTCCCCAAGGACTACTACGACTAGTGAATTTCTCTCCATGGCCGAGTGAGTTCATTTCTTAAATAGTTATGCTCATGTA
Source organism: Combretum micranthum (assembly GCA_024138025.1). NCBI lineage: Eukaryota > Viridiplantae > Streptophyta > Magnoliopsida > Myrtales > Combretaceae > Combretum > Combretum micranthum. The sequence goes on from JAMXBD010001547.1 coordinate 32,392, forward strand.
TGTGCTTGTAATCGTAGTGGCATTAGAATTAGGAAAAGATAAAATTATGATGAGTGGTGATCTCGTCATGCCCCGAAGAGTACCCTAAACGTGGTAATCTATTGTACACAATATTAAAGCCCAGGAATGACCGCCTTAATCACGTGAAGGCTTTCATACTATGTACAAGGTGTCTAACACATGGAGGAGACACATCGGAGTAGTACATTTTATATTGGTACAACTTGAGTAACAATGTAAAGGAAATACACTTCACTATACTTCAAATTACAATTCATCAAAAGATTTCACTACATAAACTATTACAAAGCAAATCATAAAACCTAGCTAATAACTTCAAGCACTCATACTTCCCGCCGGAATTCGAAGGTCATATTCGGCTCCAACCATCTCGGTCCCCACTTAGCCTTCTTGAGATAACATGTTCATTCAAACATCTATTGGGGTATAAGTTACACTAGCTTAGTGAGAATTCCCTTAATTCCATACCATAACAAGCAAGTTATAAATCAACAATATTCTATGCATGAACAAACACATGAGCAGACAATTATGTATGGGTATCCGGAACCCACACACAGAACGGATTTACGCCCTCCATATCTTGGGTTAGAGATGCTATTAAAAATCTACACGACCGTTGCTATTCTCCGAGGCCTCGGCTCATAGCACTTGACTTGGCTAGGCTCACCCATGGAATACATCCCGATGCACCTTAGTTTCCTATGAATGAGCTCTGATACCGGGTCTCATTATCCAAATGAGTCCTCGGACCATACTGATCGACCTGCGTAGGAGTAGCATGCTATCAAATGCAACATGTCCGATGCGATGCATGAGCAATTTAGTTTTTGCTTAGGTCGAAATATTCATACATTCTTTAGAGTGACCAACCAATATCAAACACATAACAGAAGTAATATGAATAGTGCAGTTATCCAATCGAATCATGGTTTCGATATGCTTTAGTATTCTTTAGCATACATACATCAAAATCTCATCGATTATCTCATCCCCATTCATATCGGCTTTTATCTTGTTCCTATAATTCTAATGCAACTAGCTACAAGCACAAACAAGGTAACAAAATAAGAAGAAAACTCACTCGGCCATTGGATCATCGGTCTCTTAGTAAAAATAATCCGCTGGTAGGGAATCATCGATTTCGGGGTCACCTAACAAGAAAGAAATACCATAATAAGTATTTCATCACTTAACTAATCTAAACTATCTTATACAAACTATCAAATTCGTAATTCTCGTCCTACGCGGGAATTCCAACTTAAAACGGCCATAACTTGGTTGTTTTAACTTGGAATTTAGCAAATTATATATCGATTTCTATCTACTTCGAAAGATCTATCTAATTCTAATATTATTTTCAAGTTTTGAAAACATTTGTGTCATGAAACAAAAGGATCATATCTAATCAGTAACGATCCCTATTTCCGAAAAATAGTTTTGTACTTGTTTGAAATGTTTCTATTTGATGATTCAAGTATACATAAAATATGAATGATTTTCTAACATGGATGACATGTGAGGAGTCTAATGTATGCATGATCTTGATGATTTTTGCTAAAAAAATTTTTTATAACATTTTATTTTGCAAGACCACAAAACAACTACTTATGAAAAAAACAATCTAGTTTTCTAACTTTGACAACACACTTGTGTTTTGGAATTCATGCTTAGGAATTTCTAGTTATCTTAGTTAAAATTGAGTCTTCATAACATACACTACCTAAGACCTTCATTTTTACATAAAAATTTGTATTTTACACTTTGCAAATATGTTTTCAAATAGGATTTACTCAAAAATCCGAATTTTTAGAAATCCACTTCTTGAATGATTCCTTTTGGGAAAAACTTGTTTAATGCATTAAAATCTAAGACTTTATGATACCTATTACTTAAGGACTCCATTCATTACATAAAAATTTTATTTTGAGCTTGGATAATAGGTGTTCTTATGGCCTTCATTCAAAATTACGAATTTCACAAATTGACTACTAACTTAAAATTTTCCATCTTGATTCTATTTCTTGTTTTATACGTTAATCTCATCAAAACTCATTTCAACTTATAAAAATGACTACTTAATGATATCTATGACCTAAACTCTTCATTTTTCATATAAAACACAAGTTTTGAAGTTGATAAATGGGTTTTTAAGCCATGGTTTTGAAACCATCCGAATTTACAAATTTTGGATAAAATTCAAATTTCATATTTTGTAATCTCTTCCTATTTTTGAGAATCTCTACTAGTAGATCTACTATTTACTTATTAAAAACATCTTCTATTGATACATATTCCATAAGCCTTCCATTTTCTAAACAAAACTTTCATTTTGGTGTCGAAAAATGGGTTTTCAAAATTGGTCTTGGTTGAGATCCAAATTTACCAAATTTATTTTTGGACATATCTTTTGATAAAATCCATCTAAGCTTAGGAAAAATCATCCTTTACATATCCTATCTTAAGAGCCTTCCATTTCTTAAATAAAAACTTCATTTTTGAGTTGGAAAACATGTTTTTAAACTATGCCTTGGCCTAAATCCAAAAATGATATTTTTATTTTGAAAATAACTTTTGAAAATCACCTTTGATTCTTGTAAAAAGAAGTCTTGATGATATACATCCACTAATCCTTTATATTCTCAACTAAAACTTCCATTTTGAGTCTTATAAAGTGGTTTTTAAATATAGGTTTTGTCATGATACGGATTTTACTATTTTTATTCAAGTTCAAATCTAAGATCCACACATAATATGAACATGAATATAAAAGAAATACATGGTAATAAGCTCTAAACCTATAGACCTAAACATAAACATAATCAAGGCTACATAAAAAGCTAGATCTACAAAATATAACTACTTCTAGCAAGAAAATAATAATAATACAAGAGAATAATCATGGAGAAGAGGAGTGTTTCATTTTGGCATCATCATCCTTAGCTTTTAAGCTTATGGAAGGTTATTTGATGCATGAAACTCTCACTATTTTTTACCTATATCGTCTATGGAGGCTTTGGACAAGAGTTTTATCCAAGAATCTTGAAGAAATATGTGTGAGAGCTCAAAGAAGGAATGGGGGCAGCAAAGCTTTCCTGTGAGAACAAGAGAACATGAAGAAAGAAAGAGAGGAAAAATAGAGGAAAGTGTAAAAAATGATAAAGGGTTAAAGGTGCAAATGAAACAGAGAGATTGAATGAGTTAAAGACTCATTAAATGAAGTAAAAAAAAAAAAAAAAGAAATGCGCAGCCACAAATCCTCTATAGCTGGCGCAATATAGAGTGGAGAGAGAGAGAGAATTTAGTTAGCTTTTGACTTAAAAATGTAATGTGTAATTGATGATATGTATTGCTTCTTAAAGAAGGAGTGAAAGAGATTTATTTTAATCAATTTTTGGAGTAATTCAAAGGACAAGGCAGCCAAAATGGAGTAAAAAGTCTGCCAAGAAGTGATATATGAAGTGTAGAAAGATTGAAGTGAAAAAGAAGTGATGTGTGAAAGGCGTACTTAAAGGTATGGGTTTGTAAGAGTACTTTCTTAATAAATAAAATAAAGATAAGAAAAATATAGAAAATGTATTCCAAATATTTGTAGTAGATTCTTCATAATAAAAATAACATAATTTATTTATTTATTTTAGTGAATTATCAAATAAGTTACCGGTATGATCAAAATACGCGAATATGAGTTATAAATGATATTTTTATAACCCAAAAAATTCTAAAAAATTATTTTATGAAAATAAAAATATTTTTCAAATATTTAAAAATTATTAAATTAATTTATTTTATTTTTAGTATCGGTCTTAAACAGAAACTGATCCCGTAAAAACCCGAAACGAACTAAATTTTGGAAAAATAGAATTTTCCATAATATATAAAATATTTATCTAAAAATATAAGGGTTCATAAGAATAATAAAATTGTATAATGAATAGTAGTGAATAGTACCAAAATACTAGTTAATTACCGGTAGTGATGAAATACGAATATAATTGCAAAATCAGATATTTCTAGTTATCGAAAAATTATAAAACTGATATTTTAGAAATCCTTATGAAAGTACGAGTCTAATGGTACTCATGGTATATTTTTGATATCTCGAGCCCTGGGACACGCTTTTCAAAGTCTATATCCGAACGGGTTCGAATTAGGTCAAAAATTTACCAATCTGATATATTTAACCGATTTTATATTACTACGAGCTATTCTACACACTTAAACTACACCTCGGCCTCTAGGGTTAAGGGTGCGAGATTGCCGGACTTAAACTACTGTATTCTACTTAGGGTTTCCGGGTGATTTTCCGGTTTAGATCTTTGCCAATTTGGAAATTGATGTTTTATGTTTATACCACATATTTAGTTTGAGATAGTTATTTTAAATTTCATTTTTGTAAGTATTTAATATCTCTTAAAGTTTTCAGAATTCTTGAATTGAGTTTTATTTCTAAAAGTTTATCGTTATTTACTTTTTAATAATTTGTTTTTGGATTCTATATTACCTGATTTTACAATTCAGAATTAAGTATGGAATTTATCGTACGTAGTGGTTTTGAATTTGAAGATTGTAGAGTTCTTATTTTATTTTTAAAGAATCTCTTTTTTCAAGATTAAGAAATTTCTAGATTCGTTCGTGATTTAGGACTAGTTGAAGTTCGATTTTAATTTGGAGTCATTTTTAGGGTTTATTTTCGAAGTTCATTGTTGAATTATTTATTGAAAATTTTCGGGGCTTACAGATATAATCTTGGTTGAATGAATGATAAGTATATCGATACGAGACTTGTTGTAAAATCAATGTATGAGATAGTATAGACTTGGATTGTTTGAAATTCTTTGTGATCGCACGTAACCTACATAATTAACATGCCACGATTATATAAATAAACTGTACATGCATATCACGTAGTGAGTCACATTGGATTGACTAATATACCTTTAGTGGGACAAAAGTATATTAGCGGATGCGAGGGGGCCCATGTTAACATTAAGGATGCGAGATCGCTTAAGTTAACGGAAGTGGGGTAGGCACTTAAAACTACCATAATAAAACAACAGAGGTTGTATAACTAAGAGAAAGAGATCGAGATTATGGTTGCATGACTTATGGACCATCCTACTTAAGATTGGATTCATGGTTGCATGACTTATGGACCACCCCAACCTCGAATGGAGGGCGTAAATCCATTCACATATGGCTCCTAAAAAGTCATATGCTTGTATGCTCATCTGCTTGTGCATTCATATAGTTGTTAATAACTTGTTTATTATATACTGTTGTTGAGCATTAAATATTTGGAAATGAATCTCACTAAGCCTGTTAGCTTATACACCTATAGTTTTTGTTGCAGTGTTCCCATTTTTGGGTTGTTCCTAGAGAATACTTTTCATAGGTCTATCCTTTTGATTAAGGACCTTTTGAAGAAGTCGGGACCTAGCTATAGACATGGACTTCTAGGAAAATCTCTTTAACATAAACTTTAATGTTTGTAAGATGGATTTAGACTGGATAGATTTCTATTATTTTGGCGGGGGTATGCCCCTTGACTTTTGTAAAGACTTAACTTATTTATCTTGTTGTGATTTCTATTCTTAATGCTATTGTATGCCTTCTTAAGACTATTCGATTCAAAGTGTGATCCTAAAAATTGTGCAAGTACACCTTACACCCGATATGTAAACTTATGGGATGACTAAGGTTGTCATACTTAAGTTTAAATATCGAGTGTGGTGAACTGTCACATTTTGGGTACCTTTTGGGGTGTGACAGTTTAAGTTGGTATCAGAGCATGGTTAAGAGTTTACAATCATAACTACAACTTAATAGCCTTATGGAGGGACAAAAAGAAAAGATAGAATAGAATTAAAAAGGAATACTTAGATAGGATGATGACCATGATATAAGTCTTAGAATCCTATTTCCTAACCCTTGTGGATAGTAACCACTAGGAAGCAATCGGCTTAGCATCGCGAAACATCCATAGACGACCCAATGAGACCCTTATAGAATATCGCTTAGGTTGTCTTGATTGTTTTCGGAATTGCATTGTTATTGTTAAATGTTGGTTGTTTCGTTGTTGTGTAAAACGCAAAATTTTACTTCAATTTCGTTTGTGAGGATTTTACACATGCTATTTAAATTTCTATAAAGTTAAAGTTATGTTTTATGATTTCAAGAATTTATTATTTAAACTCCTGATTTCCTTTCCGCACTTTTATTTTTTTGCTCGCACTACAGTTTCCTTTATCTCCACTTTCTCGTTTGAAAACATTAATAAAATATTGCGAAGATTACTTAACTAGACCCAATAAAATTTGCAATAGCCGTGATAGGAGAAGAAGACGTCAGGAGGAAAGCGCCTCCAACCAACCTAATATGGAAGAAGGGCAACAAGCTGCCCCACCTCCAAATCCTCCTGCTGATGTTACTCAGGTAGCCTTGCAAGCCATGCTTGGACTTATGGCACAAATGACTCAATTTCTTGAAGCACTTTGGCAGACTCTACCAGCACAAGCACCAGCTTCAGCTTCGCCACCACCTGTACCACAAGCTTTTGTAGGGATTCCGACACAGGAAAGCATGCATTCTCATACCACGCCCTTGCCTCCTCCACCACTAATGAGGCCACACAAGTGCTCCTTACCTGAGTTCATTAAGAGTAATAGATACTTTGAAGGGGCTTTTGGAAGATCGGATGAGGCTGAGGATTGGTTAGCTCAGATAGAGTGATCCTTCAATGCTTTTGAGGTGTCGCACCACCTGAGAGTTGACTACGACACTTATATACTTAGGCTCAACACGAGAGTTTGGTGGGACTCCAAGCAAAGAGAGCTCATGCCACCGGTCACTTGGGAAAGGTTACATCATGACTTTTTGAAACTACTTCCCGGAAGTCTCCGGGTATAGTTTAGTGTAAATTTCCTGCACATTGCTCAGAAGGGCCGAATAGTAGAGCAATATGAAACTGAGTTCAGTAGGTTGCTGCAATATGCTCTGGAATCTTACAAGTATAGCGAGGAGCTGAAAAGACAAGTTTTCTTGAATGGATTAGATGAGGAGTTGAGGATGAGGCTGGAAGAATTTGATATTAAATCTTTTAGAGAGTTAGTGGAGAGGGCCCGGATAGTGGAAGGGGCTAAAAAGAGAAAAGGCAAGACTGTAGACAAGATGCCTTCGGTTTTTGGAAGGAAGTTTTATGGGGGATCAAGATCTAGATTCTGTCAAAAAAAGTTCAAGCCATCTTATGGCTTTAAGAGTAACACTAGTGGGGGACAACTTACCTTTAAGGGTTTTAGTTGCTGGAAGTGTAAAGGGGATCACTACCCTAGGTAATGCCCACAGTTAAAGGATAAGTGTTATTTCTATGGCGATTCATCTCACAAGATTGCTGACTACCCAAAGAAGACCACCACCACATGTTTTGTCTACAAGCAAAGGGGTCACTTTGCCAATCAGTGCCCATAGAGGAAGGATGCCCCAGCTAGATCTTTTGGAGGATCAGCAGCGACAAGACTCAAAAATGGAATTGGTGGAAATAATGGTAGCCGCTTTGGGTCAGCGATGCACGGGATGAGGATCTATAACCTCGAAGGACAATAGGTATGTGAGGAGATAGGAGATGAAGATTGCAGATTAGCTGCTCTCAAGGAGGATAATGGTCCGGACTTCGACCTTGTTACAGGTAAATCTCCTACTTCTTCTCCTTGTTTTTCTGCTGTTTTTAAGTTGTTAAGATTCAAGTTTAAGGAAAGAAAAGAAAAAACAAGCTCATTTAAGTTGAAGAAGTTAGGAAGGTAAGTTGGGATGGTATGAAGTTAGTGATTATTAAGTGTTGGATGCAGGACACATATGGGTAGCTAAGGCGACCGCCTATGCTTTGTTTGACACGGGAGCCACACACTCGTTTATCACCACTAGACTGGCTAGACAAGTTGGTTTACCAATAGTCACTATTGCCTTTAGCTTTCGTGTTAAAACCCCTACTGGAAGCATTGTGACAACAAATGAGATATTAAAGGATTATCCAATGGAGATTCACGGACATAGTACGAGGTGTGATTTAATAGTATTGGAGATGAGCAGATATGAAGTGATTTTAGGTATGACTTGGTTAGCCGTTGCTAGAGCCATTGTGGGCTGTCGAAAGAAGAAAGTAAATTTTAAGGATGTTAATGGATTGGATGTTGAGTTCACGGGTGAGACCATAGCTTCAAGAGGAACAGATCTAGGCTCATTTGAGTTGATCATGGATGGAGAGGTTAAGATTGCAAGTGAAAATTTTCTTAATGCAACGGAGGAATTTCCTATTATCTTTTCGGATGAGCTACCAGGTTTGCCTCCTAAGAGAGAAATTGACTTTGAGATTAACTTGGTACCTAACACTGAGCCGATATCTAAAGCGTCTTACTGTATGGCCCCTGTTGAGTTAAAGGAATTACAAAGGCAATTGCAAAAACTCTTGGACCAAGGATTCATAAGACCAAGTATGTCACCATGGGGTACACCTCTACTATTTGTTAAGAAAAAGGATGGATCAATGAGGTTATGTGTTGACTATCGGGAGTTTAATAAAGTTACCATTAAGAATAAGTATCCACTTCCAAGGATTGATGACCTTTTGATCAGTTACAAGGAGCAAGTGTATTTTCATGGATTGATCTACGATCAAGGTATCATTAGTTAAGAGTCAGACCAAAAGATGTGCCAAAAACTACTTTTCGGACTCGTTATGGACATTATAAGTTCCTAGTGATGTCTTTTAGATTAACAAATGCTCCTGCTGTGATAAGATCATATTATATACAACTTGTTGATATTCAAATTAGATAGAATGGATACTTGTTTTGATTAAAATTCATGTTTCAGGTTTAATTTGGTCAAAGAAATCAAAACAAGAAAATTTGGAGTGAAAATGGAAAAATTCAAAGGTACGTCGGCTTTTCAGACTTTAAAGCCACCGGTGTTCAAACGGCTTACAAGATGCACTCACCCAAAGCCATTGCCTACACTGCCAGCTTTGCAAGGATTGACTCAACCAATTATACGCCGACTCAAAGCTGCCGGCATAGAAGATGAATAGGCCAGCATACATTGAAAGGCGGCAGCTCAGAGTTCAAAAGTCATTAGCTCAAAAGGAGTTACAACTATGCCGGCTACTAAGCCGCCGGCGTTGAGGCAGTGTAGATCAAGGATCAGAAGCGATAAGTAGATAACATATGCTTAGAGGCAATTGAAGAGACCAAATATGTGGAGTGTCTAAGCCGGTATCAAAGCCGCCGGCTTTGGACAGCTTTCGTTATAAATTGGCCCAACCTTTCATTTCTCATCATATAGCCGGCTAGATCTATATCTAAGCCGCCGCTAGAAGCGGCCTACCTTGTAACCGAAGTTGAAAGCTGCCAGTGCACTGCCTGCGCAAAGAAGAAAATGAGTATACGTCTGTAAGCGCCGGCGTAGGATCTGTAACTGGCGTACATTGTGAAACTGCAATTTTCATTTAATGCTTTGCACGAAATTTTTCCTATAAATAGGGGACTTCCCCCTCCTCAACAACAAGCAAAAGCAAAGTAGAGTACTTCAGTATACAAATAGTCTTAGCATTTTCATAGAGATTTGTGAGAGAATTTGAGCTTTCAAGAATTGTAATTGAAGATTGCGATATTTGAATTGGTGATATCTAATCTCTTTCTTATGCAATTCATTTATCTGAATTATGTTCATAATGTTATCAATTACATATTCTTATTTGATTGTTGAATCAACATCCATGAGTAGCTAAACTTTCTTTGTGGGAAGTGATGAAATCCTAATTTTGCTAAAATGATTATTGAATTTATATTATAGGATTGTTAGAATTATGGAATATTTGTATTGAATCCTAATTATCTATTTTATTTCTGATTGAAATTGAATTGATAAGAATTCTGATGATTTGGAAAAAGAATTAGGATTCATAGGAATTCATGAATTGAATTAAACAACAATTGTGGAAACAATTAAGTTTAATATTAATTTAGAAATTGTTCTGTACTTCATGCAATATTTTATTTTAATTTCTCACTAAGGAATTAGGAGAAGTTAATTTAGGATATTAGACAATTATAGAATTGGAAGATTTATATTGTAAATTAGATTCCATTGATAATTTGTATAGCGGAAGCTAATAGATTATTTTATGGTTCACTAAAACTTGATAGTTTTAGGCTTTACAATTTCTTACAAATATCCATAATCCTAATTGTTCATATAATATAAATTCAGCATGATTAGTAAAGATTAGGATGGATTCTGTTCCTTCCCACATTCATCTTATATAACTTCTCACAATCTCATTGCATTCATATAGATAGAATTAGTTAGTTAATTGATAATTTTGATTGCCTAAATATTAGTATAAGCTAATATCAATCTAGTAGTTAATTTAGTCCTTGTGGGAACGATACTCAACTCACTTCTATATTACTTGATCAAGACCCAGTACACTTGCTGGTAGTATCTGAAAATATACACATTCCATCAGATCAAGTTTTTGGCGCCGTTGCCGGGGACCAAAATTAATATTAGATTACTTTTAGTTTTGCTAGTAGTTTAGGTGTTTTTCCAAAGAATTGATTCTTTTCTTTCTTCTCTTTACAGGTTATATGCAAAGAAGTAGAAGTGCTGATCTTCTACCAATAGATCCTGAAATTGAAAGAACTTTGCGTCAACAGAGGAGAGAAAACCGCAGAAGACAAGAAGAAATGGCAGAAAACGATCCAAGAAACAATGAGGGAAACAATGATCAAACAACAATCAAATTCAAGCTGCACCTGTTAGAGCACTTCGGGATTACACTGTACCAACTGTTAAGGTCCTGCTGTGAGAAGACCTGCAGTTCAAGCCAACAATTTTGAGCTTAAAACCAGCATTGATTCAGATGGTTGAATCACATCAATTTGGAGGATATCCAAATGAAACACCGGATGAACACATTGCCAAATTCCTCCAATATTGCAATACTGTCAAGCTTAATGGTAACAGATGAGGCCATTAGAATGCAGCTTTTTCCTTTCTCTCTTAAGGATAAAGCATTGGCATGGTTCAACTCTCAACCACCCGAATCAATTACTTCATGGGCAGATTGACAACAAAGTTTTTGAAGAGATTTTTCCCTCCTGCCAGAACTGCCAGACTAAGGAATGAGATCACCAACTTCACAAAATTTCCTGGAGAATCATTATATGAAGCTTGGGAAAGATTCAAAGAAGCAGTTAGGAAATGCCCACATCATGGACTTCCGGATAATCTCTTGATTGAAAATTTCTATCTCAGTCTAGATGAGACTTTGAGATCATTGGTGGATGCTACATCCGGAGGATCACTCATGGGAAAAACATATGATGAAGCTAGTGCATTAATTGAAGAATTAGCATCTAGTGCTCACAACTGGAGCTGTGAAAGGACAAGATCAAAGGTGGAATCTGTTCAAGATAGTGAATCCATGCAACAACTCACTGCTCAAGTTTCAGCTTTAACTACACAAGTGAGTAAACTTGTAGCATCTAGTTCTTTAATACTAATCAGTTGCTACTTGTGAGTTGTGCTCAGGACCACATCCAGTTATGATTGTCCTCATGGCAATACACCATCATCAAGTGGAGAGCAACTCAACTATGTTGGAAATTTTGGAAGAGTTAATTATGGACCATATTCAAATACTTATAATCCAGAATGGCGTAATCATCCAAATCTTTCTACAAGAATGATGCAAATGTTTTCAAGCCCCCACCTGGATTTCAAAGACAAGGTCCCATAAGAAATACTCAGCCTCCACCTCCACCTCAGCAAAATCAAATTTCAACTGATGAATTGTTGAAGACTTTCATTCAAACTACTCAGACCACACTCAACAATCAGCATGCATTATTCAAGATCTTCAAGGAAATTCCATCAACTTGCTCAGCAAATTGGTAATAGACCATCTGGTTCTCTACCAAGCAACACTGAGGAAAATCCTAAAACCGTGAATGCAATTGTTTTGAGAAGTGGCAAAGAAGTTGAGACCGCTGAGTCAAAAGTTCAAGAAACTGAGGAGATTCCAGTCAAAGACAAAGGAAAACAAAAGATGGAGGAACCTGTGCAAAAATCACCTGAAGTAAGATCTTATGTTCCACCCATTCCTTTTCCAGGAAGATTGAAGCAACAAAAATTGGATGAGCAATTTTCAAAATTTCTGGATGTCTTCAAGAAGTTGCAAATCAATATTCCATTCTTAGAAGTGATTCAAGAAATGCCTTCATATGCAAAATTTATCAAGGAATTGCTTACTAAGAAGAGAAGGATTGATGGAAATGAACCAGTGATGCTCACAGGAGAATGCTCCATGATTTTGCAGAAAAGTCTACCTCATTTGCCTACCAAACAAAGAGATCAGGGGAGTTTTACTGTTCCTTGCACTATAGGAAAATTTCATTTTGATAAAGTACTTATTGATTCTGGTGCAAGTATTAATCTTATGCCTTATCCATTTTCAGGAAATTAGGACTTGAAGAATGCAAGGAGACTCATGTCACCTTGCAACTTGCAGATAGAAGTGTCAAATACCCACGTGGTATTGTTGAAAACGTTTTGGTGAAAGTTGACAAGTTCATATTTCCTGTAGACTTTATAGTCTTGGAAATGGATGAGGATCGTGAAGTCCCAATGATTCTTGGCAGACCATTCCTTGCAACCGGTAAAGCATTAATTGATGTGGAACAAGGTAAACTCACTTTAAGGGTAGAAAATGATCAGGTAACCTTTAATGTTTATGCAATGAAAAGATTTGATAAAGGTTCCTGTTATACTATTGATATTATTGATGAGTTTATTTCTGAGTCTGTTGAAGAGAATGTAGGTATAGAGACTATGGAATCTGTTTTAAGAAATCTTGATGAATGGAGTGATGATGAGCAAGAAGAAGAAGTTGAGAAAGTGCACCAAATCAAAGGAAGATATTATGAGGAGCTAGGCACTAGTGAAAGCAAGCCAGTACCATCATTGATACAGCCACCAAATCTTGAGCTTAAACCCCTTCCTTCACATTTAAAATATGCTTTTCTAGGAACTGGAGATACTTTGCCAATAATTGTTTCATCTTATTTGACAGGTGAACAAGAGCAGCAGCTGCTTGGAGTTCTAAGGAAGCATAAAGAAGCAATTGGTTGGACTATTGCTGATATCAAGGGAATTAGCCCTATAATTTGCACTCACAAAATCTTGATGGAAGCTGAGTACAAACCGACAGTTCAACCACAGAGGAGACTTAACCCAACACTTAAGGAGGTAGTAAAAAAGGAAGTTCTGAAACTACTTGATGCAGGTATTATCTATCCTATCTCTGATAGTAAGTGGGTAAGTCCAGTTCAAGTTGTACCAAAGAAAGGTGGTATGACTGTAGTGAAAAATGAAGAAAATCACTTGATTCCTACTCGTACTGTAACTGGGTGGAGAGTTTGCATTGATTACAGAAAGTTAAATGATGCCACCAGAAAAGATCACTTTCCCCTTCCTTTCATTGATCAGATGTTAGAAAAACTTATAGCTCCTGATGACCAAGAAAAAACCACTTTTACTTGTCCCTATGGCACTTTTGCTTTTAGGAGGATGCCCTTTGGTCTTTGCAATGCACCTGCTAGTTTTCAAAGGTGTATGATGGCTATTTTTTCTGACATGCTTGAGAATTTAATTGAAATTTTTATGGATGATTTTTCTGTTTTTGGAAAGTCTTTTGAAGCATGTTTAGAAAACTTAGCTTGTGTTTTTCAAAGATGCAAAGAAACAAATTTGATTTTAAACTAGGAAAAATGTCATTTCATGGTAAGAGAAGGGGTTGTGTTGGGTCATAAAGTTTCAGTAAGAGGAATTGAAGTTGATAAGGACAAAATTGAGATCATAGAGAAATTGCCACCACCGACCACTGTTAAGGGAGTTAGAAGTTTTTTAGGACATGCAGGTTTTTATAGGAGATTTATTAAAGACTTCTCAAAAACTTCTAAACCCCTTTGCAATCTTCTTGAGAAAGATACAATGTTTAATTTTGATTACAATTGTTTGCAGGCATTTAACTTATTAAAGGAAAAGCTCACATCTACCCCAGTGATTATTGCACCAGATTGCGAGCTGCCTTTTGAACTTATGTGTGATGCCATCGACTTTGCTATAGGACCAGTATTGGGTCAAAGAAGAGGTAAGTTGTTTCATGTTATATACTATGCTAGTCGGACTTTGAATAAGGCTCAAAGAAACTATGCCACAACTAAGAAGGAACTTCTTGCTGTCATATTTGCTTGTGACAAGTTTAGGCCTTATTTGATAGGATCTAAAGTCATAGTATATACTGATCATGCTACTTTGAAATACTTGTTTGCTAAAGCTAATGCAAAGCCAAGGTTAATTAGATGGATATTGTTGCTGCAAGAATTTGATCTTGAGATTAAGGATAAGAAAGGAACTGAGAATGTGATTGTTGATCATTTATCTAGACTAGAATATGATAGTTTAGATATTCCTATTAATGAAAAGTTTCCTGATGAACAATTGCATGTAGTACAGATCCTAAATTTGCCTTGGTATGCTGATTATGTCAATTACTTGGTTAGCAAAATCATTCCATATGGTTTATCTTATCAACAAAAGAAAAAGTTTTTACATGATGTGAAAAGCTATTTTTGGGATGAACCGTATTTGTTCAAAAAATGTGTTGACCAAGTAATTAGACGTTGTGTGCCTGAATATGAATAGCTTAACATTATTGAGCATTATCATTCAAAAGAAGCTGGAGGTCATTTTGCTCTTCAAAGGACTGTAGCTAAGGTCTTATCATCTGGATTTTATTGGCCTAATTTGTTTCATGATTGCAGGAAATATTTATTGTCTTGTGCTCAATGTCAAAGAACTGATAATATTTCCAAGAAACATGAATTACCACAAAACAATATCTTGGTAATTGAGCTTTTTGATGTATGGGGAATTGACTTCATGGGTCCTTTTCCCTCATCTTTTTCAAACAAATATATACTTATGGTAGTCGATTATGTTTCTAAATGGGTGGAAGCTGTTGCTTTACAAACAAATGATGCCCCAGTAGTTTTGAAATTTTTGAAAAGAATATTTTTTACCAGATTTGGGGTGCCTAGAGCTATCATTAGTGATGGGGGATCACATATTTGTAACAAGCAATTTGAAAAACTTTTGTCAAAATATGGTGTTACATATAAAATTGCTACCCCCTATCATCCACAAACAAGTGGACAAGTTGCGGTATCCAATAGGGAGATAAAAAGAATTTTGGAAAAAACTGTTAATACATCTAGAAAAGATTGGTCTTTAAAATTAGATGATGCATTATGGGCTTATAGAATTGCTTTTAAAACCCCTATTGGAATGTCCCCATTTATGATTGTTTTGGTAAATCATGTCATCTTCCTGTAGAACTTGAGCACAAGGCATATTGGGCCATTAAATTCCTTAATTTTGATGAAAAAGCTGCAGGTGAGAAAAGATTGCTTCAATTGAATATTGGATGAATGGAGGAATGAAGCTTATGAGAATTCTCGTATCTACAAGGAACGAGCGAAGAAATGGCATGACAGAAACATTATCAAGCGGGAGTTTTTGCCTGGACAAAAAGTTTTACTTTATAACTCCCGTTTGAAGTTGTTTCCAGGAAGTTGAGATCAAGATGGTCAGGACCGTTTGAAATTGCCAAAGTTTTTCCTACGGTGCAGTAGAATTGAAAACTGATGATAATCGGACTTTAAGGTGAATGGGCATTTGCTTAAACATTTTTATGAAAGGAAAAACCATGATAGTGCTTCCACTGTCATGAATCTGAAGGAACCATGAAAAGAATTGGAAAAGTTGGGCTAAGCGACTCTAAACTAAGCGCTTCTTGGTAGGCAACCCATGTTTAATTTTAGCATAGTTTTATTTTTGTTTTTACTAACTTTATTTTTAGTGTGGACAGATGAAAAAAAAAATTTACTCGACAGAAATGCTGGCGTACGTTCTGTAGAATTGCATTTAACAGGTATGAAATCTCTCTCCCTTTCTCATTTATATCCATATTCACTCTCTCACTCTCACTCGATGCATCCCACTGTTGATTCATATATCCATTGCGCTTGATCAAGCTTGCTCAAGTAAGTTTCTAAACTTTTGTTCTTAATCTCTCAGTTTTAGATCCATTAATCTGTGTTCAATCCGTCGAATAGCTTAAATGGAGATCCTTGATATTTGTAAATGTGACATTATCTTCGGATTCGATAGCTTTGATGATGTTCTGATAGTCTGTTTAAGCTACATTTCGTTCCATACATGTTTTATTCAAATTTGTGCTGAGTTGATCATCAGCTGTGTATAAATTCGAATTAGGGTTCTTGAGCTTGTGTAGACTGTGTAATTTCGGAAATTGGGGTTTTGTGGAATTGATGGTGTGGCTGCTGGATTTGTGAATTTTCATACTAGTTAGTAGCTCCAATTCATGAATTGTGCTCAATTGTGCTCCAATTTGAACTTGGGATTGTGAATTTTTGGAAAATTTTAAGATGAATTCGGTATAAAAGTGTTTTTGGGACTTTTAATGAAAAAATTTTTGAAAATCATTTCTGTTTGAAAAAGTTTGAAATTCCAACGTTCAATGCTAAGCTGGCCAATCTAAGCTGCCAGCTTTGACTTTGTTTTGCAAGTGTATATTTTCAAATTGTGCATGTAATATGCCTATGATCTCTAATTTGTTTGAAATCATGTTGTGAAATGAATTAGGCATAAATTAGGAATGTAGTCAACAAGAATTTCATTGATTCCCTGTTCTAATTAAGTTCAATTTAATTTGCAGGAATGGCTTCGACATAAAAGAAACAAAAGACTACAGATGCCTCTACATCTGATTCTCAGACTAGGAATTTGCTGTCTAGTCAGTAGCATGCTAAAGATAGAAAAAAAGAGGCTAGTGAAGATGGATTTCCTGAACACCCAGTATTTGGACTGGAGCTTATTAAATGAGTTTGGGATTTCTGACAGGATCAGAAACATAATCCAAGACCCAGCTTGGATTAGATTGTTTGATTTTAGGGAGCCAGCTTATAAGAACTTGACCATTGAGTTCTTTTCCACATTAAAGAATATCCCTGTCAGAGATGAATCCACATTCCAGTTCCAGGTTATGGGTGAGATCAAGGAATTTAAGTTGAAGAAGATGGGCCAACTACTGGGATTATATGATGATGAGGAGGAAAATTTCAATATGCCTAACAGTTGGACTGAGGGAGATGATCACCTGACTCAGGAGGCTTATTGGTTTCAGTTGGTTCCTCCTGACAGAGCAAATGAGCCATTTGTCCCCTCTAAATCATTGGCCACTTCATTTGGTGCTATTGAGCACAAGCTACTCCACTACATCCTTACACACACCTTGAGCTGCAAGAAGACTAGTCACAGCAAGGTGACTAGTTTTGATATGTTTTATTTGTGTAGCCTTATCAGAGGCTACAAGATTGATCTGGGTGTGGAGATAGCAAATTTCATTTATAGACAGGCTGATGATACTAGGACCAGAGTCCTGTGTTATGGTGGCTACATTACTAAATTGCTAAAGGGGATAGGTATTTTTGAACCTCCTCAAGATGATGAGATATTTAAGAGTAGAAAGATCTCATCGGCACCATTCCGAGGCTGGGGATTGCTTAAAAACCCCAGAGGAGCTCAGCCACCAGTTCTGGACGAGATTGAGTTACAGGATATCTTTCCTAAAGATGTTCCATTTGAGATCCCATCTACATCTGCTCCTCCTCCTCCTCCTGCAGGTACTTCTTCTGCATACGATATGAACCAGCTTAGGCTGGATGTTCAAGAATTGAAGAAGTAAAGTCAAGAGATCAAAGATAGACAAGAAAAAGAAAGGAAGAAAAACAAGAAATTCAGGAAGTCTATCTTTGAGGCATTGAAGACGGCTATCTGCTGCTTGAGCTGAGCTAGAGACAGGGGCTGGGATGGCATATCAGACTTCCATTGAGTCTAGGCACAATTCACATCACACAGATAGACTCAGTTCGGGGCATACACACATAGTCAGCCCAGGAGACACCCAGAGACATACTCCTGAGTATAGCAACAGAGCCAATCCAGGGCCAGAGAGCTAGAGATGCTGCTAGCTTTCATTTGATCTTCATTGACTTTTTATTTTTTCATATTGGCCTATACATTTATATATTGAGCACCCAAGTTCCTGTGGGTAGACTCCTTTATTTCTGCTTTTATTTTTGTTTTGCTTTTATTTTTGTTTTTTTTTTCTTTTGTAGTGACTACAGGAAAGCAAGCAAAGCAAAAATTCTCTCTTGTAATGCAATTTTGATGACTATGAAACACATGAAGTCAGGGAAGTATCAAATTCTTTTTCTTATTCCTATCCTATAATTTAATTTGTTGCAAAACAGTGAGGAAACTATTTAGTTGAAGTGTGGGGAAGGGATAAATTGAATGAAGTGCTGAATTAAAGTTGTGAATATGATCTGTTGTCTGAGTTGCTGTTATTTATATTTGAAAATACCCACCTTGTATTTTTGGTTTGAAAGCAAATTATGGGGAAATTCTGTCAAAATTTTTTCAAAAATCTCTTAAGAATTGGAGATAGTACAAAGTAAAGACTGAAAGCAATGAAATTAACTTGTAAAAATATCTTACTCATCTGCTGTTGTGATTGGTTTACTAAGTTAAAATTAAGTTGTAAAATCATTAAGAAACAAGTTTACTTTATTTTTAACTTTGGAATTGGAAATTTAAGAGCTGGTCGAGTCCTTTTGTAAAAAACAAACAGGTTTACTTCTACAAAAATTTAGTTTGTATATATTCTTTGAATTATAACACTTAGTGAAAGAGGTAGAAGAAACTTTTAAACTTAGTGATCCTTTATAAAAATAACTCTTTGATATTGTTATTGCATTAAGAAAAAAAAAGAAAGAAACAAGCATAGCACTACTCCTTTGACTAAAAATTTTGAGTTATGAGTATCTGAACTTAAATGTTAAAGTGAGGAAAAGTTCTTAGGGGTATTTTGAAACCTGGTCACTTAGGTGATGAGCCTGGAATGTGCCGACTCAATGAACTCACTATAACGAGAAGGGAAGAAAGGCAAAAGTTCAATTCATGAACTTTGAAAAGCAAAAAGATGGAGGCAAAAAAAAAAAAAAAAAAAAAGCTCCCAAAAAGAAAATAAATGCTTGAAAAAGAAAAAGAAAAATGAATGCAAATATGCAAATAAAGGAGACTTATAATAAAGAAGGAGAAAATCTAAGGAAAAAGTAGATACCACATGCTTTCATTTAGTGTTACTTAGAATATATATAAAAGCTAAAAGTCCAATGAAGTTTAAATGAGTATTTTTCCTTAGTGGATTGAGTATTTGCTTTTTGAATAGAATGTTCTTTTGTTAAAAATTGAGATTAAAACTTATTTTGTTTGGATTAACTTCTCAATTTTAATTATAGTACTCTAATTACAAGAAATTGGTATGGTTAGAGCAATAGATACAAGAAAAGCAAGTTAAAGAAATTGTGATTAAATTAGAAAAATTGTACTGTCTATAAGAGATTTCAATTTGTTCTTCATTTTGCTTGAGGACAACCAAAAGTTCAAGTATGGGAGAATTGATAAGATCATATTATATACAACTTGTTGATATTCAAATTAGCTAGAATGGATACTTGTTTTGATTAAAATTCATGTTTCAGGTTTAATTTGGTCAAAGAAATCAAAACAAGAAAATTTGGAGTGAAAATGGAAAAATTCAAAGATACGTCAGCTTTTCAGACGGCTTACAAGATGCACTCACCTAAAGCCGTTGCCTACACTGCCAGCTTTATAAGGATTGACTCAACCAATTATACGCCGCCTCAAAGCTGCCGGCATAGAAGATGAATAGGCCAGCGGACATTGAAAGCCGGCAGCTCAGAGTTCAAAAGTCACCAGCGCAAAAGGAGTTACAACTTACGCTGGCTATTAAGCTACCGGTGTTGAGGTAGTGTAGATCAAGGATTAGAAGCGACAAGTAGATAACATATGCTTGGAGGTAATTGAAAAGACCAAATATGCTGGAGTGTCTAAGCCGGTATTAAAGCCGCTGGCTTTGGGACAACTTTCGTTATAAATTGGCCCAATCTTTCATTTCTCATCATATACGCCGGCTAAATCTATATCTAAGCCGTCGGCATAGAAGCGGCCTACCATTGTAACCGAAGTTGAAAGCTTCCAGTTCACTACCTGCGCAAAGAAGAAAATGAGTATACACCATCTGTAAGCCACCGGCGTAGGATCTATAACTGCCGGCGTACATTGTGAAACTGTAATTTTCATTTAATGCTCTGCATGAAATTTTTCCAATAAATAGGGGACTTCTCCTCCTCGAACAACAAGTAGAAGCAGAGTAGAGTACTTCAGTATACAAATAGTCTTAGCATTTCATAGAGATTTGTGAGAGAATTTGAGCTTTCAAGAATTATAATTGAAGATTGCGATATTTGAATTGGTGATATCTAATCTCTTTCTTATGCAATTCATTTATCTGAATTATCTGTTCATAATGTTATCAATTACATATTCTTATTTGATTGTTGAATCAACATCCATGAGTAGCTAAACTTTTCTTTGTGGGAAGTGATGAAATCCTAATTTTGCTAAGATGATTATTGAATTTATATTATAGGATTGTTAGAATTATGGAATATTTGTTTTGAATTCTAATTATCTACTTTATTTCTGATTGAAATTAAATTGATAAGAATTCTGATGATTTGGAAAAAGAATTAGGATTCATAGGAATTCATGAATTGAGATTAAACAACAATTGTGAAAGCAATTAAGTTTAACATTAATTTGGAAATTGTTCTTTGAGATTCACGCAATATTTTATTTTAATTTCTCACTAAGGAATTAGGAGAAGTTAATTTAGGATATTAGACAATTATAGAATTGGAAAATTTATAATTGTGAATTAGATTCCATTGATAATTTGTATAGCGGAAGCTAATAGATTATTTTATGGTTCACTAAAACTTGATAGTTTTAGGACTTTACAATTTCTTACAAATATCCATAATCCTAATTGTTCATATAATATAAATTCAGCATGATTAGTAAAGATTAGGATGGATTCTATTCCTTCCCACATTCATCATAGATAACTTCTCACAATCTCATTGCATTTATATAGATAGAATTAGTTAGTTAATTGATAAATTTTGATTGCCTAAATATTAGTATAAGCTAATATCAATCTAGTAGTTAATTTAGTCCTCGTGGGAACGATACTCAACTCACTTCTATATTACTTGATCAAGACCCAATACACTTGCTGGTAGTATCTGAAACTATACATACACATTCCATTTCATTCAGCTCATGCTGCCTTTATGGACTTGATGAATCAAGTATATGAACCCTTATTGGATAAGTGTGTGATTATGTTTGTTGATGATATTTTGATTTACTCAAAGACGAGAGAGCAACATGAAGAGCATCTTCGCATGGCGTTACAAATCTTAAGGGAACATAAATTGTATGCCAAGTTTTCCAAGTGTGACTTCTGGCTAAACAGGATCTCGTTTTTGGGACATGTTTGTGTCAGGTGAGGGTATACCTGTAGACCCCAAGAAGATTAAATCTATGGTGGAATGGAAACCACCTAAGACCGTGACTAAAGTAAGAAGCTTTTTGGGTTTACTGGATATTACAGGAAATTTGTCTAAGACTTTTCCAGGAAAGCTAAGCCGCTAACTCAGTTGACGCAAAACGATGAAAAGTTTGTTTAGACGAAAAAGCGGGACCAAAGCTTTTAAGAATTGAAACAAAGACTTGTTTCTGCTCCGATCTTGATTTTGCCAAACCCCAAGAAACCCTACACGATACATAGTGATGCTTTGAGAAATGGTATTGGATGCATTCTCATGCAAGAAGGGAAGGTGATTGCCTATACTTCAAGGCAGCTGAGGCTACATGAGCAAAATTATCCTACGCATGACTTGGAACTAGCCGCGGTTGTCTTTGTCTTGAAAATATGGAGACATTACCTTTATGGACAAAGGTGTGAGATCTACACCGATCATAAGAGTCTTAAGTATTTGTTCACCCAAAAAGAATTGAACATGAGGCAGCGAAGATGGCTAGAGTTAATTAAGGATTACGATTTGGGAATTAATTACTGCCCGGGAAAGGTGAACGTGGTTGCCGATGCCTTGAGTCGTAAGAATCATGGTGAAGTTGCAACTCTTTTGACTGACAAAAAAGAATTGATAAAAGAATTTGAGAAGTTAAGCATTGAATTTGTTGGGCAAGACTTGGAGATGGAAATAGTAAGTTTGATGGAACCAACTTTAGTGGAAAGGATTAAAGGGGCCCAACGTTATGACGAAGTGATTCAAAGGATGAAGAAGGAAGTTCAGGAGGGGAAGTAAACTGATTTTACAATAGATGAAGATGACGTGATAAGGATGAAAGGATGACTATGTGCACCTGATGGTGAAGAAATGAGAAAGGAAATTATGAGCGAAGCACACAATGCTAGATATATGATACACTCGGGAGGAACCAAGATGTATCAAGACCTTAAAGGACATTATTGGTGGAATGGAATGAAACATGATGTGGCAGATTTTGTGATTAACTACTCAACATGCCAACAAATGAAGGTAGAACATCAAAGGTCGGGTGGATAGTTAAAACCCTTGCTTATAGCAGAATGGAAGTGGGACCAGATTTCCATGGATTTTGTTTATGGTTTACCAAGGACACTGTCAGGTCACGATGCCATATGGGTTGTGGTGGATTGGTTAAATAAGTTTGCTCATTTCTTGCCAATAAGTATGACTTTCCCCATGGATAAATTGATGAGACTTTACATAAAGGAAATTGTTCGCCTACACGGAGCACCGGCCGGGATTGTGTCAGATCAAGACCTAAGGTTTGTGTCTAAGTTCTAGGTGAGCTTGCAGAAGTGTTTGGGAACAAAGTTGCATTTTAGCACAGCTTATCATCCGCAGACTGATGGGCAGTCTGAAAGAATAATCCAGACTTTGGAAGATATGCTTCGGGCATGTGTGATGGAGTTCAAGGGAAGTTGGGAAGCGCATTTACCTTTGGTTGAGTTCGCTTACAACAATAGCTATCACTCAACCATCAAAATGCCGCCTTATGAGGCCTTATATAAACGTAAGTGTAGATTTTTGTTGTTTTGGGATGATGTGGAGAAGATGGTTCCTGGACCTAACCTTGTGCAGAGATTTTGTAGGGTTTTATTGATACAAAATTTCAAAAATTTTATTAAAACGCAGCGGAAAAACGAAAACTCTATACCAGTATCCATGTTTCTTGATTAGATTTGAACAAAAAGAGGGTTTCTTGAATATGCCTTATATTGATGCTTCAAAACGATCAGCAGATCGGATTTGTAGGAACCGTAGTCTCGCAATCCCCTCTAGGGTATCCACACGCAACGATGTGTGCTAGCACTCAAGAACACGAATCCAATTCGTGTCAAAATTATTTTTCTTCTTTTCTCTCTTTTAGGTTTGTAGAATTTCTCTGCCGCCTAATGTGACGTCAAAGAGCATAACCTGAAAGGCTGTCTATAGATCTATATATATAGACACGTAGGAAACCCTAAAAGATATATATATGATGAGATATTTATTTAATATTTAATAAAATAAATTATTTCATTAAATATTAATTATCTGTCATAATCATTTATTATTCTTAAACTATTTAAGAATAATAAATATAATAATTCCTATAGGTTTAAATATAAACCCATAATATATTTCATTTGTTTTTTTATGTGTAACCCTATAGGTACACCTAATGTTGGCAGTAGGTCCTAAACACCTTTTAGACCTATAAGACATCATTGGTCTCTAGCAAGACATTATATCTACCCAAATTAGGTGAATACCAGTAATCCGATTTTTGTCTGATATATAATTTATGTCATTATCCTTTTTGTCACATGATATCTAGATCAAACATAAGACATGGAGAGTGTCATTCTTATATTATTCAATCTTATCATTTCTCGATTTCCAAGTGATATGATAATACAAATGAAATTGAGCACATTATCAATTCATTTGAGCATGGCCATGCATTTCTCAATCTCACTTATCGAGGGGCCCAGAGATATCTCTCATAACAAGAGAGACAAATCCCATCTTAATCACTCAACTTCCTCTACATGATATACATTATATCCAAACTTAACCTTTATAATTATCCGGTTAAAGACAACGTTTGATTGAGTTGAAACATAACATTTCTCATGTTGGAACCTAAGGTGATTTCAAGTCTAAGGATACGTTGATATAGTTATTATGAAAATCACTTATGACAATATTCCATGTAATGATCTCATAGTGGGTCAGTTCAGCACACAATCATCTAATATGTGCCTATGAGTTTCATTTGTATCACCATACAAATAAACATCCCATGTTTACCAAATAAAAAACTCATACTAGATTTAATTCATTATCATTTCCATAATAATGAGCATCTAGGAACATTTAGAATAATAAATTATTCATGGATTTCTATTATAAAGTAAATATGCAAACAATACAAAAGTAATGCCTCTATTTATTTATATATATAAATATCAAATGACAATATCTAGTAATTGGCCTACGATACAATCACTAACAGATGTGGCCGACAAGGTTTGGGTAATACAACAACGGATGAAGGAGGCTCAAGATAGACAAAAGAGTTGAGTAGATTTAAAAAGAAGGATTCTTGAGTTTCAAGTGAGAGATCATGTGTATTTAAAGATAAATCCTATCAAAAGTATTCACCAAGTTCGCTCACAAGGAAAGTTGAGCCTTCGATATATTGGTCCCTTTGAAGTGTTGGAATGGGTGGGAGAGTTGGCATACCGCCTTGCCATGCCACCAAATCTTTCGGGAGTGCACAATGTTTTTCATGTCTCGGTTCTTTGCAAGCATGTAGCCAACCCGGATCAAGTCATAGAATTGGAACCGGTGTTGTTAAAAGAAAACCTCACTTACGAGGAGCACCAGGTACAGATCTTAGATAAAAAGGTGCAAAAATTAAGGAATAAGGAAATTAAGTATGTAAAGGTTCTTTGGAGGAATCATACACACAAGGAGGCAACTTGGGAAGCAAAAAATGAGATGCAGCATAAGTATCCAAATCTGTTTAAAGAATCAGGTATGTCGTTTAAGTTTTGCGAACAAAATTTTCTTTAATGTGGGTAGGTTGTAAACCCTTGGTTTTTAGAGTAATCCTAAGCCTTAACCCTAAGTTGGGAAGTCAATCGGAAACCTTGAGTCGACAGATCTCAAGTTAAACCCTACAGTTTAAATTCGAAAATTCTGCGTTCGTAAATGGAGAAGTCGAAAATTAAGTAAAGCGTGTAGAATAATCCGTAATAATATTTGATTTCTTTAAAATATCATATTAGTTTACTTTCGGCTTATTTCAAACCCGATTGGATACTGTTTTTGGAATGTGTCCCGGGGCTCCAAAATTTAAAAATACATCTTTAATATTTTTAGACTCATATTTTCATGAGGATTTCAAAAATATCGAGTTCATAATTTTTTGGAATCTAAAAATATCAGTTAAGCTTATATAAGCATATTTTGATCGTACCGGTAACTTATTTGTTGAAATATTAAAATAATTCAATTGATTATTTATTTTTGTTTATGAAATTTCTACCACTCATTTGAAAATGTTTTTCTTAATAAAAAGCACTTTTTCAACCCATACTTCAAGTACACTTTAATTATCACTTCTACACATTAATCATGTTTTCTTTCACTCTTTCTTCACTCCATCTCTCATGCATGGCAGCTGATCATACTCTCAAAATCATCCACTTTTCTTTTCTTTTATTGATTTATTTAATGATTTAAAGTCTCTTTTAGTTAGCAAATTGAGTAACACAAGTTACACTTTCAAAATTCAAGTTACAAGCTAACTAAACCTCTCTTTCTCCCTTGAAAATCATGTCTAGCCCCCCATTTTTTTGCCATTGTTTTATTTTTTTTCTTTCAATTATTTAACACACTTTTATCATACTCCTCTCTCTATTTTAAAGCCTCTTGCTTATATACTTTCTATAAGCCCCTAGATTTTTTCGATCATATTAGTAAACCCTAAGAATCGGAAGTTGAAACGAAACCATAAAATTAACCTAGTTCTATGATTAATCTAGTGAATCTAGATCCGGCACTCCCGTGTTCTTAAACCCTAGAAAACGAAATTGAAATAATTGTGGAATATGGTTCGTAATTATATAAGGAAGCCTAAAAATATCATATTCGAGTTTTTCTAATGTCTTTCGGATCCGATCGGGATCAGTTTTCGAAAACCGTGCCCCGATGCATCGGATAGCAAAAATATTCCGACAACACCAATAGATTCGTAAAAATATAAGGTTTTCAAAAATATCAGTTTTAGAATTTTTCGGTAACTTAAAATATCAGATATAGGCCTTTTACGGGTATTTTCATTACTACCAGTATTTTAATTATCTAGTCTACTATTCATAGTACTTTTCTACTATTCATTACTATTCACCTATCTCTACTTTTTCTTACACTCTATTCTTACACTCTACCATACCTATACCTTACAATTTACCTTCCCCATACAACTTTAATCACATCACACCTTACACATTACTTCTTTTAATACAAAACAAACAAAACAAATTAATTTCGCCCCTACAAGTACCAAAACCGGCGCCCCCCATGCCCCTCTTCCATCCATTCTATTTTCAATTTCAATTAAATTTAATCACACAAATTTTCACTCCAAAAAATCTATAAATACCTCATTCCTCTTCGATTCTTTCACACAACAAAAATTCATACTAAAACTCTTCCAAAATCACTCCACAAAATTCCTCTCCCAAAATCTCTCTCAAGTCTCTTCTTTTCTTTAGAAAACTAAGTCCCACATAATACAACAACCCATTCTTTTCTTCTTCAACCAACACATAAACTTTAGGTAAAACTTCTCTTATTTACTCATCATGTTCATATAACTTAATATGAGTTTAGTGTATGTTTCTTAGACTCATTGAGTTAAAGAAGCAATAATTTATTCATGTTTTGTTTTTGTTCATGTTCTTATTTTCTTTATGTTACTATTATGTTGATATTGTTATTATTGTTTCTAATCTAACTTATATAAGTATTATATATATTATGTATATATATTTATTTAGAGCATATAAGCTCACTTGTTATTTATTTATTTTCAAGTCTTGCAATTTATTTACTTGTTTTATGCAAATATTAAGACTAGTCTTTCTAGTCTTAGACTTGTCCATATCAAGTCAAAACAATTTTTATTTCTTTGCTTTTCTTTTCTTTGAGGACTAGTTCATTCTTAGTCCCGGGATACCTTGATGAAGCTAAGGTTCCCAATACTTGACTTTACTTTTATGCTCTTATTTTATTTATGTTGCTTTTATGTTTTTCATAGTTATATATATTCACATTCATACATGAATATGTTGTTATTGTCTCAACCATAATAAAAAATGAGTTTTCTTAAGTAAAAAAAATAAACTCTCTTTAAATATAAATTTTGTCACATAAGAAATTATTTTCCTTAAAGACTTGAGATTTTATCTTAAACAAATATTTTTCCAAAGTTAGATAAGTTTAGCTCTAGTTTTAGTAATAATATGTGGTTTTTACCAAGAAATACATAAAGTAAAGTTATTATAAATTCTCTTTTCAAATAAATAAGAAAGTTTCTTTAGACCTAAACAAAGGATTTCTTAAATTCAATTGTAGAAGTATTCCACCAACACTAAAATCTAAGTTAAGTTTTTCAAAATTAACTTATAAGATGATCTCTTTTAAAAGTGGATCTAACCATAAAGTATTTAGAAAGACTTTGTTTTCCAAAACACTAGAAACAAAAGATTAAGATTTCTTTTTGAAAATTTAACTAGGAAAAGGAGTTAAAGAAGGAAATACTCACTTATGATAACTTAGGAAATTTTTTAAAAATAAAATTCTTTTCAAGCCTTAAGCTTATCCCACTTTCAAGACATTTGTTTTATAAAACCATTGTTGAGACAACACCAAATTCATGCATATAGTTTGAGATTATACATATATGTATATACATATATTCAAGGGATTTTTCAACCATACAATATATCTATATATTTTGTACAAAAGCCCTTGAGTGAAGAAAGGTTTGAAAACTCTAGTTTTGAAGTTTGGAAAATTCGTGTCAAAACTGTACGCTATTATTCCGAGACCTAAATAACTTCTTTTGATAAAAATAACCTTAGAAATATATAGATCTTTTCGAGTAGGTAAAATCGGTATATAATATGCGAAATTCCGAATTAAAATGAGCAAGTTATGACCATTTTAAGTTGGGATTTCCATTCCATACGATTTTTACGAATTCTTTAAGATAGAAGTATAGAACTTAAATAGATCTTGGATGAAATACTCATGTTGGGTATTTCTTTTCTTTAGGTGTCGAGAATCATGATCTTGTCTTCCCCGAGGATTACTTCGACTCCTAGATCGCTATGGACGAGTGAGTTTCCTTTACGCTTATGTATTCGCGCATGTGCTTGTAGAATAGAGCACTAGATGTAGGAAAAGATAAAATTGATATGCATGTGGGATATTATAGGAATTATGTATATGATTCATTGTGTGCAATCAATGAACGATAAGTATATCGGAACCCAATTTGTGATGATATAAATGTTTCCATGTATGTATTGATTGTGTGCAAATATTGTTTGATCGCTTTAAATGATTTAATGCCATATTGAAATCCCCATATAATAAATTGCTCATGCATATCACTTAAAATATCATTTCGAAGTTTTGCTACTACTCCTCATCGTGGGACCGGAAAGGTAAGCTGCTTAGTTACATCTTGAGGGTTAGGATGTACAGGGAATACGGCCTCAAGGTATAGCTGTAAACCCCCAAAAAATTTTCATAATTCATAGAAAATAATTCTAAAAGTTTAGAATTTGAATCCCAAAAAATCAACTCAAGTTAAAACCAAATTCTAAATCAAGACAAGCGCCAGAAACGAAACCTTAAAAATCGAACCAAGTTAAAACTTAATTCTAAATAAAGATAAAAAACGAGTTTTCTCAATCTTGAGAAAACGAGAACCCTTGAAACAAAATATAAAGTCTAACTACCAATTTAATCAACGTTCGTACATCAATTAAATCATTTAACCGTTTCCTAACACGCAAATCAAGATAATATATCCAAATAACGATCAACAGCAAAATCTTAAAACCTTCGATAAAATTTAGAAATCACAAATTTCAAATTCTCACCAAAAGTCAAACTGAGTCAACTCATAACCATAGACTCGGTTAAACGATCCCGAGAACTAAAAACTATTAAATAAATCACAAATAAAATAAAACATAAATTTCGAGCTAAAATTTTTAAAACAATCAAAACTCGAAAATTATGCGATCTTACGAATATCTCGACAAAATCGGAAATCAAAACGGAACCCTAAAAGTCAACAAGCCTATAACGAACCCTAGTGTTTAAGATCCAGCAATCCCGTGTTTTCAAACCCTAGAAAACGAAATTAAGCTAATGACCTAGAATAGTTCGTATACATAGGATAACATAAAAATATCATATTCGCGAATTTCGAGTGACCTTCGGACCCAAACAGGATCGGTTCTCGAAAAGCGTGTTCCGGAGCTCGGAATATTAAAAATATTCCATTTATACCAATAGACTCGTAAAAATACAAGGATTCCAAAAATATCAGTTTTAGAATTTTTCGGTAGCTAAAAATTACAGATATCGTATTATTACGCGTATTTCTATTACTACCGATACTTTAATTGTCTAGTCTACTATTCATAGTACTTTTCTACTATTCATTACTATTCACCTATCTCTACTTTTTCTTACACCTATTTCTTACACCTACATATCTATTTTCTTACTTTTTTCATTTCCAATACACCTTTAATCACATCAAACTTTACACATTACTTCTTTATTACACAAACAAATAAAATAAAAATAATTTCCCCCTCTTCTATAAAGCAAACCGGCGCCATTCCCTCCCCCATTCATCTAATTTTTATTTCTTTTTCAATTTATTTTATTACATCCAAAAATTACTCCAAAAATTCTATAAATACCTCCTTCCTCTTTCATTCTTTCACACAATTCTTTTCACTACCAAAACTCTCTCAAAATCTCTCCACAAATTCTCTCTTCAAGAATTCTCTCTACCAAAACTCTCTCAAACCAATTCCTCACAAAAATCATCTCTCATACATAAACTATCAACCACATATCACTACTCACATAATACCCATTTCATTCACCATCTTCATACCTCTTACATACCTTAGGTAAATATTTCTTCCATCTATTATCCATCCATGTCATGTAACTTAACATGACTGGTGTTGTTTTGAAACTCATATGAGTAGTAAAAACAACAACATGTTCATGTTTTGTTCTTGTACATAAGCTTCATATTTTATTATGTTGTTATTATTATTGTTATTAATATTATATAATATTATGTATACTATGTATATATATTTATTTAGAGCATATAAGCTCATTTGGTTATTTATATACATTCAAGTTATGCAATTTATTTATTTTATTAAGACTAGTCTTTCTAAGTCTTAGACTTGTCCATATCAAGTCAAAACAATCTTTTATTTATTTTCTTTAATCTTTCGGGACTAGTACATTCTTAGTCCCGAGATGCCTTGATAAAGTTAAGGCTCCAATACTTGACCGGCATACCTTGATGAAGCTAAGGATCCCAATACTTGATATTTTATTTTCTTGCTCATTAATTATTTTTAGTATTTTCTTATGTTCTTATTATTTTAATGCTCATGATACTTGCATTTGCATAATGTTAATATCTCAACTAGTCTAAAAATAGAATCTTGTTTTACTAAATGAACTCAAACCTAAGTTTCCAATTATATGATTTACCACAAAAACATGAAGTTATTATCAACAACCTAGAAATAGAATAATACAAGTTTTCTCAAGTTTTCTTAAATAACAAAGATAGTTTTATCAAAGAAAACATAAATAAATATTTCCTTGTATTTTATGGTAATCTAAGTTTTTAGAAAAATAAATCGTTAATATTGAAAGTTTAAGACTTAAAATTCTTTTCTAAACTAAGGAACAAACTAGTTTTCAAAGTTAAGACAAAAAAATCAACTCATCAAGTTATGAACCCACTTAGGAAAAATAATGATTTTCAAATTTCTAAAAGAAGGAACTAATTTTCAAAGGAATATAAATGAGGTAAGATTTATAATAATGGATTTTATAAAAATGATTCTTTTCAAAAGAAATGAAAGAACAAGTTTTGGAAAGCAAAATCTTATATTTTAGAAATGAATATAAGAAGACAAAATTCATTTTCTAAAACCATCCTAAATACAAAATTATAAAAAGGTTTTGAATAACCTAATATACTTTTTGATAAAAATAGATCTTTTATCACTAGAAACGAAATTTATGAAAAACTAAGGTTAAAAGGAAAATTTACTTGTTTTGGAAAAGGAAATGAAGAAAACAAAATAAGAATATACTCATTTATAACAACCTAGTAAAAATATAAAGTTTCTTTAAATACCTGAAAAGAAAATTTCAAAGTTAAAGTTTAAATGAATTGTTTTATGAAATAAATTGTTGAGACACTACCATTAGGATTTTTGCATATAAAGTGAGCATACCTATATATTCAAAAGTGTTTATCAAATATATATTTATATTGTTACAAAAGTATTTTCTTTAAAATGAAGTTAAGTTAGAAAATGGATTTTTGCAAAAATTTAGAAAATTCGTTTTAAATCTGTACCTGACGTTTTCGGAACCCAAATGACCTTTTATGACCAAGATAAGTTTAGAAATGGATAGAACTTTTCGAATAGGTAGAAAACGGTATATCATATGCGAAATTCCGAGTTAAAATGAGCAAGTTATGGCCATTTTAAATTGGAATTTCTTCTTATACGATTTTACCACGATTTTAAGTAAAGTTTAGAATCTCCAAGAATAGAAATTCATGGAAGACTTATCCCGGGTATTTCTTTTGTCTAGGTGACGAAGGATACAAGAATACCCTACCCAAGGATTACTACGACTAAGAAGATAGCGAAATGGACGAGTGAGTTATTCCTTCTAATTTCGTTACCTTGCTTGTGCCTGTAATGTA
Source organism: Combretum micranthum (assembly GCA_024138025.1). Lineage (NCBI taxonomy): Eukaryota > Viridiplantae > Streptophyta > Magnoliopsida > Myrtales > Combretaceae > Combretum > Combretum micranthum. The sequence goes on from JAMXBD010001547.1 coordinate 64,690, forward strand.
GTCGCATTAGTATACTAAGAAAAGATAAAAACAAATATATTTGGGATCTTGGATTATGCGTTATATATGATTCTATGTTTATGCGTGAATTGAGAATTAAGAATATCGTAACTTCGATCTGCTTGTTAAATAATTCTGTTTACTTACTTGTATGATTGTTTATTGTTGCTAAATTGATTGATCGCCCCTAATAAACCTTGATAAGGTTTGACCTAAGAACAATAAAACGTTCACGCATAGCATCCATCGAGTCACATTTGTTTATGAAGGCTGCTACTCCTACGCATAGAGTTGGATTGGCTGTGATTGTGCGGTGCCACTGGCCATGTTCCTTCCTGGAGAATCTAAATTGTCGGGGAAAGCGATTCTAGGTTCGGAGCCGAGCCAACCGAACGCTGTGGGTGAGGACCTGGGGACTAGCAGTAGAAGGTCGAGGACCTTCAACCCCGATTCCCTAACCTTTGATATGGAGGGGTAAATCCGTTCTATATATGGTTTCCAGATGACTATATATATTCGCGTAATCATGTGATTGTTGCATTGTATACATAGCATATGTGTGATTAAATAAATAAACTTGTTTGAAAATATGGTGCGAATGAAAAGGAATATCTCACTAAGCTAGTTGTAGCTTATACCCCTATAGATTTTGTTGAAACAGGTATATTCGTGGATTAAATTTGAGGATCATGACATTAAGGAAGTCATGGATGGATGATTAAGGATATGGAATCATATGATGAAGAAATTTTGTAAGGTTCTTTATATGTGATAACCTATATGATTAGGGACGTATATTTATTTGAAGATAATAGAAGAATATGCCTTAAGAATTGAATTATGATATGCTTACGTTTTATATTAAGTATTCTCTTTGCCTTGTTACTTATTTATTATCAATGTAAATTGCGCTACTCCGATGCATCCCTTTAGTTGTGATGTACATCTTGTACATAATATAAAAGCTTTCGCGTGACTAAAGTAGTCATTCCTAGGCTTTAGTATTGTGTACGGCGGACTGCCACGTTTAGGGTACCCCTCGGGGCGTGACAGTAGCCGAGCCGGATCGATCGCTTTGGGCATGGAAGGCCCGGGGACTAGTAGTACGGTTCGTTGGAACCCCAAGACATGCGCAAACTTTGAGGAGGTTGTTCGAGGCCCAGTTCAAAGCATTCCCTAACCACCGATGGAGGGGTAAATCCATCAAACATACGAAACCGGATAGTCGTATGTAATGTTTGATCATATAGTTGTTGCATTCATATGCTTGAATAATAAACTTGTTTGATTGTTGTTATGAGTACTACTGCGTAAGGAATATCTCACTAAGCTAGTCATGCTTATACTCCTATAGACTTTTGATATTGCAGGATTATATTTTGCACCCGAGACCATCTTGATTCCCCGGGTAGAATCCTTATTTTGAGAAGCTTTTGGAGGAATTCTATTTTGAAGTTATAGAGTAGATTTCTTCTAAAATCTTCTAGCTTTAGTTATGTTATATTTAGAACCATCTTATTATGAATTATCGGGGGAATGCCTCTTAGAAGCTATAAGACTTTTATTTCAATGAAATATATATCAAGCGTTATTTTGCATCATCCGTTGCCAATGTCTTCAAATGCATTACTCCATCGGTCTCCCTTTGTTGTGAATGTACGCCTTGTACCGATATGGAAGCTTTCGAGTGACTGAGGTAGTCATTCTTAAGTTTTAATATTGTGTACGGTGGGCTGTCACGTTTAGGGTACCCGCTGGGGCGTGACACTTTCACTCTTTACAACCCTACCTCATTTACTCTCTCTTTTTCCTCTCTTTATCTCTTTCTTAACCTTGTTCTTGCAAGAAAGACAAGCTGCCCCCATTTCAATTATTGCTTCCACATTCCATTCTTGAAGATTCTTTGAGTAAACTTTCTTCTTAAGCTTCCATAAATGCTATAGATTGATTATATGGGGTTTCATGCATCAAAGGACTCTCCATAATGCCTAAAGGCTAGAGATGATGATGCCAAAACTTTGAAACACTCTTCTTGTTTATGATCTATAATGATATTGCTATATTTGTTGTCTTTACTACTTTATTATCTTCATATTTATATTATACTTTGTAGATCTAAATTTTTATGAAGCTTTGGTTATGTTTATGTTTAGATCTATAGGTTTAGGGCTTACTACCATGTATTTCTTTTATATTTATGCTTGTATTATGTGTAGATCTTAGATTTGAACTTGAATAAAATTAGTGAAATTCGTATCTTGGCAAGACCTATATTTAAAAACCCTCTTCCAAGTCTCAAAATGGAAGTTTTAGTTGAAAAAATGGATGTATATCATCAAGACTTCTTTTTACAAGAATCAAACGTGGTTTTCAAAAGTTACTTTCAAAAATAAAAATCTTATTTTCGGACTTAGGCCAAGACATGGTTTAAAAACATGTTTTACAACTCAAAAATGAAGATTTTATTCAAGAAATGGAAGGATCTTAAGATAGGATATGTAAAGGATGATTTTTCATAAGTCTTGATGGATTTTATCAAAAGATATGTTCAAAAACAATTTTTGAAAATTCGGATCTAAGCCAAGACCCATTTTTAAAACCTATTATCTAACCTCAGAATGAATATTTAGATAAAAATATAAAGGGCTCTTAGTATAGATATTCTAAGGATTAGATTTTCATAAGTTTAGATAAGTTTTCCTAAAAGGTATTTCTAAAATTGAGAGTTTTATAAAAGACAAGTCTAGGACTTATTTTCATTCTAAAACTCAAGGAAGAAATTCGGATTTAGGAAGAGATGAATTTTGAAAACCTTATTTCAAACTTCAAAACAAGAGTTTTATGTGGAAAATGGAATGCTTTGATAAAGGGTGATATAAGAAAATTATTTTCATTGAGTCATGTTAGTTTTAGCAAAGGATTTTTCTCAAAACAAGAAAATGAGTTTCAACTCAAAATTTCTTCTTTTACAAAAGTAGATTCTTGGAATTTTCATTTGGACAATATCATTAGGATCATATAAGTATTTAATCTTTTATCTTTGGATAGAAGTTCTCCTTACAAGTGTAAAACCAATATAAGTTGATCTAAAAAGTTAAATGGAACAAAAGTAACAATTTTTAATAATAACTCAAAACTAGAATTTTCGTAACCTTGTTGTACAGTAGCTTTTTGACCCTCAAATGACCTTGGATGTTTGATTTAACTTGGGCAATGGATAGATCTTTCGAAATAGATAGAAATCGATATATAATATGCGCAATTCCGAGTTAAAATGAGTTAGATATGACCATTTTAAGTTAGGACTTCAACTTAGGCGAAAATTGACAAACTTAGTAAATAGAATTGTTAAGTTTATTAGAACTTTATGAGAAATACTCATTGAGGGTATAACTTGTACTTAGGCGATTTGGAGGATGGATTTCCACTCCCTGAGGACTACTACGACTAGTGGATTTCTCTCAATGGCCGAGTGAGTTCATTTCTTAGATAGTTGTGCTCATGTATGTGCTTGTAATCGTAGTGGCATTAGAATTACGAAAAGATAAAATTATGATGAGTGGTGATCTAATCTTGGTTGAATGAATGATAAGTATATCGATACGAGACTTGTTGTAAAATCATTGTATGAGATAGTATAGACTTGGATTGTCTGAAATTCTCTATGATCGCACTTAACCTACATAATTAACATGCTACGATTATATTAATAAACTATACATGCATATCACGTAGTGAGTCACATTGCATTGGCTAATATACCTTTGGTGGGACAAAAGTATATTAGCGGAGGCGAGGGCGCCTATATTAACATTAAGGATGCGAGATCGCTTAAGTTAACGGAAGTGGGGTAGGCACTTAAAACTACCACAATAAAACAACAGAGGTTGTATAACTAAGAGAAAGAGATCGGGATTATGGTTGCATGACTTATGGACCATCCTACTCAAGATTGGATTCATGGTTGCATGACTTATGGACCACCCCAACCTCGAATGGAGGGTGTAAATCCATTCACATATGGCTTCTGGAAAGTCATATGCTTGTATGCTCATGTGCTTGTGCATTCATATGGTTGTTAACAACTTGTTTGTTATATACTGCTGTTGAGCATTAAATATTTGGAAACTAATCTCACTAAGCCTGTTAGCTTATACACCTATAGTTTTTGTTGCAGTGTTCCCATTTTTGGGTTGTTACGAGAGAATACTTCTCATAGGTCTATCCTTATGATTAAGGAGCTTTTGAAGAAGTCGGGACCTAGTTATAGGCATGGACTTCTAGGAAAATCTCTTTAACATAAACTTTAATGTTTGTGAGATGGATTTAGACTGGATAGATTTCTATTATTTTGGTGGGGGTATGCCCCTTGTCTTTTGTAAAGACTTAACTTATTTATCTTGTTGTGATTTCTATTCTTAATGCTATTGCATGCCTTCTTAAGACTATTCGATTCAAAGTGTGATCCTAAAAATTGAGCAAGTACACCTTACACCCGTATGTAAACTTATGGGATGAATAAGGTTGTCATACTTAAGTTTAAATATCGAGTGTGGTGAACTGTCACGTTTTGGATACCCTTTGGGGCGTGATGTCTATAAGGAATCTTTCTCCGTTCAGCTCGACCCATCCATCTTCAGTAATGATGGAGGCATATTCTTCTAAGACATTGGTTACTTCTTCTAAAAGATTATCTATTTCAACCTTGTAGCTCTCTCTTTCTTCAACTGTCTGTAAAACCATGTTGTTTATCGCTTGAATTATGTCTTCTTCCTCATTAATTTCTTCTTTAAGGTCTGTATGACCAGCTGGGTAATGGCATCAAGGATTTCTTTGTCCAAAATACTTGGAGGGGGATGATGATCTTGAGAACTTCATCAGAGGGAATTGGTACTCCAATTCTATCATAGAAGATTTCATTGGAGGGTTCTCCTAAAGAGATGTTTCCCACAATTTTTGGTGCTCCCTTCTCAACAATTTCGCAAATTTGCTTGCAAATTAAATTTAAAATTTCTTTGTTAGCCTCCTGCTTCTCTATTTCTTCCATTGCTATAGCGAGATCGGATTCCCATTCATAATATTCTTCATTAGCTTTTAGAGAATTATGGTCACGAATTGTGATACTGTTTTTCTCTTCTATTAATCTAACAGCTTCATTGGGAATATCTTCTTCCTCTGCTGATAATTCATGTTCTTGCTGTTGTTCTAAGTTATTGATTTGCTTCTTCTCCTTCTCAACTATCCCCTCCTCGACTCCTGCTTCTTTAGCAATTTCTTGTACTAGGTCGCTTAGGAGGTTCAGGTTGTAATCTTCATTTGATGGAGAATGTTCTTGCACTTGCTTCACTCTTTCTTTAACTACTGCTGCTTCTTTAGCAGTGACTTGCTGAGGATTAGAATCCTCATTTGGATCATATGGCAGAATCATTCTCTTCCTATGGCATAGGCTTCTTAGCTTCTTCTTAAAAAACTTGGTGATGCGAAACAAGAACCCAAGGCATATGAAACCTAAGATCCAATGCTTGACGATGGATTAGAACCTTTAGATTGCCTTGAAATAAGTGATAAGAATGTGACCCTAACCAAAACTATTGATTAGAACCAACGTTATCAAGAAACGGAACCAGACCACAACCAAACCTACCGATTAGAACCAAAGTTATCAAGATAAATTTCCTCAAGCTTCTACGTCGAAGAAATCAAATTTAGTTCTTTCTCAAGAACTAAGAGAAAATCCTCACAATTGTGAGAAAACTCTTAAAATATGACATTCAACTGATAAATTGATATCATCCATACATAGAGTTCATATAGGCTTCAAAATAGCCTTGGAAAATAAATAATCAAAGAAAATAAAAAGAAATTCGAAGAGACACTTCGAATGAGGAAAGGCCGGCCAAAACACTGGCAGCTTACATAGAAAGGTTGGCGACCTTTAATACAAATGCTAACAGCATAGGCAATGGCTTTAAGAAATTAGCTACTGGTCATGTTGAAGGCTAGCGACCTAAGTGCTTCTACCGGGGGCATAGAATCCTGCATTGGCGGCATTAGAGGTGGAGGATGGTTCTGTAGAAAAGGCCGGCGATTCTCAAATACAAGATGGCAGCCTTTGTCTTCAATCTTCATTTCCAGTAAATTAACAAATTTATTTCTTGTGTTAGAGTCTTGTTGGTTAACTTCAATCTCTCGAATCTCCATAATCAATCTATGTAAAGCTTCATTTATCCGTTTTGCTCTTACTCTAATCATTGGTCCTCCAATATCTTGCAATAGATTTTTTAGTTTAGTTGTTTCCTTTAAAGTTGGTGCTACTTGATCCTCATCATTCCCTCCTTCCTCGAGAGGATCCGTCCTCGAATCTCCTACATCATATAAAGGAAAATCAGCCACATTAAAAGTAGCAGTAACATTACCGTATTAACTAGGTACATCTGATATGTAAGCATTGTCATTTATATGCTCCAACACTTAAAATGGCTCATCTCCTCTAGGCTATAACTTGGATTGTATTTAAGCCGGAAATCATTCCTTTCTCAAATGAACCCAAACCTAATCTTTAGGTTGAAAAGTAACTTTGAATCGGTCTTTGTTGGCTTGCTTGGCATAACGCTCATTTTTCTTCTCAATATTAGCTTTAACTTTTACATGCAACTCTCTAATAAAATCTGGCTTTTTCTTTCCATCAAGATCAACAAATTCATTAGTAGGCAAATGAAGAATATCTAAGGGAGTTAAAGGATTAAGCCCATAGATAATCTCAAATAGAGAATAAGATGTAGTGAAATGCAAAGATCTATTATATGCACACTCAACATATGACAAACATTACTCCCATTGTTTCAAATTTCTTTGAATTATAGCTCGCAAGAATGTAGTAAGAGTCCTATTGACTACTTCAATTTGCCCCATCAGTTTGTGGATGTGCAACAGTAGAAAACAATTTAGTTCCTAACTGACCCCACAAAGTACACCAAAAGTGACTTAAAAATTTAACATCCCTATCACTTACAATTATTCTTGGCATTCCATGCATGCACACAACTTCTTTGAAAAACAAATCAGCAAAATGAGTTGCATCATTAGTTTTAGAACGGGCAATAAAATGTGCCATCTTACTAAATCTATCCACAACAATAAATATGCTATCTTTTCCATTTTGAGATCTAGGTAACCCTAAAATAAAATCCATGGAAATATCAGTCTAGGGTTAATTAGGCATAGGTAAAGGAATATATTACCCATGTGGCATCACTTTAGATTTAGCTTGTTTACATGTAATACATTTTCCACAAAGATCTTGCACACCATGTTTCATGTTAAGCCAATAAAAATGTTCTTGTAACATATCAAAAGTCTTTTTAATGTCAAAATGACCCACTAATACTCCTCTATGTGTTTCCTTAACAAGCAATTCACGGAATGAACATTCGGGAACACAAAGCTTATCTTTCTTAAATAAATACCCCTTATGCCTATAAAAATCATTAAAGGCATGCTTAGAACAAGCACTCTAAACTTGACTAAAATCACTATCATTCTCATACAAGTCCTTTATAAGCTTAAATCCAAGCAATTTAGTATTTAAATAAGTTAAAAGTGCATACCTTCTTGACCTACGTTCTCTTTGCCTTGCTTGTACTTGATCACATAAGGAAAGTTCTTAATGAACTCCAACCATTTGGCATGTCTTTTGTTCAGTTTACCTGAGGACTTCAAATACTTCAAGCTCTCCTAGTCTGAATGAATGATGAACTCCTTTGGCCATAGATAGCATTGCCATGTCCGCAATGTCCTCACCAATGGATACAACTCTTTATCATAGGCTGGATAGTGTAATGCTGCACTACTGAGCTTCTCGCTAAAATAAGCAATCAGCTTAGAGTCCTGCATCAAAACACTACTGATACCTTTTCCCAACACATCACACTCAATTTCGAAAACTTTATCAAAATTGGGCAAAATAAGCAAAGGAGCATTCACCAACTTATCTTTCAAAGTATTAAATTCCTTTTCATGCTTTTCAGTCTATTTAAACTCAACATTCTTTTTAAAGAAATCATTTAAATGAGTTGTTATAGAACTAAAATCTCTCACAGATCTCCTATAAAAGCTTGCTAAACTATGAAAACTTCTAACTTCATTTGCATTTCTAGGTGTTGGCCACTCCCTAATTGCCTTCACCTTCTCTTCATCAATAGAAATTCCATTTTGCACTTACAACAAACCTAAGAAAAATAATAGATTCCATGCAAAAAGTACATTTCTTTAAATTCTCATAAGTTTTGTTTTCCCTTAAGATATTAAAAATATCATGCAAATGCCGAACATCTTCATCCAAATCTTTGTTGTAAACTAGAATATCATCAAAGTAAACAACAACAAATTTTCTAATGAAAGCATGTAGAACATGACTCATCAATCTCATAAAAATGATAGGTGCATTTAACAACCCAAATAGCATTACCAACCACTCATAAAGACCATACTTAGTTTTAAAAGTTGTTTTCCATTTATCTCCCTCTTTCATTCTAATTTAATAATATCCATTTGTCAAATCAATCTTATAAAACAAATATGCACCATACAATTCATCAAGCATATCACCATGTCTAGGTATAGGATGTCTATACTTTACCGTGATCTTATTGACTAGAACTGAACATGGGCTAAGGCTCTCTCTCATGAACTCTTTTCCTATCAATTCATCAACTTGCCTTTATATCTCTTTCGTCTCTTCAGGATTTGGTCGATACACTGGCTTATTAGGGATTGAAGCTCCAGGAAGGAAGTCTATTTGATGCTTAATGCCTCTCAAAGGAGGCAATCCACTTGGTATCTCTTTAAGAAATAAATAATCAAATTCCTGCATCAAAGACACAACCATACTAGGAATAGATTGGTTAAGCTCGTTAGTAGAAAAGTAAACATCCTTGTACATAAGTATAAGAAGTTGCTGTTTCGAATTCATAACACTCTTAACCTCACTTGTTTTAGCAATGCCACTCACTCGTGTTTCACACTCACTGCTCACTAGTGTGTGTTTGTCAGTCTTTCTCTCTCTCTTCTCTTGCTTACTCAAGTGTTCATCTCTCACTTTGAATTCTTTTGCAATTCTCGATTGATCTTCACAAGCCTCCCATGGCTTTAAGGGTGTCGGAATCATAAGCTTCTGGTTCAACATGAAAGAATAATGATTCTTATGGCCATCATGTCTAACCTTCCAATCAAATTGCCACTGTTGCCATAACAAAAGCCTGCATTGGTACCGCATCACATTTAAGCTCATCCTAATACTTGCCAATTGAAAATACAACTAGAACTTGCCTAGTCACATTGACTTCCCCACAATCACTCAAGCCTGCAATTTATAGGGCATTTCATGCCTTGAAGTCTTCAAATTCAACTTATCTACTAACAAGGTACTTGCCACATTTGTGCAACTTCTACTATCAATTATCAAACTACATACTTTGTTGTTAACATGACATCTAGTATGGAAAATATGCTCACACTTTACCTCCTTACCATCATCCTTAGGTTGAATATTTAAAGTTTGCCTAGTAAATAAAAATCACCCTTTACTGGCCCTTCATACTTAACATCACTACAACCTTCTAATAGTGGCATATCATTGTCACTAGAACTAACACTTTCCACATCACCATTTTCTAGGATCACCTTAGCCTTTTGATTTGGACATTGTGAAGCAATATGTCCATCCTTGGCACCTAAAACCTCTAATATCTCATGACTTAGAAGATGATTTAGTTTCATATTTACCTTTCAAAGATAAAACTTAATGAGAATCAAGCCATTGCAACTACAGGATCAATTAATCATGCTCGAGCTAAGGGTTTACAGAATCTTACTTCTAAAGTATTGAATGATCACTTAGAATCAAATGAAGATCGGAGCATTCAAGCATATTAAATTCAATTAGACTTTGAGTTCAATACAAAGAGTATTTGCATATTGTCAAAGGAAGCACTGAAGACTTACACCGCTCGTGTTGATGGAAATAGCACTAGCCTTTAACCGGCTTGGAACAGCCATAGTTTCAAATTCTTTAAGGCCGGCTTCTATACCGCTAACATTAACCTTCTACACCACTAGTGTATCCCTGTAAGCCACCAATGTATGGCCAGTACTCAACATTCATAGAATGCTTATTTTCTAATGCCAATAGCTACACCAGCAGTGTACAAGACCCGATAGTCGGTGTTTATTTTGCGACAATTATTATTTTCCTTTTGTCTTTTAATTTTCCTTGGCTTTAGTATATATGGACTTTTGTTCTTTGTAAAGAGATAGTTTTTAGACACTTTTGACATATCAAGTTTGAGTCTTTTTCTCAAATCTTATACTCTTATCAATCCTTAGATTGTGGCCATTTACGGCTTAGTGTTGTGCATTTTATCAACAACATTGGCTAGGACTATTCTTTTGCTGGTGTGTTATATCTAGTAAAAGTCTAAGGTTTGCTTTGTTATTTGCTCGATTATGGAAAGTTATTGGTGTTTTGTAAATTTGTGATTGTGAAAATGATTTGTCACGCCCCAAAGGTACTCTAGTAGTAATATCCAAGTTACACTTGTATACTATTACTAGTTAACCTTCAGAGAATGATATATTTTCAAACGACAGGATCTTTTAGTTGCATCGATAAGAAATGATAAACACATATAAAACATAAATTAGTAAATATCTGCCATCATAAGTAGTGGATATCATAATAGTATTACAAGCCATAATTCTATTCTAAAAGTCTCCAAATACATAATTGATAATTTATGTGCTAACTATCTTATGACTAAAAATAAAAATAGATAACTTAACTCAAAGATCTCACATTCTTCTAGCTTCTAAATTCTTACCGGAGCCATGCTCCTAGAAGTAACCAGCTAAGGTCATAGGTTTAACCTAAAAGGTGTTTAGGAGTGTGAGCAAAACCATGGGCTTAATGAATAACCAGACATGTTACACATCAAGCAAGTTTATTAACAAATTATATGTAATGCAATAATCAAGCATATGCACATATATAAGCTTGGATGATTTAGAATCCAAACAAGAAAAAGGTTTATGGCCTCCTTTTAAGGTTGAAGAACAATTACTTTTATGACGCACCTGCTCATGAGAGACTAAGTTTACTAGAAAATCAACGATTTCTCGTTTTAGGGTTACCTTTTTAGTGAACAATATTTTAACTAACCATTTCCTACAACAATCCTTAGAAATTCCCTAAGTATTAATCATTTTAAAGTGATACTATAGGTGACGTCCTTCGTTACCACTTAGTTCCCATAGAACTGACGGAATAAAAAAAAACCTTGGAAGAACTAATACTTTAAAAAAACCAAGCATTAACAAATAATCAAAATATTAATACATAACAAGCTGTTACCCTTTTTAATTATGCAATAATGCAGTACATGTAATGTATGACCATGTTATTTAATAAGCCAATAATTTTTATTCAGGTATATGGTGCTCATACATTACACACATTAATCAACATGCTATTCCAAATCATTAAATAGTTGTATTATCACTGTCATTAACTCGTATTGGCATCACAAGAAACCAAGTCAAGTCATAAATCATTCTCATAACGTTCTTCACAACAATTGCATTATTATCTTTGCGTTACATGTGCCACTAATTACAAGCACAAACAATATAATAAATCTGAGTTACTCAACTGTTCATATTAGCTAATCGTAATAATCCATAGGGAAGTCCTCAATGGTATCAAGGTCACCTATTGAGATAAATAAAAGTATTCATCAATAAGGCATAAATTATATAACTAAACTCCTATGAGTGTCTAAGTGTCATATATTGGCATTTGATTTAACTTCTATTACTATATTGGTCTTTTAATGGTTTTATGGTAACAATTATTATTATGTATTATTTTATTTTCATTTTGCTTTTCTTGATCTTATTTGATATTTATATTTTTATTGATTAATTTTAGAGTTTGTATTCAGTAGATCAATATTTTATCTTTACTATTATTATCACTTTTTATATCATTCCTTAGTTGACCTATTATGGTAACTAATATTTATTTTTCTATCATTTAGTTTCATCATGTTTCTCTTGATTTTTGTTCATGCTATTATCTGTTATTTATGTGTATTACATTATCTTTAATTCTAGCTTATCTACTTTTCCATTCTTGTATATATTTATACCTATATAATACAACTATCATAGTTTTAATCTTTTATTATGCACAAGTATTTATTTGCAATGGTTTCTATAGTTTATTTCTTAATCAAGTATTATACATATTAATATTAATATTTATTTATTTATTACATTAAATTTTCTATTTCATCTTCTCCTTCTTCTTCGTTATAATATATATATATCTACGTTTATTCTGAACGAAACAGATTTCGTTCAAGAGATAATTTATACATACGCCGACATCTAATGCTGCCGATGTTGAGTTCCAGATGCTGGTGTTTGTATATTTTACATGCATCTTTGTATCAGCATACGCTAGCTCAAGGCTGCCAACTTTACAACGTACGCCGGCATAGAATTTTAAATTTTTGGCATTCATTCATATTATGTAGAAAAATATTACGTAGCTTCTATTTCCAGTGTACACCATCTCAACACCGACGACCTATCCATGTATATCGCCGGTGTGGAGCACATACATTATCGGTGTTGACACTGTTCATCTTCTTCCTCGATTTTCTCTATTTCGAAACTTATCTTTCTTATTTCATATGTATATTACACTTATATTTAAACTACTTCTAAGTGTTTTTTCTTACTTTAAACTATTTTTCATGACATATCAATACATCATTATACTACATAGTTTCTAGCTCCTACATAGATAATGGCATATATAAATAAGGGTTAAGGTTGAGTATTACCTCGTATAAGTAGGTATAAGGGTGTTAAACTCACCCCCCCCCCCCCCCCCCCCCAAAGCTAGATTGAACCTAAAGTTAACAATACATTGTTTAGGACAATGTTTATCATATAATTAATCTTAAAAACGAATTCTACTTACCTTATTATTGATCTTCCTTGTATTGAGCTGTTAGAGTTATGTTTTGGAGTTATAATCGTGTAGGTTTTGTGGTGCAATGGAGGATAATTCAGGCTGTGGTATGGTGTGGTGTGGTTTTTGTTTTAGACTAGATCTAAGTGCATTAAGGGTTTTGTTTTCATGTTCATTAATATGTGTATATATAGCAATGGGAGCAGCCACATTTTTTGTTGAGAAAATGAGTTCCTTCACCAAATTTGTATCCTAATCTTGCATGAGTCCTCCTTACATTAAATGGGCAGCTTGTTTGGCTCATTTTTCATTGGTTTTCAAGGCTTATTTTCTTGACTTTGTTGCTCTTATTTGACTCTTCTTGTTTCAATTTTTCGGCTGGAGTTTTTCAAGGTGATTCTAGCCATATATTTGTACCAAATTTGGTTGCAAATTGCACCAAAATGAAGGAAAAATTAATTTAATATTATTTAGTTAAGTAATTATCTTAGTTTTAGGATAGTTTATTAAGTTAACCGAGTACAAATACGATAGTTATTTAGGATTTTTGTCTTTAAAAATTCATTTAAGGCTTTCACAAATTTTATAGGTTATTATCAAGTTCAACTTTGAGTTTAAGTTTACTCGATTAATTTTTTTAGGTTTTATCTGACCCGATTAAGGTTTTATAAGCTTAATAGGTCAATTTTCATTTCAATCTCTAATAGTTTTAGAATTCTCTAACTAGAACAATAGTATGATCCAAATATTTATTTGAAGTTTATATTATGAGCTATGGATCTGTTTTTATTTCTATTGTAATTTACAACCTTAATGGTTCATCCCTGAATTATCGTTTTCTAACTATAAACTTTATTAATTATTGACTTTCTAATACTCTTGAAATCTTATTTAAATTATTTCTATACTTTGAATTTTCGATGCTGATTGTGAAATCTTAACGTTGATATCTTTTATTATCTAAAAAATTTTGTTTTAAGGTTTGAAGATATATATAGGTTCATAATTACCTGCGATTTTATTCTAAGGTTGCTGTTGAGTCCTATATTAACTTCCTATTTTCTATTTTTGTATTTCTATTCATTTCTACTTTTAAAAAAATTCTCGGGGTTTACATGATTTATTTGTGAGATCCATATCATAGGCACATCATAATTTTGGTATCAGAGCTTTAGTTGCGAATTAGGGTTTCTGTTATAGTTGTGTTGTTGGGTTTGGTGGAAGACAAACAGTTATGTCGAATGATAGTGTGAATCTTGCGGGGGGAAAATGAAGGAAATAGCCATGTTAGAGGGAATTGAGAATGTCGTGCTGCAGGTGGTAAGAGATCGTTGGAGGAACAATTGCAAGATTTGACCACCATTGTTACTAACATGGCTACACATATGAATCATATGGTTATAGGCTAACATCCGGTGAATAATCCCCAAGCACTACCACTAGTGAATAATCCTCAGGCTATTAGAAGAGAAGGTGTAGGAGGAGAAATCCAAGCGAGATGGTATGAAGGCAATGATTATGCTTACCGTGAGGGAAAAAGGAAATAATTTTGATGAAGATTATGATATAAATGGTGAGTTTTGACTACCTAGGGGCTTAGAATATGTGAAGATGCAGATGTCATCCTTTACTGGTGGAAGGTTTGTTGATGATTATCTCGATTAAGAGGACAAGGTCAAGAGATTATTTGAATGCTATGAAATCAATGACCATACCAGGGTTTAATTATCAGCTATGGAATTTACAGGTTATGCTACCTTGTAGTGGAAGAACACCATTACCACTCATAGGAGAGATGGAGAGATGGAGATTCGTACTTAGCAGAAGATGAAGTAAGTCCCGAGGTGCCAATTCGTTCCTAAGCATTATAAGCATGAGTTGTTCACTTGTTTGTAGACACTGAAGCAGGGTGGTAAAACTACTTAATGATTTGATGTGGAGTTACTAAACGCCCTGAGCAAATACTAGCCAAATTTATGTGTGGTTTAAAATATGAGATCTCTTGCATTATTGAGTTACAATGGTATAGTACCTTGAAGAGGCCATTCAATTAGTTGTGAAGGTTGAAAGGTAAAGATGCTCGAATCCTTATAGAGTGGCATATAACAGGTATGGTTCTTCAAACATATCATATAATTCTGCTAGTAGTCATATAGAGAAAGGAGGGTCTAGTAAGATTGTTGAAAGGAATGTGTCTATTGTGGATACAAAGTTGGAGAGGAGTTTCACTGATAAGGGGAAATGAGTATATACTGCTGAAAACAAGAAGGAAGTTGGTGGATCTTCAGGTGGGAAGTCTCGCCAGATCAAATGCTTTAAATGTCTAGGTTATGGGCATATGGTAGCTTGATGTCCTAACTGAAGGGCGATAACTACTATGGAGATGGAGAGTAAAGATGAGGAAGAAGAAGTGGGTAAGACTAAAGATTTTTAAGCAGTGTTGGATGAGTATTATGGAGATGCTAATGTTGAGGTGCATGGAGATAAGGGTGATGATCCGTACTTATCCATTAATGTATTGTGAAGAATTATGGCTACTATTCCTTCCACTGAGGAGGAATAAAGGGGAAATATTTTCCATATTTCTTATAGGGTTAAGGGCAACTTGTGTGCTCTCATTATTGATGGAGGAAGCTGTACTAATGTGGTGGTTGCATCCTTATCTGACAAGTTGAAGCTGACTGTGACCCCCCATCCTAAACCATATAAGCTGCATTGGTTAAGTGAGCAATGCAGTTTACATGTGACTCAACAAGCGATAGTACCATTCAGTATTGGAGACAAGTATCATAATGAGATCATTTGTGATATCGTACCTATGTGTGCATCACACATATTGTTGGGAAGGCCTTGGTTGTTTAACAGGAGGGTACTTCGTGATGGGTTCAGGAATACATATTTGTTCCAAAAAGATAGAAAGAAGATTGTTCTAAATACGATGATACCAGCTGAGGTACAAAAAGCATAAAGGCAGATTAATAGTACCAACAAAAAGAAGACTTTATTTTTAGGGTAGAAGGAGATTGAGTAGACTATTTAGGAGGAGTAACCTTTGTATTTCTTGCAGGTCAGATATATGTTAGAGGTTGATGGACAGGCGCAGGAACCTATTGCTATGAAACAGTTACTAGAGGAGTTTATTGATGTCTTCCCTAAGGAATTGCCTAAGGGATTACCACCACTAAGGGGTATAGAGCATGCCATTGACTTGCAGCTTGGAGCAGTTCTACCAAATAGACCTACTTATTGAATTAATCCTAAAGAGGTTAAAGAGTTAAAGGGACAGGTGGATGAGTTAGTAGACCGCGGGATTGTTAGAGAAAGTGTCACGCCCTAAAGGGTACCCAAACCGCGACAGTCCACCACACTCGATATTTAAATTTAAGTATAACAACCTTAGTCATCCCATGAGTTTACATACCGGGTGCAAGGTGTACTAGCACAACATTTAGGATCACACTTTGAATTAAATAGTCTTAAAAGGCATACAGTAGCATTAAGAATAGAAATCACAACAAGATAAATAAGTTAAGTCTTTACAAAAGTCAAGGGGGCATACCCCGCCAAAATAATAATAGAAGTCTATCCAGAATAAAACCATATTACAAACATTTACGGTTTATTTTAAAGAGATTTTCCTAAAAGTCCATACCTCTAGCTAGGTCCCGACTTCTTCAAAAGCTCCTACATCCAAAAGATAACCCTGTGAAAAGTATTCTCTTGGAACAACCAAAAATGGGAGTACCACAACAAAACTATCTGGGTGTAAGCTAACAAGCTTAGTGAGATTCATTTCCAAATATTTAATACTTAACAACAGTATATAACAGACAAATTGTTAACAACCATATGAAATGCACAAGCACGTAAGTATATAAGCATATGACTTTCCGGGAGCCATATGTGAATGGATTTACGCTGTCCATTCGGGGTTAGGATGGTCCATAAGACATGCAACCATAAAATCCAATTCTGAGTGGGGTAGTCCATAAGTCATGCAACCATAACCTCGAACTCTTTCTCTTATTTATACAACCTCTGTTGTTTTATCATGGTAGTTTTATGTGCCTGCCCCACATCCGTTAACTTAAGCAATCTCGCATCCTTAATGTTAACATAGGCCCCCTCACCTTCTGCTAATATACTTTTGTCCCACGAAAGGTATATTAGCTAATGCAATGTGACTCACTACATGACATGCATGTACAGGTTATTCATATAATCATGGCATGTTAATTATATAGATTAAGTGTGATCATAGAGAATTTCAGACCATCCAAGTCTATACTAGCTCATACAATATTTATCACAAGTTTCGTCCTGATATACTTAACATTCATTCACCTAAGATTAGATCACAATCCTAATAGTTTTATCTTTCCCTAATTCTAATGCCACTACAATTACAAGCACATACATGAGCACAACTATTTAAGAAATGAACTCACTCGGCCATGTAGAGAAATTCACTAGTCGTAATAGTCCTCGAGGAGTGGAAATCCATCCTCCAATTCACCTAAGTACAAGGAATACCCGAAATGAGTATTTCTTATAAAGTTCTAATAACTTAACAATTCTAGCTACTAAGTTCATCAATTTTCGCATAAGTTAAAGTCCTAACTTCAATTAGCCATATTTGACTCATTTTAACTCGGAATTGAGCATATTATATAGCGATTTCTATCTACTTCGGAAGATCTATCTATTCCTAACATTATTTTCAAATTTTGAAAATTTTAAGGTTATGAAATAAGCCGATCAGTTCTGATCCATAGGACTTTCCAATTCCGAAAAGTAATTTTGTGAATGTTTGCGATGTCCATAGCATGTAGATCAACCACACATGAATGGCATGTTATGAACTTGATGCATGCATGCTCTTGACATTATTTACAAAAAGAAAATTTAAGAAACTTTTTATTTGTAAAACTCTATGACTAATCACTTTCAAGAGAACTAGTTTCTTAACTTTGACCATCCCATTTGTTTTGGAGTTATTTTCTTAAGAAAATCAAATTATCCTTGTCTAAATTGAGTCTTCATCATATCTATTACTTAGGCCTTCATTTCTACATAAAAATTTTCATTTTACACTTTGTAAATATGTTTTCAGATAGGATTTATTCAAAAATCCGAATTTTTAAAAATTAATTTTTTTTGGATGATTCTTTTGGGAAAAACTTGTTTAATGCATCAAAATTTAAAACTTTAAGATACCTGTTACTTAAGGACTCCATTTAATACATAAAACTTCTATTTTGAGCTTAGATGATAGGTGTTCTTATGGCCTACATTCCAAATTACGAATTTCACAAGTTGACTAATAACTCAAAATTTTCTATCTTGTTTCTACTTTTTGTTTTACACATTAATTTCATCAAAACTCGTTTCAACTTATGAAAATCACTACTTAATGATACCTATTACCTATATCCTTGATTTTTCACATAAAACATGAGTTTTAAAGTTGATACAAGGGTTTTTAAAATAGGGCTTTGAAATCATACGAATTTGTCTTTGAACATTTCAAACAAAAACTTATCCTTTGTAAGTTCCTTGTTTCATTTGCCTAAGGATCTACCAACTACAACATCTATATACACAACACAAAGCTTTTATGAGCATTAATGCATGAAAATATAAATCATCCATAAGAGCATAAATGTCAAGTATGGTATAAACATCTAAAAGCTAGATCTACTACTTACGTTGTATGAAATGAAGTTTAAAACCATGAATATGGGTTTTTATGCAAGATCTCTATTTTACCCTACTTTTACATGCATAAACATGAAAATACTTTAACAAAAACTTAAGCAAACACAAGATCTACTCTTGTGATCGCTTGATATTCATGTAGTAGCATTTTCTTGTCCCCAGCAAGTGCTCATGGGGATATAGAGTGAAAACACTCATGGATAATCTTGCCATTACAAGATTAAATGATATAGAGGCTTAAGAATCATCACCTAAGGTTGGCTTTAGTGAAGAAATGAAGAACAAATGAAGCTTTTGTGTGTGTGTGGTGGTGGATGAGAGCTCACGGCAACAAGGGAAATGGAGAGAGGATTTTTTTGTGATTTTAGAACAATGAAGTAAAGTGAAGGAGAGAGAAAAGTTAAGGATTATTTATATTAAGTGAAATTAGGGTTTGTTTGATTTTAAAAAAAAATGAGATAAATAAAACAATTTGGAGGCCATTGGGAGGGGGCATGTGCCGGCCATCAAAGAAGAAAAAGAGAGAGAGATTTGAATTTGTTTTAAATTGTAATTTATGTAATAAAAGTATTAAATGTAATAATTTGTTAAGAGACAAAAATTCTTGGAAAAGAAAATATAATTGAGTGTTTGTAAGGTTGTAAGACTAGGGTATAGGTGTGTGTAGTAGGTTGTACTTGTGAATAGTAATAAACAGTAGACAAGACATTTACTTTACCGGTAGTAAAGAAAATGCTGAAAAAAGGCTATAACTGTAATTTTTATAATCCGAAAAATTATAAAACGTATATTTTTGAAATCCTTATAAAATTTCGTTTCTAAAGAGAATTCCAGAATATTTTTCTATATTTCTAGTTTTGGGACTCGCTTTTTCGTAATGGAGCTCGGGAAGGCCCATAATAGAAAATTTTTCGAAATCAGAACTTTTATTGGTTTGACATATTCTTTAAAACAATAATCCACATTAAATTATTTTATAGAGGTTCTTTTAAATTGAAATAGAAGAAAAGTCGGATCTAGGGTTCCTAGGTTACTCATACTAATCCTGTTTAGGGTTTTGGTTTCCAATTTTCGAAGTTTGCTTGGTTACTAGGAAAACCAAGGTTTACAGAAAGCATCGGTCCTTGTGTTGTTCCTATACTCTTATTGCCTAAGAAAGATGGTACATGGCGTATGTGTATTGACAGTCGTGCTATTAACAAGATCGCCATCAAGTATAAGCATACTATTCCTAGACTTGATGACATGCTAGATGAACTAGATGGAGCCCGGATTTTCTCTAAAGTTGATCTTAAGAGTGGCTATCGCCAAATCCAGATGAGAGCAGAGGATGAATGGAAGATTGCTTTTAAGAACGCCATGGGTTATATGAATGGATGTTTATGTCGTTTGGCTTAACCAATGCGCCTAATACCTTCATGTAGCTTATGAATCATCTTCTAAAAATACTTCTTAGGCAGTTTAGTTGTTGTTTATTTTGACGATATCATGGTATACAGTCGAGATTTAGATAGCCATGTTGATCATCTACGAGCTACATTTTCTGTGTTACGAGATCAAAGACTGATTGGTAATCTCAAGAAGTGTTCATTTTGTCAATTTGAAGTACTTTCTTGGGGTTTGTGGTGTCTGGTTTTGGTTTAAATTTGGATGAAGAGAAGATCAAGGCTATTGTGGATTGGCTTACGCTGATGTGTGGAGCTTCCATGGCTTAGCTTCCTTTTATAGGAGGTTTGTTAAGAACTTCAATAGCATTGTTAGTCCTTTGACTGAATTGAGTAAGAAAAATGTTTCCTTTGTGTTGTATGGGGAGAACAAGCTCAAAAAAGCTTTGAGGAGATTAGAGCTCATTTGACTAGTGCTTCAGTTTTAGCTTTTCTTGACTTTGAGAAGAAATTTGAGTTGGAGTATGATGGATCCAGGGTCGGGATTGGAGCTATATTGATGCAGGATAGACACCCTATTGCCTATTTTAGTAAAGAGTTAAGTGGAGCTTTATTGAATTACTCTATATATGATAAATAATTCTATTCCTTGGTGCGAGCATTGAAGACTTGGCAACACTATCTTCTTCCTAAGGAATTTATCATATATACTGATCATGAGTCTTTGAAGCATTTCAAAGATCAGCAAAGATTGTCTAAACGCCAAGCAAAATGGGTGGAATTCTTGGAAAGTTTTGTATATATCATTAAGTACAATAAGGGAAGCACTAATATTGTAGCTAATGCGTTATCTCACAGGTATGTTCTCATTACGTCTCTTCAATCTAAATTGCATGGTTTTGAGTTGATGAAGAAACAGTATGTGGATGATGAGAATTTAAAATCTGTTATTGAACGATGCTCGCGTGGAGGAGTGATTGATGGGTATTATATGGTGGATGTATTTTTGTATAAAGAAGGAAAGCTATGCATTCCTTCTTGGTCTGTTAAAGAGTTATTAATTGGGGAGGCCCAAGGTTATTTGGACATTCTGGGGAAAAGAGGATGTTGAAGTTGTTGAAAGAACATTTCTATTGGAAGGGGATGTTAAAAGATGTGCATCGAGTCTTGGAGAGATGTGAGGTGTGTAAGAGAGTAAAAAGGAAGAAGGGAAATTGGGGTGAATATATGCTACTGCCATTACCAACTCAACCATGGATTGATATCGGTATAGACTTTTCTTGGGTTTACCTAAGACATAGAGAGGAAAACACTCTATCATGGTGGTTATAGACCTTTTCAGTAAAATGACACACTTCATAGCATGCCATAAAATAGATGATGCCTTTTATATTGCTAACCTTTTTGTGTAGAAAATTGTCAGATTACATGGAGTGCCATATAGCATTGTTTCTTTCCAGGACACCAAATTCCTTAGTTTCTTTTGGAAGACACTTTGGAGGAAACTTGGCACTAAGTTAATGTACAGCACTTCATGTCATCCCTAGACAAAATTTTTCAACTAAACACTTGGAACATTACTTAGAGCAACGGTTGGTAAGAATCTTATTGATTGGGACTTGTGTCTTCCTATTGTTGAGTTTGCTTACAATAGGTCTATACATAGTTCAACTGGTAAGTCTCCTTTTGAAGTTGCGTATGGCTACAATCCAACAATACCTTTGGACTTGATAGCTAAACCAACAGCAAAGAAAGGAAGCTTAAGTGGAGTTGAGTGTGCTAGGAGATTCAGAAGACACATCAAAAGGCAACCGAGCACCTTAAGAAGATCCAAAAGCAGCAAAAAAAACAAGGCAATAAGGGATGGAAAGCAAAGATTTTCAACACCAATGATTTGGTTTGGATTCATCTCAGCAAAACCGGTTTTCACACAAGAAGTCATAGAAGTTGTTCCCTATAGTAGATGGACTGTTCATAATCATAGAGAAGATCAACAATAATGCCTACAGGTTGAAGCTACCTAGAGATTATGGTGTATTAGCGACATTTAATAGTTTAGATCTTTCACCATAAATTCTAGAGAACATTCATGAAGACTCATTAGATTTGAGGGCAAATCTTTTACATGCCCGAGGAGATGATGTGTCACGCCCTGAGGGTATCCTAGTAGTAATAAACAACCCACACTTATATCCTATTACTAGTTAACCTTCAGAGAATAACATATTTTCAAATAACAAGATCCTTTAGTTGCATCGATAAAAAATGATAAATACATATAAGCCATAAATTAGTAATTATCTACCATCACAAGTCGTGAATATCATAATAGTATTACATACCATAATTCTATTCTAAAAGTCTCCAAGTACATAACTGATAATGTAAGTATTAACTATCTTATGTGTAAACTCCTAGATTTTACAGTGATTTCTAAGATCAAACCCTAGAATCGAAAGTCAACCGAAAACCCTAGTCAATAAAAATCTATGCCAAAAACCCTAGAGTTTAGATCCGGCACTCCATGCTCTCAAACCCTAGACAACGAAAGTGAGATGATGGCTTGTAATAGTTCGTAATAATATAGGGAAGCTTAAAAATATCAGATACGTCAATTTCTAGTATCTTTCGGATCCGAACGAGATCAGTTTTCGAAAATCATGCCCGGGAACACCGGATGGTAAAAATATTCTGTTTATACCATTAGACTCGTAATAATATGAAAAATCTAAAAATATCAATTTCGTAATTTTTCAGTAGCTAAAATTTTAAAATATCGCATTTATACACGTATTTTCTTTACTACTAGTAACTTATTAGTCTTGTTTACTATTCATCGTACTTCTCTACTATTCACCTATCTTTACTTTTCCTTAGTACCTATATACCTATTTTTTTACTTTTTACTTTCCTAATACACCTTATATCAAATCATATCTTACATATTAATTATTTTCTTACAAAATACAACAAAATCAACTCTCTCTCTCTCTCCCATTCCCTCCAAAACCGGCGCCAATCCCCTCCCTCTCTCTTTTTTTATTTTCTCTTTTAATTTATTTTATTAAATCTAATTTTCACCCCAAAAATTCTATAAATACCCCCATTTCCCTCCACCTCCTTCACACCTTCATTTCATACAACAAAACTCTCTCAAAATCTCTCCATAAAACTTTTCTCTATGAAAACTCTCTTTCACCAAACACTCACAAAATCCCTCTCTATACACAATCTATGTAAACCCCCGAAAAGCTCATAATTCTTAAAAATAATCTTAGAAGCCTAATATCAAAATATAAATCCCGAAAATCAACTCAAGATAAAAACCCAATTTTAGACCGAATCAAAACACCGGAAACGAAACACTAAAAATCGAATCAAGTTAAAACTTAATTCCAAATAAGATCAAAAACGAGTTTTCTCAATCCTGAGAAAACGAGAACCGTTGAAACAAAATATAAAGTCCAACTACCGGTATAATCAACGTCCGTACGCCAATTAAATCATCTACCCAATTCCTAAAACGCGAATCAAAACGGTAGATCCAGAAACCGCTTAATAACGAAATGATAAAATCTTAAATCCTTCGGTAAAATTTTGAGAATCACAATTTTCAATTTTCGCCAAAAGTCAAACTGAGTCAACTCATAACCCTAGACTCAGTTGAACTATCCCGAGAACTAAAAACTATTAAATAATCACCAATAAAGTAAGATAAAACATAGAGGTCGAGCTAAAAATATAAAACGATCAAAACTCAAAAATTATACGGTCTTACGAATAACTCAATAAAATCGGAAGTCAAAACGGAACTCTAAAAGTCAACAAAGCCTATAACGAACCCTAGTATTTAAGATCCGGCAATCCTGCAATCTCAAACCCTAGAAAATGAAATTAAGCCAATAGCTTAAAATAGTTCATAAAATATAGGATAACATAAAAAATATCATATTCGCGAATTTCAAGTGTCCTTCGGACTCAAACGGGGACAGTTCTCGAAAAGCGTGTCCCGGAGCTCGGAATATTGAAAATATTCCGCTTATACCAATAGACTCGTAAAAAATTAAGGATTCAAAAAATATCAGTTTTAGAATTTTTCGCTAACTAAAAATTACAGATATTGCATTATTACATGTATTTTTATTACTACCGGTACTTTAATTGTCTAGTCTACTATTCATAGTATTTTTCTACTTCTTTATTATTTTACTATCTCTACTTTTTCTTACACCTATTTCTTACTACCTACATACCTTTTTCTTACTTTTTATATTTCCAATACACCTTTTATCAAATCATACCTTACATATTAATTATTTTCTTATAAAATTCACTCAAAAATCAACTCAATCCCCCTCTACATACATCATGGCCGGTGCCCCCCCCCCCCCCCCCCCCCCCCCCCCTTGCAACAATCTATTTTCTTTTCAATTTATTTTATTACATCTAAAATTCACTCCAAAAATTCTATAATACCCTCTTCCTCTTACACTCATCATACAATTCATTTCACTACCAAAACTCTCCAAAAATCTCTCCAAAAATCTTCTCTTCAAGAATTCTCTTACCAAAACTCTCTCAAACCAATTCCTCACAAAAATCATCCCTCATACATAAACTATCTACCACAAATCACTACTCACATAATACCCATTCCATCTACCATCTTCATACACTTATACACTTTAGGTAAACATTTCTTCCAACTATTATTCACTCATGTTATGTAACTTAACATGACTATGGTGTTGTTTTGAGACTCATGTGAGTAGTAAAAGCAATAACATGTTCATGTTTTGTTCTTGCACATAAACTTCCTATTTTATTATGTTGTTATTATTATTGTTATTATTGTTATATAATATTATGTATACTATGTATATATATTTATTTAGAGCATATAAGCTCATTTGTTATTTATTTACTTTCAAGTTATGCAATTTATTTATTTTATGCAATTATTAAGACTAGTCTTTCTAGTCTTAAACTTGTCCATATCAAGTCAAAACAATCTTTTGTTTATTTTCTTTAAATCTTTCGGGACTAGTCCATTCTTAGTCCCGAGATGCCTTGATAAAGCTAAGGCTCCAATACTTGACCGGGATACCTTGATGAAGCTAAGGTTCCCAATACTTGATATTTTATTTTCTTGCTTATTATTTGTTTCTAGTATCTTCTTATATTCTTATTATTTTATATGCTCATGATACTTGCATCTACATAATGCTAATGTCTCAACTAATCAAAAATTAGAATTTCATTTTATTAAAGGAACTCAAAACTAGATTTCCTATTATATGGTTTGTCACAAAGTTATTATCAACAACATAAAACTAAAAGTAATACAAGCTTTCTCAAGTTTTCTTAAATAACAAAGGTAGTTTACTAAACAAACATAAGGAATAAATATTTTCTTTGTATAATGTGGTAACCTAAGTTTTAGTAAAAATAGTTTGTTAAATATTAAAAGCTTTACAAAAGCTTAAGATTTAAACTCTTTTTAACTTCATAACAAAACTAAGAAACAAACTAGTTTTTAAAGTTAAGATGAATTCAACCAATAAAATTACAAACCCACTTAGGAAAAATAATGATTTTTTTTTAATTTCTAAAAAGAAGGAACTCATTTTCAAAAAGAATATAAATAAAAAATAAGATTAACAATAATGGATTTTATCAATAAAGATGATTCTTTTTAAAAGAAATAAAAGAACAAGTTTTAGAAAGAAAAAAACTTATATTTTAGAAATAAAGACAAGATTTATTTTCTAAAACCATCCTAAATACAAAATTATAAAAAGGTTTTTAACAAACTAATATACTTTTTGATAAGAATTGATCTTTTGTCACTAAAAGTGAAAATTATGAAAGACTAAGGTTAAAAGGAAAATTTACTTGTTTTGGAAAAAGAATGAAGAAAATAAAGTAAGAATATACCCATTTATAACGAACTAAAAAAATACAAAGTTTCTTCAAATACTTGAAAAGAAATTATCAAGGTTAAAGTTTTAACAACTCAAATTGAATTGTTTTATGAAATAAATTGTTGAGACACTACCATTAGAAACTTTGCATATAAAGTAAGCTTATCTATATACTCAAAGTATTTATCAAATATATGTTCATATATATATATATTATTACAAAAGGATTTTCTTTAAAATGAAGTTGAGTTAGAAATGGAGTTGCAAAAGTTTAGAAATAATTCGTTTTAAATTGTACCTGACATTTTTGGAACCCAAATGACCTTTTATGACAAAGATAAGTTTAGAAATAGATAGATCTTTTCGAATAGGTAGAAAACGGTATATTATATGTGAAATTCTGAGTTAAAATGAGCAAGTTATGGCCATTTTAAGTTGGAATTTCCTCTTATACGATTTTACCGCGATTTTAAGTAAAGTTTAGAATCTCCAAGGATAGAAATTCTAGGAAAGACTCATCCCGGGTATTTCTCTTGACTAGGTGATGAAGGATACGAGAATAGCCTGCCCAAGGATTACTACGACTAAGAAGATTACGAAATGGACGAGTGAGTTATTCCTCTTAATTTCATTACCTTGCTTGTGCTTGTAAAGTAGTAGCATTAGTATACTAAGAAAAGATAAAAACGGATATATTTGGGGAATTCGGGATTATGTGTATATATGTGATTCTATGTTTATGCGTGAAATGAGAATTAAGAATATCGCAACTTCGAACTGCTGGTTTAAATAATTTTGTTTACTTACTTGTATGATTGTTTATTATTTGCTAAATTGATTGATTGCCCCTAATAAACCTTAATAAGGTGTGGCTTAAGAAAACTAAAACGCTCCCGCATAGCATCCATCGAGTCACATCTATTTCGGAAGGCTGCTACTCCTACGCGTAGAGTTGGATTGGCTGTGATCGTGCGGTGCCACGGGCCATGTTCCTTCCTGAGAATCCAAATCGCTCGGGAAAGCGACTCTAGGTTCGAGCCGAGCCAACCGAACGCTGTGGGTGAGGACCTGGGGACTAGCAGTAGAAGGTCGAGGACCTTCAACCCTAATTCCCTAACCTTTGATACGGAGGGGTAAATCCGTTCTATATATGGTTTCCGGATAACTATATATATTTGCATAATCATGTGATTGTTGCATTGTATGCATAGCATATGTGTGAATAAATAAATAAACTTGTTTGAAAATATGGTGCGAATGAAAAGGAATATCTCACTAAGCTAGTTATAGATTATACCCCTATAGATTTTGTTGAAACAGGTATACCCGTGATTAAATTGAGGATCATGACATTGAGGAAGTCATGAAAGGATGGTTAAGCTTCTATGAAGGAAATAGAATCATAAGATAAGTAAATTTTGTAAGGTTCTTTATATATAATGACTTATATGATTAGTGATGTATATTTATTTAAAGTTAATAGATGGACATGCCCCTAAGAATTGCAATGCAATATGTTTATGTTTTATCATAAGTATTCTCTTTGCCTTGTTACTTATTTATTATCAATATAAATTGCGCTACTCCGATGCATTCCCTTAGTTGTGATGTACGCCTTGTACATAATATGAAAGCCTTTGCGTGACTAAGGTAGTCATTCCTAGGCTTTAGTATTGTGTACGGCGGACTACCACGTTTAGGGTATCCCTCGGGGTGTGACAATCTATGTACCACATATCTTCAACCACATAAACCTACATTCATTACCTTCTTCCCACTACAAAAACACTTTAGGTAAACTTCTTTCCAACCATTCATTCTAACCATGTCATATAACTTAGCATGATCATAGTGTTGTTTTGAAACTCACAAGAGTAGCAAAAGCAACAACATGTTCATGTTTTGTTCTTGCACATGAAATTCCGATATTATTATCTTGTTATTATGCTTTTATATATGTTGTTATTAATGTTATTATTGTTATTACCTTTTTGTTATTATGCTTCTAACATAACTATATATGTATTATTATCTATATATATATCAATATATTTCTTAGAACTAAAAGCTCACTAACTTTTACTAACTTGCTTCTCTTACTTTTATTGCTCTTATTATTGCTTTTTCTTTTCTTTCTTTTTCTTTTTATTTTTGGGACTAAGTCCCAGGATGCCTTGATGAAGCTATGGCTCCTAATACTTGATCGGGTTGCCTTGATGAAGCTAACGCTCCCAACGCTTGACCAGGGTTATCACATCCCAAAGGGTACCCTAAATGTGGAAGTCCACCATATACGGTATTAAAACTTAAGAATGACTTCCCGAAGTCATGCGAAAGTTTTCAACAACCATATGTAAGGTGTCTATCACAATAATAAAAGACACCGGTAGGATGTATAGTTTGAGATAGTAAATACAGCATATAGGAATCTAAATAAACATCCAATTTATCATTAACAGAATATAATCCTTACATCATCTTAGGGGTTTTCTCTTATAATTCTCCAAACAATAATAACAACTTAATCGTTCTCATAACCAAATAATATTAACATCATAAGACATTGAAGGATGATTAACCTAAGATCTTCAAAAGATTCCTAGAAGCTTTTCTAAAACATCATACCTCCTAAGTATATGAAGTCTTCGGGCATAAAAGATATAGTCCTATTACAACAAAGTTCTATCGGAGTATAAGCATAACTAGCTTAGTGAGAATATTCCTAAATCAACGTACTTGTATTATTAATTTCAAACAAGTTATTAAGCAAGCATATGAATACATCAAGCAAGTGATCAAGCAATACATATGATCTACTGGAAATCATATGTTTGAATGGATTTACCCCTCCATTCAGGGTTAGGTGTTCCAGGCTCTTTAAAACCCATCTTTAAATCCAACTCATGTAGTTTATTTGAGGCTCCTACTCGCCCATCTCGAAATAGTTCTTTCAAGCTCCTAATCACCCATCTTGCAGATTTCTAGCTACTGCACACCCGCTACCATACTCTTATCCTATCGAGAATAGTAGCTTATGCAATGAAACTAACTACATGGTATGCATGAATCAATTAGTATAATTTATAGTATATGATTAGAGTAATTTAAAGGTGATCACAGAATTTGCACACACTCCAACAGAATAATAGTAAAACATAAGTTAATTAACAACGATTCATGCCTCGGTATGCTTAACATTCTTTCAACCAATATTATCA
This sequence comes from Combretum micranthum, assembly GCA_024138025.1. Classification (NCBI taxonomy): domain Eukaryota; kingdom Viridiplantae; phylum Streptophyta; class Magnoliopsida; order Myrtales; family Combretaceae; genus Combretum; species Combretum micranthum. Next base: position 93,971 of record JAMXBD010001547.1, read on the forward strand.
TACATAATTCATTTTCATCTTTCCTACTTCTAGTGCCTCTAGCTATAAGCACAACCAATATGTAAAAGGTAGGAAATAAACTCACTTTGCCATGAGGATCTATCTTTCTTATGGATGAGTCAATCGGTAAATCCACTAGTCAAATAATCCTTCGGGTATGAATACTCGTCCTCGGGATTAACTAATCAAGAAGAATACCCATAATGAGTATTTCTTATTGATTCTATAGTACTTATCAAAATCTATGTCATAAGATTGTTAAAATTTGTATAGAAGGTAATTTCAACTTAAAATGGCCATAACTTGGTCATTTTAATTCGGAATTGCGCAAATAATATACCATTTTCTACCTACTCGAAAAGATCTATGCATTTCTAAGGTTATTTTTGTCACAAAAATCCATTTGGGTTGGAAAATACTACGATACAGAATAGCTACGAATTTATAGTTTGCAAAATGTGGTTTTTCCAAACTTCACTTTATTAAAAAATCCTTAAGCAAAATATATGGATATATATATATAGTTGAAAAATCTTTTGAACATATATTTATACTCATATTGTATGCATGATTTTGATAGTGTTGTCTCAATATTGATATTTCATAAATAATTTGTCTTTGATGGGTTTTAAATGATAAAACTTTTGAGAATTTCTCCTTTTTGAATTGTTAGAAGGAAAATAAAAAATATATTTGAGTTGTTATGAGTAAATGTTTTCCTATTATAATTTCATTTTCTCACTTTTCAAAAGTAAATTCATTTTCAAAAATTTTGGTTCTTTAAGTTATCTACTTTTATTTCTAGTGATTGAAAAAAAATAAGTTTTTCAAAATATCCTTTAAGTTTTGAGTGGTCAAATATTTGAAGTTGTGTTAAATGTATGTTTTTCCTTTTATTTTTATATCATTTCTCTTCTTTAGAAAATGGATATATCTTTAAAACTTTACTTTCTTGGCAAATTTTATTTTTTCTAAGTTGGTTTTCAAAATAGTGAGTTGACTTTATCTTGGTTTGAAAAACTTGTTTTACTCTTAATATTTGTTAAATGGTAGAATAATTCTCTTAGGCAAATTTATAAGAAAAGAATTTGTTAACATTAGAACGTAGTAAAATTTCATTAAAAGAATATAAGATTCAAGTTTTGAAGATGCTTTCGTATTATGTGATTTTCAAAGTCTATAGTGAACTTATTTAAGTTTTATAAAAGGTACGGTTGAGTTAAAATCTTTTAATGCTAAAATTCTTCCTTTATGGAGTATTTAGTTTGGTTTATAAAAGAAAAGAATTCCTTTTATTATTTTGAAGAAATCTATATTACTAATTCTTTTAGAATTTATGGTTAGCTTGTCCTTTAAAAAGAGTTAAAACAAAACATAGATCTTTTTGTTGAAAATTCCTTTTGTTAAGAAATCTAGTTTACTTTTCTTTATTTAAGAAAGAACCCATTTTTACTTTTATTTAAGACAACAATAGTCTTAATCATGCATGAATATGTAGTAATGTAAAAGTAAAAATATTACATAATAAGATAAAAAAAATTGCTTGTAAGTAAATTAATATAATAAAATAGTCAAGCATTGGGAACCTTAGCTTCATCAAGGTATCCCGATCATGTATTGAGAGCCTTAGCTTCATCAAAGCAACCCGTGACTAAGAAAAAACTAGTCCCAAAAGAAAGGAAAAGAAAGAAAGAAAAATTGTTTTGACTTGATATGGACAAGTCTAAGACTAGAAAGACTAATCTTAATAATTTGCATAAAACAAGTAAATAAATAAATTGCAAGACATGAAAATAAATAAATAACAAATGAGCTTATATGCTCTAAATAAATATTATACATAGTATACATAATATTATATAAGTTAGATTAGAGCAAAAATAATAACAATAATAACAACAACATAATAACAAATGTAAAATATGAACATGAACAAAGACAAAACATGAACATATTGTTGCTTCTTTAACTCATATGAGCCTAAGAAACATACACTAAGCTCATGCTAAGTTGTATGAACATGATGAAGAAATTTAAGTAGGATTTTACCTAAGGTTAATGCAAGGTTTGAAAAGAGATGAATGGGTTTTGTATTTGTTATTTTCTTCTTGAAGTTGTAGGAATGGTAGAGAGTATTTTAAGGAGATTTGTTGGAGACAGGTTTTGAGAGAGTATTTTGGTAGAGCTTTGTGTAAAATAGATGTGAAAGAATGAAGGAGGAAGGGGGTAGTATAGAATTTTGGAGTGAAAATTAGATGTAATAAAATAATTAAAAAAGAAAAATAAAAGAGGAAGAGAGAGAGAGAGGTAGTGCTGGCCATAGGGAAGGAAGAGAGAGAGTGAGTTGATTTTTGTGTATATTTTGTAAGAAAATAATTAATACGTAAGATATGATTTAATATAAGATGTTTTGGAAATGTAAAAGTGTAAGAAAATAGGTATATAGGTAGTAAGAAATAGGTGTAAGAAAAAGTAGAGATAGTAAAATAGTAATGAATAATAGGAATAGTACTATGAATAGTAGACTAGACATATAAAATACTGATAGAAATAAAAATATGCGTAAATGAGCTATATCTGTTATTTTTAGTTACCGAAAAATTCTAAAACTGATCTTTTTGAAATCCTTGTTTAATTACGAGTCTCTTGGTGTTATTGGAATATTTTTATTATTCCGAGCTCCGGGACATGCTTTTCGAGAACCGATCCCGTTTGAGTCCGAAAGACACTCGAAATTTACGAATCTAATATTTTTATATTACCCTATATTATTACGAACTATATTAAGCCATTAATTTAATTTAGTTTTCTAGGGTTTGAGAATGCGGGATTGTCGGAGTTGAAATTATTTAATTGTCTTGACCATTGATGACTTTTGAAACTTCGGTTTGATTAGGGTTAGGGTTTAATCCAACTATACCCTAGAAATTGAGGGGTTTATATCGGGGATCGGATAGGCGAATCTTTTCATGTTCGGATTTTCGAATTGAACGATTATTGAACTTTCTATTTTTGTTTTTGAAAATTCTCTTATGAAATCTCGTGATCGAAATTGGTTAAGGTTCGGTTTCAACCAAAGTCAAACTTAGGGTTTCGATTCGATATTCCAAAACCATTGTCGAAAAAAAAAATTTGGGGGCTTACAAGGGTACCTTGATGAAGCTAAGGTTCCCAATACTTGATATATTATCTTACTTATTATTAATTTGCTTCTTATATATTTCATCATTTTTCATATTATATGCTTATGAACATGCATCATCATAATGATCTTGTCTCAACAAAAACTTAAAGTAAAGGGAAATGGAACTAAATTCTTCAATATATATAACTTTACGATTGATTCAAGATTTGTTAGCAAACCTATAAGAAAAATTATTTCACAACTTTTTTTCAAACTTACCAAGATTTTTAATAAAAATAAAAATGATTAAGAAACAAAATGAACATTTTCCATGATAATAGACCATATAAAGTTTATCAAAACTTAGCATAAATGTTTTCTTGGTAAACAAATTTTCATGAAAGTTTACTTGTAGGATTTAAACTAACTCCATAATAACAACAAAAAACAAAACTAGTTTTTAAAGTTAAGATAAATTTAACTTTCTAATTTATAAACCCATATAGAAAAATAAAGGATTTCTAAGTTTGTAAATGATGAACCCATTTTCAAAAGAAATAAAAAGAATATAAGTATGGTTAGTTCAAAAACAATGAATTTTACCAACAACTTAAAAAGAATAATTTCGTTCCAAGTAAAATTGGTAAAAGACTTAAAGAACCAAGTTTTGGAAATAAAATTTATATTTGAAGAATTTAGAATATGAGAATATAAGAATAAAAAGACTTGTTCAACATGACCATTTTTTCTTTAAAAAGGAAATATAGACAAGTCAAAATCACCATAGGTAATCAACAACTTAGTAAAACTTTGGAAACTTAATTTTTGCCACAAAAAGCAAAATTTGTAGAAGATTAAAGTTAAAAGGAAAATTATTTTTCTTAGAAAAGAAATTAGAAAACAAAATAAGAATATGCTTGTTTAGATCAACTTAAGGAATTATAAAGTTTCTCCAAAATACTTAGAAAAGGATTTGCTAAATATAAGTTTCAACACCTTTAATATGAATTGTTTTATGAAAAATAATCATTGAGACAATACCATTAGAATCTTACATATAATATGAGTTTATATAAATACTCAAAGGATTTTTCAACTATATATATATATATATATATTTTTTTTTTTTTCCAAAAGGGATTTTTGAATAAAAATTGAGTTTAGAAATTGTTTTGCAAAAACTGAGATTTCTCATTATGGTTTTGTACCGAAGCTTTTGGGAAGCCAAATGACCTTTTAAGTAGAAAATAACCTTATAAATGGATAGATCTTTTTGAGTTGGTAGAAATCGGTATATTATATGCAAAATTCCGAGTTAAAATGAGCAAGTTATGGCTATTTTAAGTTGGAATTTTACTCTATGCGAATTTTGACAAACTTAGTAAAATAGAATTATAAGTTTAAGTAGAACTTCCAAGGAATATTCATTTTGGGTATTTCTCTTGTTTAGGTGATGAGGAGATCGAGTTCCCGTGTCCCTAGGATTTCTTTGACTGGAAATATATGCACAAATGGCCGAGTGAGTTTATTTCTTACATATTTGCAGTTATGATTTTGCTTGTAAAATAGTAGCATTGGAATTAAGTCAAAAATAAAATGGAAAATGTATGTGCTTTACATACTTGGTTGAAGATAAGATTAAGTATATCGAGGCGAGAATTGTTTATAATGTAAGTGTGATATAGTGTAAGAATTAACTATCTGCAAATTTTATGATCACCCATGAAATATTTAATTATGCCATGACTACTTAATTAAAATGATTCACACATGTCATTAGGTGAGTTCATTGCATTCATTACTATTCCTTTGGTGGGACAAAGGTTTAGTAAGGAGATTTATAGAGTCTGTAATTTCTATGAAGCGATAAGGCATCGTTTGAATTAACTAGAAATGAGAAAATATCTGAATAAAACATACTTGGCAGCTATGTAGTGGCTCGGAAATAAACTACAAATAAGTTTGATTAAACATACATTTTTGTTTCTAAGCAAGGAAGCTGTTGAAGATAAGAATTATCATGGAACTATGTTGTACGATAGTAGCCAATACGGTCTAAAACACCTAACTACCGAATGGAGGGGTAAATCCATTCAAACATATGATTCTCGGAAAATCATATGTATTGTTTGCCCACATGCTTGTGCATCTCATATGATTGCTTAACTAAACTTGATTTGATTATTGAATGTTGAGTGTTTATTTGTGGAAATAAATCTCACTATGCTAGTAGCTTATACCCTTTTAGATATCTTTTGTAGCTCTCATACCTTTGGTTGGAACCAAGAGGTTATTTTACCCAGGTAATGCCTTCTAGCTAAGATCTAATGGATAGAAGTGTAAGCTAGAGGTAGATATGGATTCTAAGAAAAGATTCAAAAGCGTAAGATCATTTTATGATAGACTCTTTATTAGTCTTAGTTATCTTTAATAGGGGAATGCCCCTTAATGTTGTAAAAGACTCCTTAATAGTTTTTATGAACCTTGGTTAAATTGTTATTATTTATTTTCTTAATTACTATTGTGTATAACTGCTTAAACAGCATGATCTAAAGTTTGGTCCACTACGATTGCAAAGGTACGCCTTGCACTTGATATCGAGTCTTTCGAGATGATTAAGGTTGTCATACTTAAGCCTTAATATTGAGTGTGGTGGACTATCACATATAGGGTGCCCTTTGGGGTGTGACATTGTGGCTAGAAATAAAAATAGATAACATAACTCGAAGATCCTATATTCTTGTAGCTTCTAAGTTCTTACCAAAGCCATGCTCCTATAAGTAACCAGCCATGGTCGTAAAGTCAACTCGAAAGGTCCTTAGGAGTGTAAGCGAAATCACGGGCTTAATGAATAACCAGACATATTACATCAAGCAAGTTTATTAACAGATCATATGTAATGCAAAATCAAACATATGCTCAGATACAAGCTTGGATGATGTAGAATCTAAATAGGAAAAAGATTTACGCCCTCTTTTTAGGGTTGAAGAACAATTACTTTAATGACCCACCTACCCACGAGAGGCTAAGTATATAGGAAAATAAATGATTTCTTATTTTAGGGTTATCACTATAATTTAAAGGTATTTTAACTGACCATTTGCTGTAACAATCCTTCGAAACTTCATAAGTATTAATCATTTCAAAGTGATACTACAGGTGGTGTTCTTTGTTGCCACTTAGTTCCTGTAGAACCAATGAAACAAAAAAAAAAAACATTGGAAGAACTAACACTTTAGAAAACCAAGCATTAACAGAGAACTAAAATATTAATACATAGCATGCTGTCACTCTTTTTGAATATGCAATAATGCAGTTCATGTAATTCATGATTGTTTAAATTATAAAGCCAATAAATTTTTATTCAGGCTTATAGTGATCATACATTACACATGCAACATACAACATGATTTTCTTAAGTCATCCAACAATCTGTGTTATCATTTTTGTTATCATGGTTTAACAACCAAACAAACAACTCACAACACACTTTTAATATATTTCACAATAATCATATGATTATATTTGCGTTACATATGCAATTATTTGCAGGCACAAATAGTGTAATAGATCTGAGTTACTCACCTGCTCATCTTGACTAATCATAATAGTCCATTAGAAAATCCTCTATAGTATCAAGATCACCTATTAAGATGAATTAAACATTCATCAATAAAACATATATTGTATAACTAAACTCTTACGAGTGTCTAAGTGTCATATATTGGTATTTAATTTTATTCTTATTATTTGTATTGATCTTTTAGTGGATTTGTGGTAACAATTATTATTTACTATTTTATTTTCATTTTGCTTCTTGATCTTATTTAATATTTATATTTTTATTGGGTTGTTGTAGAGTTTGAATTCAGTAAATCAATATTTTATCATTACTTTTATATTGTTTCATAGTTGACCTATTATGGTAACTAACATTTACTTTCTATTGTTTTAGTTTCATCGTGTTTCTCTTGATCTGAATTTAAGTTATTATCTAGTTATTTTTAGAAATCATATTATTCGATATTTTAACTTATTCTAAATTTCTATTCTTGTATATTTACCAATTTAAAACAAGTACTAAACAATTATCATTCTATTCTTATTTGTTTTAGTATTAAAATAATAATAATGTTTTCTACATATAAAAGTTATTTTTAAAGTTTTAACACTTAACCATTATTTAACTATACTAATATTAATATTTTTATATTTATATACTAAACTTTGCGTTTCTCGTTATTCTTCTTCTTTATATATATATACATATACATATATATTTAATCAATTGGGGATGAAACAGACTTCATTCAGAGGTATTTTGTGTGTACACCGGCATCAAACACCGTTGGCATTGAGTTCTAGATGCCGGTGTTCGTACCGGTGTTCGTAGATTTCACATATTTCTTGTATTAGTTACATTGGCTTAAGGCCGCCACCTTTACAACGTACATCGAAATCAACGCCGCCGGTATTGCATTCCAACTTGCTAGCATTCATTCTTTCTCATAAAAATAAATTTTATGTAGCTTCTGTTCCAATGTCACGCCCCAAAGGGTACCTTAAATGTGGCAATCCACCGTACACAATATTAAAGCCTAAGAATGACCGCCTCAGTCACACGAAGGCTTCCATACTATGTCCAAGGCGTCTAACACATGGAGGAGACACATTGGAGTGATACATTTTATATTGATACATCTTGAGTAACAATGTAAAGGAAATACAATTCATTATACTTCAAATACAATTCACTATACTTCAATTTCAATTCATCAAAAGATTTCACTACATAAAACTATTACAAGGCCACTCACAAAACCTAGCTAATATCTTCAAGTATTCTTATTCCTGCCGGAATCCCGAAGTCATATTCGGCTCCAACCATCTCGGCCCCCACTTAGCATTCTTAAGATAACCTATTCATTCAAACATTTGTTGGGCTATAAGCTACATGAGCTTAGTGAGAATTCCCCTAATTCCGTACCATAACAAACAAGTTATAAATCAACCATATGCTATGCATGAACAAACACATGAGCAGACAATTATGTATGGGTATCCGGAACCCATACACAAAATAGATTTATGCCCTCTATATCTTGGGTTAGGGATGGTATTGAAAGTCTATACGACCACTGCTAGTCCCCGAGCCCTCAGCTCATAGCATGTGACTCGACTAGGCTCACCCATGGAATGCATCCCGATGCGCCTTAGTTCCCTATGAATGAGCTCTGGCACCGGGTCTCATTATTCAAAATAGTCCTCAGACCATACCGATCGACCAGCGTAGGGTAGCACGCTACCAATGCAACATGTCCGATGCGATGCATGACCAATTTAAATTTTTTCTTAGGTCAAAATATTCATACATTCTTTAGAGTGATCAACCAATATCATACACATAACAGAAGTAATATGAACAGTGCAGTTATCCAATCGAATCATGGTTTCGATATGCTTTAGTATTCTTTGGCATACATACATCAAAGTCTCATCATCTATCTCATCTCCATTCATATTAGTTTTTACCTTGTTTAATTCTAATGCATCTAGCTACAAGCACAAACAAGGTAGCAAAATAAAAAGAAAACTCACTCAGCCATTGGATTACCGGTCTCTTAGCAAAAGTAATCCGGTGGTAGGGAATCGTCGATTTCGGAATCACCTAAAAAGGAGGAAATACCATAATAAGTATTTCATCACTTAACTAATCCAAACTATCTTATACAAACTATCAAATTTGTAATTCTCGTCCTAAGTGGGAATTTCAACTTACGGTCATAACTTGGTCGTTTAAACTGGGAATTTAGCAAATTATATATTGATCTCTATCTAATTCGAAAGATCTATCTAATTCTAATATCTTATTTAAGTTTTGAAAATATTTAGGTCACGAAACAGAGGGATCAGATCTAATCAGTAACGATCTTCATTTTCGAAAAATACTTTTATAATTGTTTGAAATGTTTCTATTTGATAATTCAAGTATACATGAAATATGAATGATTTCCTAATATCAATGACATGTGATGAGTTTAATGTATGCATGATCTTGATGATTTTTGCTAAAAGAAAATTTTATAATTTTTTATTTTGCAAGACCACAATAACAACTACTTATGAAAAATCTAGTTTTCCAATTTTGACATCACACTAGTGCTTTAGAATTCATTCTTAGGAATTTCTAGCTATCTCAGTTAAAATTGAGTCTTCATAACATATACTATCCAAGGCCTTCATTTTACATAAAAATTTGCATTTTGCACTTTGCAAATATGTTTTCAAATAGGATTTACTCAAAAATCCGAATTTTTCGAAATCCACTTTTTGAATGATTCATTTGGGAAAAACTTGTTTAATGCATTAAAATTTAAGACTTTACTATACCTACTACTTAAGGACTTCATTTAATACATAAAACTTTTATTTTGAACTTGGATAATAGGTGTTTTCATGGGCATCATCCAAAGTTACGAATTTTACAAGTTGACTACTAACTCAAAATTTTCCATCTTGATTCTACTTCTTGTTTTACACATTGATCTCATCAAACTCATTTCAACTTGTAAAAATCACTACTTAATGATACCTATTACCTATACCCTTCATTTTTCACATAAAACATGAGTTTTGGAGTTGATAAATAGGTTTTCAAAATTGGTCTTGGTTGAGATCCGAATTTACCAAATTTATTTTTGGACATATCTTTTGATAAAATCCATCTAAACTTAGGAAAAATCATCCTTTACATATCCTATCTTAAGAGCCTTCCATTTCTTGAATAAAATCTTCATTTTTGAGTTGTAAAACATGTTTTTAAACTATGCCTAGGCCAAAATCCGAAAATGAGATTTTTATTTTGAAAATAACTTTTGAAAATCATCTTTGATTCTTGTAAAAAGAAGTCTTGATGATATATATCCACTAAACCTTCATTTTCTCAACTAAAACCTCCATTTTGAGACTTGGAAAGTGGTTTTTAAATATAGGTTTTGCGAAGATACGAATTTCATTATTTTTATTCAAGTTCAAAACCAAGATCTACACTTTCTATGATCATAAATACAAAAGAAATCCATGGTAGTAAACTATAAACTCATAGATCTAAAGTTTACTCTGCAAAATCATTTATTTATGATATCTATTCCTTAAGCCCTTCATTTTAAATGAAAAATACACATTTTGAAGTTGAAAAATAGCTTTTCTAAATATGGTTCCCTTTTTATCCGAATTTTCAAAAATGATTTTTGTTGAAACTAAGATAGATCTTGAGCTTTCTAAAACTTTTCTACTATCATCAAGCTATTACAACTTATTTAGGAAAGTAAATCAAAAGTCCAATGCATTTATGAACCTAAAATAACTAGATCTAGTTATAAATGCATGAACACTATGATGGTTATGTGAATGATGAATATATGCATAAAATCATTAGTAATAACAATATAATAACTCATATAACAAGATCTAAAGAATAAACAAAATTAAAGCTACAAAAAAAAATTAGATCTATAAAATATAACTACTTTTAGCAAGAAAATAATAATGATACATGAAAATAATCATGGATAAGAGGAGTGTTTCATTTTGGCATCATCATCCTTAGATTTTAACCTTATGGAAGGTCATTTGATGTATTAAACTCTCACTTTACTTTACCTATATCATCTATGGAAGCTTAGGAAGAAGGTTTACTCAAAGGATCTTCAAGAATGGAGTGTAGAAGTAAGATTTAGAAATAAGGGCAGCTTGTGTTCTTGTAAGAACAAGAACAAAAGAAGAAGAAGAAGATAGGAAAAAGAAGAGAGTAAATGGTGTAGGGTTTCAAAGAAGGAAAGAGTGTAAATGAGAGGCATTGAATGGAGAGAGAGGAGTGTATTAATGTATGGTAATTAACTGAAAGAAAAAAAAATAAAACAAAGGTAGAATTTGGGGAGGGCTGCACATGATTCCTATGAGAGAGAGAGAGGAGTTCAATTGTCTTGTAACTTGATTTTTGAAAGTGTACCTTATGTTACTTAATTTTCTAACTAAATGAGATTTTAATTCATTAAATAAATCATTAAAATAAAATAAAAGAGGCTATTATTAGGGGGTGTGATCAGCTGTCCAAGCATGGGAAATGGAGTGTGAAATGAGTGAAAGAAAACTTGATTAATGTGTAGAAGTGACAATTGAAGTGTACTTGCAGTATGGGTTGAAAAAATACTTTTTTATTAAGAAAATATATAAGATAAAATTAAGAAAAATATCTTTACATGAGTGGCAGAATTTTCATAAATAAAATTAAATAATTATTAAATTATTTTAGTATTTAAACAAATATGTTACCGGTATGATCAAAATACGCGAATATGAGCTATAAAGATATTTTTATAACTCGAAAAATTCTAAAAAATTATTTTATGAAAATAAAAATTTTTAAAATATTTTTCAATTATTAAATTAAATTATTTTATTTTTAGTATCGGGTCTTAAATAGAAACTGATCCCATAAAAACCCGAAACGAACTAAATTTTGAAAAAACAAAATTTTCTATAATATATAAAATATTTATCTAATAATATAAGGGTTTATAAGAATAATAAAATTTTATAATGAATAGTAGTGAATAGTGTAAGCCCTGGCAAATTTCAGTAAATAATTTCAAGATGAACTTCGAAAATAAACCCTAAAAATCACTCCAAATTAAAACCGAATTTCAACTAGTCCAAAAACACGAGCGAATCCAGAAATTTCTGAATCTTGAGAAAAATTAGAATCCTTAAAAACAAAATAAGAACTCATCATACTTCAATTCCAAAACCACTATGTACGATAATTTCCATACGTGACTCCGACTTATAAAATCGGGTAATATAGAACCCCAAAAACAAATTATTAAAAAGTAAATAACGATTAACTTTTGGAAATGAAATCCAATTCAAGAATTCCGAAAATGTTAAAAGATATTAAATACTTACAAAAATGAAATGTAAAATAAATTTCTCAAATTAGATATGTTGTATAAACATAAAATATCAGTTTTCAAATTGGCATGGATCTAAACTGGAAAAATCACCTGGAAACCCTAACCGGAATATAATAGCTTAAGTCTAGCAATCTAGCATCCTTAACCCTAGCGGCCGAGATGTAGTTTAAATATGTAGAATAGCTCATAGTAATATAAGTTTGTTTAAAAATATCAGATTAGTAAATTTTTGACCTATTTCGAACCCGTTCGGATACAGACTTCGAAAAGCGTGTCCCAAGGCTCGAGATATAAAAAATATACCAATAGTACCGTTAGACTCGTAATTTCATAATATTTCCAAATATATCAGTTATAGAATTTTTCGGATTATAAAAGTTACAGTTATAATCTTTTATATTTCTATTATTACCGGTAATCGACTAGTCTTTTACACTATTCAGTTTTATTTCATTACACAATTTTATTATTCTTATAAACCTTATATTTTTAGATAAATATTTTATATATTATAGAAAATTTTGTTTTTCTAAAATTTACTTAGTTTGGGCTTTTACGGGATCGGATTCTGTTTAAGACCCGATACTAAAATAAAATAAATTAATTTAATAATTGGAAAATATTATAAAAATTTTTATTTTCATAAAATAATTTTTTTAGAATTTTTCGGGTTATAAAAATATCATTTATAGCCCATATTCGCGTATTTTGATCATACTGGTAACATATTTGTTAAAATACTAAAATAATTCAAATAATTATTTAATTTTAATTTGAAAAAATCTGCTACAAATATTTGGAATAAATTTTCTAGTTTTATTTTATTTTATTTAATTTTATTAAGAAAGTACTTTTACAACCTGTACGTTCAAGTACACCTTACACATATCACTTCCTTTTCACTTCAATCTTTTTACACTTTATTAAATCACTTCATGGCAAATTTTTCTTTCTTTTGGCTGCCATTGTCCTTTAATTACTCCTATTTTGACTAAAATAAATAAATTCTACTCCTTAAAGAAGCTACACATACACATTTATTATACAAATTAATTTCAAGTCAAAATTCAACAAAACACACACACTCTCTCTCTCCCTCCCAATTCACGTGAATTCCCTCCCCCAAAATTCTGCCTTGTTTTATTTTTTTTCCTTCTTTCATTCATTAATACACTCATTTTCTCTCTCTCTTTCATTTACTCCATTTACCCTCTTTCATTCCTTAGCTTTTTCTCTCTCTTTTTCCTCTCTTTTTTTCTTCATTTTGTTCTTGTCTCCTCAAGAACACAAGTTGCCCCCATTCTTTTGTTAGCTCCCACCCATATTTCTTGAAGATTTTTAAGCAGATCTTCTTCTCAAAGCCTCCATAGGTGATATAGGCAAAGTGTAATGAAGGTTTCATACATCAAATGACCTTCCATAAGCTAAAAAGCTTAGGATGATGATGCCAAAAATAAAACACTCATTTCTCCATTATTATTATCTTGTATCATAATTATTTCTTGTTTAAAGTTGTTATATTTTGTAGATCTAACTTTTGTAGCTTTGATTTTTGTTATATGCCATAGATCTTGCTATATGAGTTATTATTTTTGTTATTGCTTATGATTTATGCATATGTTCCTCATTCACATGTGTTCATGCATTTAAAACTAGTATAGAAAACTAGATCTAGTGTTTTGGAGTTCATAAATGCATTAGACTATTGTTTTATGTTCATAAACAACTTGTAGTGGCATGATTAGTAGGAATGTTTTAGAAAACTCAATCTATTTTATTTTCAACAAAAATCATTTTTGAAATTTGGATGACAAGGGAACCATATTGGAAAAGTTGTTTTTCAACTTCAAATGTGTATTTTCATTTAAAAATGAAGGGCATAGGGTATAGATAACATAAATGAAAGATTTTAATGAGTAAAGTTTAGATCTATGAGTTTATAGCTTACTACCATGCATTTGTTTTATGTTTATGTTCATATTAAGTATAGATCTTAGTTTTGAACTCAAACAAATTGTGAAATTCGTATTTTGGCAAGACCCCCATTTAAAAAACCACTTTCCAAATGTCAAAATGTAATTTTTACTTAAGATAATGAAAGCTTAATGTATGTATATCATCAAGACTTATTTTTACAAGAATCAAAGGTGATTTTCAAAATAAAAATCTCATTTTCAGATCTTAGCCAAGGCATATTTTAAAAACATGTTTTCCAACTCAAAAATGAAGTTTTTATTTAAGAAATGAAAGGCTCATAAGATATGATATGTAAGGAATGGATTTTCATAAGCTTAGACAGATTTTATCAAAAGATATGACCAAAAAATAAAATTTCTAAATTCGGATCCCAACCAAGACCAATTTTTAAACCCATTTATCAACTCAAAAACTCGTGTTTTAGGTGAAAAATGAAGGGTATAGGTAATAGGTATCATTAAGTAGTGATTTTATAAGTTGAAATGAGTTTTGATGAGATTAAAGTGTTAAACAAGTAGAATCAAGATGGAAAATTTTGAGTTAGTAGTCAATTTGTGAAATTCGTAATTTTGAATGAAGGCCATGAGAACACCTATTATCCAAGCTCAAAATGAAACTTTTATGTAATAAATGGAGTCCTTAAGTAATAGGTACCATAAAGTCTTAAATTTTAATGCATTAAACAAGTTTTTCCCAAAGGAATCATTCAAAAAGTGGATTTTCTAAAATTCGGATTTTTGAGTAAAGCATATTGGAAGGAAAACATATTTGCAAAGTGTAAAATGCAAATTTTTATGTAATAATGAAGTCCTTAATGGTTATGTATGATTGAGCCCTAATTTTCTAAATATCAAATGATTTTTACTTGAAGGAATCACTCAAAAAACTAATTTCTATAAAATTCGAATTTTTGAATCAACCCTACTCGAAAACATGTTTACAAAGTATAAAATGAAAATTTCTATAAAGAAATGAAGGTCATAAGTAATATATATGATGAAGACTCAATTTTAACAAAGATAATTATATTTTCTTAAGAAATAAATCCCAAAACAAATGGAAATGATCAAAGTTAGAAAAACTAGATTTTCAAAGTAATTGTTATTATGATCTTACAAAATCAAAAGTTATAAAATTTTCTTTTAGCAAGAATCATCAAGATCATGCATCAAACTCATTTCATGTCATTCATGTTAGGAAATCATCATATTGCATGTATAGCTAATTTATATAGTAGGAACATTACAAACATTTACAAAACTATTTTCGGACTTGGAAATTGTTACTGCCCTAATCTGATCTAAACTTTTTGAAGCTTCAAAGTTTTCAAAACTTGAAAATAATATTAGAATTAGATAGATCTTTCAAAGTAGATAGAAATCGATATATAATTTGAGAGATTCCGAGTTAAAATGACCAAGTTATGGCGTTTTAAGTTAGAATTTCCGCTTAGGACAAGAATTGCGAATTTGATAGTTTGTAGAAGATTGTTTGGATTAGTTTGAGTTGAAATACTTATTAGGTATTTTTTTCCTTTTTAGGTGATCTCGAAAATCGACGATTCCCTACTACCGGATTACTATTACTAGAGACCGGTGACCCAATGGCCGAGTGAGTTTTCTCCTTGTTTTGTTACCTGATTGTGCTTGTAGTTAGTTGCATTAGAATTATGGAAACAAGATAAAAATCGATATGAATGAGTATGGGATATATGATGAGGCTGTGATGAATGTATGCCAAAGAATACTAAAGCATATCGAAACCACGATTTGATTGGATAACTGCACTATTCATATTATTTTTGTTATATGTATGATATTGCTTGGTCACTCTAAAGAATGTATGAATAATTTGACCTAAGAAAAATTAAATTGGTCATGCATCGCATCGGACATATTGCATTTGGTAGCATGTTACTCCTACGCAGGTGATCAGTATGGTCCGTTGATGACTCGTTTGGATAACGAGCGCAGTGCCAGAGCTTATTCAGGGGTACTAAGGCGCATGTGGATGCATTCCTTGGATGAGCCTAGCCGAGTCGAGTGTTAAGAGCCGAGGGCCTGGGGACTAGCAACGATCGTGTAGACTTCAATACCATTCCTAACCCAAGATACGGAGGGCGTAAATCCGTTCTGTGTATGGGTTTCGGATACCCATGCATAATTGCTTGCTCACATGTTTGTTCATGCATAGCATATGATTGATAATAACATGCTTGTTATGGTACGAAATTAAGGGAATTCTCACTAAGCTAGTGTAGCTTATACCCCAATAGATGTTTGAATGAACAAGTTATTTCAAGAATGCTAAGTGGGGATCGAGATGGTTGAAGCCGAGAATCACTACAGGATTTCGGCAAAGAATAGGAATGCTTGAAGTTATTGGCTAGATTTTATGACTGCCTTGTAATAGTTTATGTAGGGAAGTCTATGGATGAATGTAATTGAGGTTTAATGATTTGTATTTTGAAGTATAGTGATTCGTAAATGAAGTATAGTGATTTATATATGAAGTATAGTAAATTGTATTTCCTTTGCATTGTTACTCACGTGTATCAATATAAAATGTATCTCTCCAATGTGTCTCCTCTATGTGTTAAATGCCTTGTACATAGTATGGAAGCCTTCGCATGACTGAGGTGGTCATTCCTAGGCTTTAATATTGTGTACAGCGGACTACCACGTTTAGGATACCCTTTGGGGCGTGACCAATAGTACTAAAAGACTAGTTAATTACCGGTGGTAATCAAATACGAATATAATTGCTAAAATCAGATATTTCTAGTTATCGAAAAATTATATAACTGATATTTTAGAAATCCTTATGAAAATACGAGTCTAACGGTACCAATGATATATTTTTTATATCTCGAGCCCCGGGACATGCTTTTCAAAGTCTGTATCCGAACGGGTTCGAAATAGGTAAAAAATTTACCAATTTGATATTTTTAAGCGACTTTATATTACTACGAGCTATTCTACACACTTAAACTACACCTCGACCTCTAGGGTTAAGAGCACGAGATTGCCGGACTTAAACTACTGTATTCCACTTAAGGTTCCCAAGTGATTTTTCGGTTTAGATCTTTGCCAATTTGGAGACTGATATTTTATGTTTATACAACATATTTAATTTGAGAAATTTATTTTTAATTTATTTTTGTAAGTATTTAATATCTCTTAATGTTTTTGGAATTCTTGAATTGAGTTTTATTTCCGAAAGTTTCATCGTTATTTACTTTTAATAATTTGTTTTTGGGTTCTATATTACCCGATTTTATAAGTCAGAGTTAAGTATGAAATTTATCATATGTAGTGGTTTTGGATTTGAAGTATGTTGAGTTCTTAATTTATTTTTAAGGATTCTTATTTTCCTCAAGATTAAGAAATTTTTGGATTCGTTCGTGATTTAGGACTATTCGAAGTTCAGTTTTAATTGGAGTGATTTTTAGGGTTTATTTTTGAAGTTCATTTTGGAATTATTTACTGAAATTTTCCGGGGCTTACATCCTCCCCACCTTAAAGAAAATTTTGTCCGCAAAACTTATTACGAGTGTATCATTTATTGAGAAAAGATTGTGAATTTCGAGTTATATTTCTAGCACCAGTTTATGCCTTAGTTTGTATAATTTCTAAATTTTGTATGATAGATATTTTATGAAATATAGTACATACAAATTAATAAGATTTGGCTTAGCGATTCCAACCTTCACTTACACGACTCTTTTGGACAACGGCACGAACTTGTCTTGAGACCACTGACGACTCAACTCGACCGACACTAGACGACTCACGACAACACGACCTTTCATGACTTGATTACTTTGACCAACAAAGGTTATGGATCCGCTTCTCCATTCTTGTGTAGCTGTATATACAATATTGTGCTTTGAGATCCATATTTCTTTAAACAATTAAAGTCATCATTATTTTAAACTCTTATCATCGTGAACATCTTGATGGGGTTAAAATCAAGAGATCTCATTGCTTTATTGTATAATTATTACTTGTGAAGATCTTATGGAGTTTGATAATTGAGATTTGATTACTGAAGTTTTAATTTTTATGTAACGATCGTCATAGATTTTCGATCTTTCAAAGTTCTTTATTTACAAGAACTTGTAAGAGGGGTGTCTTGGAATTTGTTAAATTAATCGAGTTTTGTTTTAGTTTCCATCATTGGCTCATACTAGCTTTTAATGGTCTCGAGCTTTTCTATCTTTAGTCTAGCTATTTAATCTAAGGGTATTTCTAATAACCTATCTCCTTGATTTTATTGGTAGGCAAGAATATGCGGTATTTTAAGGGTATAGCGCTAACCTGATACCAAGTTGCATCTCTGATCCTCACTTCCTTCCATGGCAATAGACTCCAGTTCCTCATCACTAGCTTCTCCATACTCTAAATATGGGTGAGGGTTGTAGACGAGATTTCCGGATGAAGATGTTCCTGAAGAACTTCGATTTCTTTTTCCTTTGTTGTTTTTATTCCTATTATATCTCTTCCTCTTCTTCTTTGGTAGATCCAACAAAGCAACATGCAGGTTATCCCATTCAGGGCATGTTTTAGCCAAATGTCCCGTTTTTGTACAAAGAAAACATGCGATGGTCATCTTTTGGGACACTTCTCAACTTTGTGACTGGGGTCCCCACAGAGGTAACACTTGGATTGAAGTTGTGGACACTGTATAGGGTAATGCTTTCTCTTACATTTCCAACATTGTATCTTATCCAATATTGTGTCTTCTTCCTTGTTTGGGTTATCATCCAAGTCAAGTGTTCCGACTTTTCGACTTGGGGTCATTGCAACATAAAGCTCCATTTCCTTATTATTTCTTTCTTGCATCCTCCTTTGAGCATTTTCTATTATCCGTGCTCTTTCTAGCAATCCATGATAACTCCTAATATCAAATTCCTCCAATCGAATCCAAAGATCTTCTTTTAAACCATTTAGAAACACTTGTTTTTTGAGTTCCTCACTTTGTTTATATGATTCCGGAGCGTATTGCAACAATCTACTGAACTCGGTTTCATACTGTTCCACACTACGATCTCCTTGTGAGATATTAAGGAAATTTGCACTATACTAGACTCTTAAGCTCCTAGGGAAATATTTATCCAGAAACTCATATTTAAATATCTCCCATGTAACTAGAGGTATCAACTATCTTTCCTTAGACTCCCACCATACTCGGGCATGTAAGCGGAGCATATAGGTCCCATAATTGACTGTCAAGTGGTGTGGTACCTCAAAAGCATTAAACCACCTCTCAATGTGTGCTAACCAATCCTCCGCCTCATCTGGTTTTCCAAAAGCTCCATCGAAATACTGGTTACACTTTATGAAACATGGTAAGAGAATTTGGTGGAATTCAGGTGATGGTGGCTCGTCTTGCGTTGTTTCTTGCACATGTCTTACAGGTATAGATGTTGAACTAGCTTGAGTCTATTGCATGTAATTCCTTATCTGGCTGGTAAGCTGTTCAATCTCGATTGAAGCATCTCTCTCTTGGTTAGGTGGTTAGGTATCGTTCAGGTCTCGAGTCCTAAAGAAGTCATGATGGGTTCTTATTGTGGTTGGGTATGTCTTCTACAATTTTATGAAGCTCGAGTGAAAATTCTAAATCTTTTATCACGTCTTAAGGTGTTAGAAGAGACTTAAAGAAACTTATCGGAAATACAGGACACAGAAATGTGGAAATAAAAACATATATAAGAAATATTGGAATTCTACTGAAATCAAAATCAATAATAGGAACTTCATAATATCCAAAACGAAATACATGAAAGCAAGAGTAAATGTAAGTCTTCCTTTACAAAAGTTCAAAGAAAGGATGAAAAACATACATTGGAGTCAAATCATGAACTAGATGACAAACCACAACATTGGTTTACATTTTCAAAACATCTTTGTTCTTTTCAAAAAGTTATTTGATCCTAACACTCAACAAAAGATCTATTGCTATTTCTAGGAGACTGACTTCTTCCAAACAAGGGCAGCTATCCATTTGTTAATCCTTTTGGAGGCATATACTCGGTCGGTGTCTCGGCTGTTTGCAGATGAAGCACCTTAGGGTTTTCTTTCTTGGACAGTCCATAATCTTATGCTTGGGATCCCCACAGAGATAACACTTGTGCTTCAGCTGTGGACACTGTTTTAGATAATGACTTTCCTTGCACTTCCAGCAATTGATTTGACGCCTCTTAAAAGGTTCATTCTTAATAGATAGGCTAGTTGTCTTAGACCTCCTAACCTTGGAGGTTAAACTAGCCATAGATGAAGGAGCCTTAATTCCTTGCATTGTCACTTGGTGGGGTCCTTCCACCTGAACTAACACATTCCTAGTAAGCACTTGTTGCAAGAGGAGCTCTTGTGCATCCACCAAACA
Organism: Combretum micranthum; assembly: GCA_024138025.1. NCBI lineage: Eukaryota > Viridiplantae > Streptophyta > Magnoliopsida > Myrtales > Combretaceae > Combretum > Combretum micranthum. Next base: position 114,434 of record JAMXBD010001547.1, read on the forward strand.
TCCTAGAAGGTCTATGACTTGTTGCATTGGATCTTGTGGTGGTGGAGTGTCTCTCACTTGTTGTTCCTCTGAAAGGTTAGTCGACTGTTGCACGTTCTCCTCAGGTAATCTCCTAGAAACAAGACGAAATGGTCACATTAGGCTAGTTATACTACACACTAGTTGCTTATGGCTTAGAAAAAGAGTTACAACTTTTTATTTTCTTTAAACTCGTTTATTTTAGGAAAACGGTGAAAGCGCACAGTTAATCCTTCCCACCTAGTGTCTTATAGGTCGAAGGGATAATCTACCATCTATCACACCCTATAGGGGTATCCTAAACGTAACAGTCTGCCACATATCATATAAGACTCTCGAATCACTATCCAAGTCTTTCGAGAGTCTCGTATAGATGTAAGGCATCCCTTTACGACAATAGAGTACTTTATTCAATGGAGTTAAGTAGTTTAACCCGGCATTCGATAGCATTAGATAATAATTCAAAACGCATATGCAATAGATTACAAACTCTAAGGGGCATTTCCCCGCAAAAGAATATTTAATAGTCCATTACAGTCATCCAGAGTCTTTTGGTTTCCTGTGGAAGTCTACAAATTGAATACAACTTCTATAGGAAACGCCTAGCTCCTGCACCTGAGCTATGGCTTGTCTCGGTCTAAGCTAAATAAACTCGTGCTACAACAAATAAAAACTATAGAGGTGTAAGCTATACTAACTTAGTGAGTGAAAACTTCCATATCACAATTATAACACATCATTCAATCAAGTGATTAATCAGACAAATGATATGCACTAAACACGTGAATTCAGCAAACATATGATCAGCCAGAAATCATATGTGGATGGGCTTGCGCCCTCCATCCCGGGTTAGCAGATTAATGAATCATGCGGTACAACGCCATTTAGGCTCACGGTCAATCAACTCATATATTTGTTTTGTGGATCACGATTAACTAACTTATATTCGTTTTATGGATCATGATTAACCAACTTATATTCGTTTTATGAATCACGATTAACCAACTCATATTCGTTTTATGGATCAAGAAAAACCAACAAATGCTAATGCTCCATCCCCATCGTGTTATGAATGCGTTCAATTTCATTTTCCATTCGAAATAATCAATTATACCAATTCTTATAGGTGATCATTCAATATTCACAGACAATCAATCCTAGCTTAGCTATACAAGCAATGATTTATCATCCGGCTTTAATATTCTTTAAATTCAACTTCACATAACAATAATAGACATATATAATTCCCATTCAACCCCATCATGCATATTCATTTTGTCTTTGCTAAGTAACTGGTGTAACTATCATTACAATCACAAGCAATAATTGAAATTGGAAGTGATACTCACTCGGCTATGGTATGCCGGTCTTTCAATAGTAGTAATCGGGTGGTAAGGACTCGACAGTTTTGGGATCACCTACAAAGGAAGAATACCCTATAAGTACTTCATCACTTAACTAATCAAACTATACATTAAAACTAGTCAAAATCGTAATTCTCGCTATTTGCGGAAGTTCTAACTTAAAACGGCCATAACTTGGTCATTTTAACTCGAAATTTCGCAAATTTAATATCGATTTCTATCTACTTCGAAATATCTAGCTAATTCTAATAGTATTCCAAGTTTTGAAAACATTTAGGTCATGGAATAGAGGGATCAGATCTGATCAATAACCATTCCCATTTCCGAAAAAGAATTTTGTATTTGTTTGAAATGCATCTAGTTGATAATTCAAGTATATATGAAGTATGAATGATTTCCTATCATGAATGACATGTGATGAGTTCAATGTGTGCATGATATTGATGATTTTTGGTAAAAGAAACTTTGAAAACTCCTTAATTTTGCAAGACTCCAACAATAACTACTTCTTGAAAATCAAAATTTCTAATTTTGACATCACCCTAGTGTTTTGGATTTCATTCTTAGGAATTTCTAGTTATCTTAATTAAAAATGAGTCTTCATCACATATACTACCCAAGATCTTCATTTCTACATAAAAATTTTCATTTTATACTTGCAAATATGTTTTCAAATAGGATTTACTCGAAAATCCGAATTTTAGAAAATCCACTTTTTGAATGAGTCCTTTGGGAAAAACTTGTGTAATGCATTAAAATTTAAGACTTTACTATATCTACTACCTAAGGACTTCATTTAACACAAAACATTTATTTTGAGCTTGAATAATAGGTGTTTACATAGGCATCATACAGTGAGTTACGAATTTTACAAGTTGACTACTAACTCAAAATTTTCCATCTTGAATCTACTTCTTGTTTTACACATTAATCTCATCCAAACTCATTTCAACTTATAAAAATCATACTTAATGATATCTATTACTTATACCTTCATTTTTCACATAAAACGAGTTTCAAAGTTGATACAAGGTTTTAAATAGGGCTTTGAAATCATAATGAATTTTCTTTTGACATTTCTAACAAAAACCTTTTCTTTTAAGTTCCTTGTCTTATCTACATAAAGATCTACCAACTATCACATTTATATACATAAGACTAAATCTTTATGAGCATTAATGCATGAAAACACAAAATATCTATATGAACATGAATGTCAAGTATAATATGAGTGTCTAAGTGCTAGATCTACTACTTATAGTGCATGAAAAGGAGTTTAAGAGTATGAACATATATTTTTCATGCAAGATCTCTACTTTTATATGCATGAACATGATAATATCTCAAAAAAAGCTCATCAAAACAAGATCTACTCTTGTGATGGCTTGATATTCATGTATTAGCATTTTCTTATCCCTAGCACATGTTCATAGGGATTTAAGATGAAAATACACATGAGTGATCTTGCCATTACAAGATTAAGTAGTAAGAAGCTTAAGAATCATCACCTAAGGAAGGATTTGATGAAGAAATGAAAAAGAAATGAACTTGATATGTGTGTGTGATGGGGGTGGTGGTCACGGCAAGAGAGGGAAAGAAGAGAGGATTTTACTTTTGTAAAAATTTTGAAAGAGTAGAAATGAGGAGAAGAGTGTAAATGAGTATATATATTAAGTAAATTAGGGTTTGTTGTATTATAAAAAGAAGAAAATAAAACAAATTGAGGGGAAAAACAAGGGGGGTGCACCGGCCATATTGAGAGAGAGAGAGAGAGAGTGAGTGATTTAAATTTGTTTGATATTGTAATTTATGTAATAAAATGTATTAAATGTAATAATTTGTTAAGAGACAAATTTTAATTGGAAAAGAAAATGTAATTGAGTGTTTGTAAGGATGTAAGACTAGGGTATGGATAGTGTGTGCTGTAGGTTGTACTTGTGAATAGTGATAAATAGTAGATAAGACATCTACTTTACCGTAGTAAAGAAAATACGAAAAAAGGCTATAACTGTAATTTTTATAACCCGAAAAATTATAAAACTTATATTTTTGAATTCCTTATAAAATTTTGGTTCTAAAGAGTATTCCAGAATATTTTTCTGAGTTTCTAGTCTTGGGGCCTGCTTTTCCGTAATGGGACTCAAGAAGGCCGGAATAGAAAATTTTTCGAAATCAAAACTTTTCATGGTTTGAAATATACTTTAAAACAATATTTCACATTAATTTATTTTATAAGAGTTCTATGATATGAAATCGAAGGAAAGTCGGATCTAGGGTTTCTAAGTTTCTCTCACAAGGCTTGAACTAATCTAGTTTAGAGTTTCGTTTTTCGGTTTTTGAAGTTTATTTGATTACTAGAAAAACTGGGGTTTACACCATCTCTATTATCGGCTTGAACCAAGAGTCGGGTAAGGTCACTTACTCCTGTATTTTGCAGTTGCTAGAATAGATTCAATCATCCCATCAAATATTTTCAATCTTTCTTCCTTATATGTATGTTTCTATATTCTCCAGAAGTCTCCAAGATAGAATTCAAATCTTTAATAATCGAAAGCCATATCTTATGGGTCAAAGAGCTAAATCTAGTTTTGTCTTTACTTAAGGGTTAGCTAACACTTACCTATCCATTCCTAATATCGTATCTTAACATTCAAGTATACATGAAATATGAATGATTTCCTAACATGAATGACATATGATGAGTTTAATGTATGCATGATCTTGATGATTTTTGATAAAAGAAATTTTTATAACTTTTTATTTTGCAAGACCACAATAACAACTACTTATGAAAAATCTAGTTTTCTAATTTTGACATCACACTAGTGTTTTGGAATTCACTCTTGGGAATTTCTAGTTATCTTAGTTAAAATTGAGTCTTCATAACATATACTACCTAAGGCCTTTATTTTTACATAAAAATTTGCATTTTGCACTTTGCAAATATGTTTTCAAATAGGATTTACTCAAAAATCCGAATTTTTAGAAATCCACTTTTTGAATGATTCATTTGAGTAAAACTTGTTTAATGCATTAAAATTTAAGACTTTACTGTACCTACTACTTAAGGACTTCATTTAATACATAAAATTTTATTTTGAACTTGGACAACAGATGTTTTCATGGGCATCATCCAAAGTTACGAATTTGCAAGTTGACTACTAACTCAAAATTTTCCATCTTGATTCTACTTCTTGTTTTACTCATTGATCTTATCAAAACTCATTTCAACTTGTAAAAATCACTACTTAATGATACCTATTACCTATACCCTTCATTTTTCACATAAAACATGAGTTTTTGAGTTGATAAATGGGTTTCAAAATTGGTCTTGATTGAGATCCGAATTTACCAAATTTATTTTTGGACATATCTTTTGATAAAATCCATCTAAACTTAAGAAAAATCATCCTTTACATATCCTATCTTAAGAGCCTTCCATTTCTTGAATAAAATCTTCATTTTTGAGTTGTAAAACATGTTTTTAAACTATGCCTTGGCCAAAATCCGAAAATGAGATTTTTATTTTGAAAATAACTTTTGAAAATCACCTTTGATTCTTGTGAAAAGAGGTCTTGATGATATACATCCACTAAACCTTCATTTTCTCAACTAAAACTTCCATTTTGAGACTTGGAAAGTGGTTTTTAAATATAGTTTTGCAAAGATACGAATTTCACTATTTTTATTCAAGTTCAAAACCAAGATCTACACTTCCTATGATCATAAATATGAAAGAAATCCATGGTATTAAACTATAAACTCATAGATCTAAAGTTTACTCCACAAAATCATTCATTTATGATATCTATTCCTTAAGCCCTTCATTTTAAATGAAAAACACATTTTGAAGTTGAAAATAGCTTTTCTAAATATGGTTCCTTTTTTATCCGAATTTTCAAAAATGATTTTTGTTGAAACTAAAATAGATCTTGAGCTTTCTAAAACTTTTCTACTATCATCAAGCTATTACAAGTTATTTAGGAAAATAAATCAAAAGTCCAATGCATTTATGAACCTAAAACAACTAGATCTAGCTATAAATGCATGAACATTATGCTGGTTATGTGAATGATGAATATATGCATAAAATCATTAGTAATAACAAAATAATAACTCATATAACAAGATCTAAAGCATAAACAAAATTAAAGCTACAAAAAATAATTAAATCTACAAAATATAACTACTTTTAGCAAGAAAATAATAATGATACATGAAAATAATCATGGATAAGAGGAGTGTTTCATTTTGGTATCATCATCCTTAGCTTTTAAGCTTATGGAAGATCATTTGATGCATGAAACTCTCACTTTACTTTACCTATATCATCTATGGAAGCTTAGGAAGAAGGTTTACTCAAAGGATCTTCAAGAATGGAGTGTAGAAGTAAGATTTAGAAATGAGGGCAGCTTGTGTTCTTGTAAGAACAAAAACAAAAGAAGAAAGAAAGACAGGAAAAAGAGAGAGTAAATGGTGTAGGGTTTCAAAGAAGGAAAGAGTGTAAATGAGAGGCATTGAATGGAGAGAGAGGAGTGTATTAATGTATGGTAATTAATTGAAAGAAAAAAAATAAAACAAAGGCAAAATTTAGGGAGGGCTGCACGTGATTCCTATGAGAGAGAGTGAGGAGTTCAATTGTCTTGTAACTTGATTTTTGAAAGTGTAACTTATGTTACTTAATTTGCTAACTAAATGAGACTTTAATTCATTAAATAAATCATTAAAATAAAATAAAAGAGGCTATTATTAGGGGGTGCAGTCAGCTGTCCAAGCATGGGAAATGGAGTGTGAAATGAGTGAAAGAAAACTTGATTAATGTGTAGAAGTGACAATTGAAGTGTACTTGCAGTATGGGTTGAAAAAGTACTTTTTTATTAAGAAAATATATAAAATAAAATTAAGAAAAATATCTTTAAATGAGTGGCAGAATTTTCATAAATAAAATTAAATAATTATTGAGTTATTTTAGTATTTAAACAAATATGTTACCGGTATGATCAAAATACACGAATATGAGCTATAAATGATATTTTTATAACTCGAAAAATTCTAAAAAATTATTTTATGAAAATAAAAATATTTTTCAAATATTTTCCAATTATTAAATTAAATTATTTTATTTTTAGTATCTGATCTCAAACAAAAACTGATCTCGTAAAAATCCCAAACAAACTAAATTTTGGAAAAACAGAATTTTCTATAATATATAAAATATTTATCTAAAAATATAAGGGTTTATAAGAATAATAAAATTTTATAATGAATAGTAGTGAATAGTACTAAAAGACTAGTTAATTACCAATGGTATTCAAATACAAATATAATTACTAAAATCAGATATTTCTAGTTATCGAAAAATTATATAACTGATATTTTAGAAATCCTTATGAAAATACGAGTCTAACGGTACTAATGGTATATTTTTTATATCTCGAGCCTCGGGACACACTTTTCAAAGTCTGTATCCGAACGGGTTCGAAATAGGTAAAAAATTTACCAATCTGATATTTTTAAGCGACCTTATATTACTACGAGCTATTCTACACACTTAAAATATACCTCGGTTTCTAGGGTTAAGGCACGAGATTGCCGGACTTAAACTACTATATTCCACTTAGGGTTCCCGGGTGATTTTCCGGTTTGGATCTTTGCCAATTTGGAGATTGATATTTTATGTTTATACAACATATTTAATTTGAGAAATTTATTTTAAATTTTATTTTTGTAAGTATTTAATATCTCTTAACGTTTTCGGAATTCTTGAATTGAGTTTTATTTTCGAAAGTTTCATCGTTATTTACTTTTTAATAATTTGTTTTTGGGTTCTATATTACCCAATTTTATAAGTCAGAGTTAAGTATGAAATTTTTCATATGTAGTGGCTTTGGATTTGAAGTATGTTGAGTTCTTATTTTATTTTTAAGGATTCTTATTTTCCTCAAGATTAAGAAATTTCTGGATTTGTTCGTGATTTAGGACTATTCGAAGTTCGGTTTTAATTTGGAGTGATTTTTAGGATTTATTTTCGAAGTTCATTTCGGAATTATTTACTGAAATTTTCTGGGACTTACATCCATTGCATGCCATCTCGTGCACTGTCGGCTTATCTATGCATGAGTGCTAAGTATTGACACCACCGACATAGGGTCGGTTTTGTCAGCCCATTGATTTTATGCTATTGTTTATGCTTAAAGCCCGAACTAGTAGTCAATCGGAAACCCTAAGGTCAACAAATCTATATCAAATCCTAGTAGATTTAGATCCGACAATCCTACGCTCTTAACCCCTAAATAATGGAATTGAAATAATTATGGATGATAGTTCATAATAATGTAGGGAATTTTAAAAATAACATATTCGTTAATTTTTAGTGTTTTGAATTCGAACGCGATCAATTTTCGAAAATCGTGCCTAGTATATTGGACGATAAAAATATTCCGATAATACAGTTAGATTCATAAAAATATGAGGATTTTAAAAATATCAGTTTTATAATTTTTTGGTATCTAAAATATCAAATATAGCTTAATTACATCTATTTTCTTTACTACTGGTATTAATTTGTCTATCTACTATTCATAGTACTATTCTACACTATTAATCTATTTCTATTTTTTCTACCACCTATTTTTACACTATATCATACATATTTCTTACTTCTTACTTTTCTCATATACCTTTAATCACATCATACCTTAAAAATTATAACTTTTAATTAACAAAAATACAAAAACAACATTTCTTTCTCTCTCTTCCCTCCATGGCCGGCACCCCTTCCCCATTTTTCTCTCTCAATTATTTTCTTTTTCAATTTATTTTATTCACACAATTTTCTCTCCACAAAACTCTATAAATACCTTCTCTCCCTCCATTTCTTTTATACACTCATTTACATTAACAAAATTCTCCTAAAATCACTTGTCAAATCCTCTCTCCAAAAATCTATTTTTACTTTTCCATACTTCTGACATTTCATCTACCCACATACTACGAAAACCTCTCTTTAACTATCATCCATATTTCTATCTTAGGTAAATTTCATACCTATCTTTTCTTACCATGTCATGTAACTTAACATGGTCATGGTGTATGTTTCCTATATATTTAAATGTTATGGAAGCAACACTATGTTCATGTTTTGTTCTTATTCATGAACAAATTTCATTTTATTATTATGTTGTTTTATTATTGTTGTTATGTTACATGCTATTATTATTATTCTTATCTAACTCCTATATTATATTATCTACATTTATGTATCTATATATATTTCTTAGAGCATATAAGCTCATTATGTAAACCCTTGAATTTTTCAAAATTTTTAGAAAATCATCTTAGAAGTTAAATACCAAAACCGATGCTCTGAAAATGACCCAAGTTAAAAACGGAATTCTAAATAAGATTAAATACAAAAATTCTTAACCTCAAGACAAAGAGAACCATCAAAACAAAACCTAATAATTGTTTTATTCAACATCTGTATGCTAATTAAACCAGTTGTTTGATCCGTAGCATGCAAATAAAGATGATATATCCAAATAACACTCGACAAAAAAAAACACTAAAACCTTAAATCTTTTGATGAATTTTTTAGAATAAAAAATTTCAATTACCACCAAAGGTCAAGCGGAGTATACGCATAACCTTAAACTCTGTTAAACAATCCCAGGAATTGAAAAATATTAAATAATCACAAATAAAATAAAATAAAACATAAATGTTGAACCAAAAATATAACATGATGAAAAACCCCAAAATTTTATGATCTTACGAATAGCTCAATAAGTAGGAAGTCAAACCAAAACCCCAAAAATCAACAAAGTCTACAACAAACCCCAGTGTTAAGATCCAGCAATCCCGTGCTCTTAAACCCTAAACAACGGAATTGAAGTAATTGTTGATAATAGTTCATAATAATATAAGGAAGCTTAAAAATATCATATTCGTAAATTTCTAGTGTCTTTTGGATCCAAACGGGATCAGTTTTCGAAAAGCGTATCTTGGTACATCGGATAGTAAAAATATTCCGATGACACCTTTAGATTCGTATTAATATAAGGATTTCAAAATTATCAGTTTCATAATTTTTCGATAACTATATATTAGATATCGCATTTTTATGCGTATTTTTTTTACTATCGATATTAATTTGTCAAGTCTACTATTTATAATACTATTTCTACTATTCATTATTATTCATCTATCTCTATTTTTTCTTACTACTTGTACCCCTATTTTCTTACTTTTTACTTTTCCAATACATCTTAATCAAGTCATATCTTACACATTACTTACCTTTTCTCACAAAATACAAATTAAATCATTTTTCTTCCCCTTTCCACTCCAAACCAGCAACCTTCCCCTCCATACCATCTATGTATTTTTGTCTTTTTTTTATTTATTACACCTAATTTCTCTCTATCTTCAACTATAAATACCCCATTTCCCTCCACTTCTTTCACAACTTCATTTACATAACAAAACTTTCTTAAATTCACTCCATAAATTCTCTTTACCAAAACTCTCTACAACCAAATTCTCCCAAAATCCTTCTCTACATAAGCCATTCACTACATATTATTATCCACATAAAACCACACTTGTCTACCACCTTCCTTCAACTCAAGAACACTTTTAGGTAAACTTTATTCATTTACCCATGTCATGTAACTTAGCATGACTATGGTGTTGTTTCTTAAAACTCACATGAGTTGTAAAAGCAACAACATATTTATGTTTTGTTCTTTCACATGCCAAGAAATTTCGATTTTTATTATCTTGTTATTATTATGATATTATATTATTATTGTTATTATGCTCCTAACTTAACCCTATGTATATATATTATTATCTATATGTATATATATATATATATATCTTAGAGGCTAAATGTTCACTAACTCTCACTAACTTGCTTTTATTCTTATTGCCTTTTCTTTTCTTTCTTTTTCTTTTCTTTTTAAGGACTAGTCTATTTTTAGTCTCGGGTTGCCTTGACGAAGCTAAGGCTCCCAATACATAACCGGGTTATCTTGATGATGCTAAAGTTCCTAATACTTGATGTTATTATCTCGCTTATTATTTGCTTCTTATATTTTTTCTATATTTTCATCATTTTCATACTACATGCTCATATACACGCATCATCATAATGATATTGTCTCAGCAAAATTTAAATTAGAAATTTTCTTTAATGAAGGAAAATGAAACCAAACTCTCGTAATGCATATATATCCTTACTACTAGATCAAGGTTTTGTCATCACGCACATAGGAAAAAATTATTTCTACAACTTCTTTTCAAACCCAACAAGACTTTTCTTAAATAACAATGAAAATGATTTCCTCCAAGAAGTTAACCAACAAAATAGACATTTTCTTTATTATGACAAGTCAAATAAAGATTATTAAAACTTAGTATTAATAATTTTTTGATAAGCAAATTTTTCTCAAAAATCTTACCTGTAGGATTTTACCAACTCCATAATAAAAACTAACAACTAGACTAAGTTTTAAAAGTGAAGATAAAATCAACTCATTAAATTATAAACTCACTTGGAAAAATAGAGATTGCCAAGTTTCTAAATGATAAACAATTTTCAAAAAAGTGAAAAGAATATAAACATGATAAATTACAAAAGAATAATAAATATTATCAAAAACTTAAGAAAATATTAAAACATGATTTCCCTTCCAAGTATAATTGGTTAAAGAGTTAAAAGACCAAGTTTTAGAAATGAAGTTTATTTTTAAAGAAGTAGAAAAATAAAAATATAAGAAGAAAAAGACTTGTTTACCAAAGCCATTTTTTTTAAAAGGAAAATATACACAACTCAAATTATTATATGTTATCAACAACTTAATAAAAATATGAAAACTTCATTCCTATCACTAGAAGTAAAATTTGTAGAAGACCAAAGCTAAGAGAAAATTTATTTATTTTAGAAAAGAAATTGGAAAAAAATAAGAATATACTCATTTATAATAACCCAAGAATTTATAATGTTCTTTCAAAACACTTAGAATGGAAATTGTTAAAGTTCATGTTTTTAACATCGAAAGACATTATTTTACAAAATATAATCGTTGAGACAACACCATTGGAATTTTGCATACAATATGTGTAAATCCCTAAATTTTTAGAATCGGTATAGCGTAAACCCTAATCTAGAAGTTAACCGGAACCCAAAGTCAACAAAACCCTAGTCAGACGTAATAGCTTAAGTTCGGCAATCCCGAATAAGCAACTTGGAGAAAGTAAGTAAACGTTTAGTATATAGAATAGTGCGTAATTACCTAAGGAAGCTTAAAATGATTAGATTAGTAAAAACGTGAATCGTTTTGAACCCGATCAGACACAGTTCTTGAAGAACGTGTCATGGGGTTCGGAATAATAAAAATATTCCGAATGTGCCGTTAAACTCATAAAAATATAAGGTTTTCAAAAATATCAATTTCATAATTTTTCGGTAACTAAAAATATCAGATATCGCAATTATACACGTATTTTCTTACTACTAGTACTTAAATTGTCATGTCTACTTTACATTATACTATTCATTACTATTCTACACCATTCTTTTCTCTCTACTTTTTCTCATACAAACTCTTACAAACACCATAACCTATAACATTTACTTTTTACCTTTCTCATAACTTTATTTCACATCTACCTTACTTATTACTTCATTTAATCCATAAAAATACAACATAAAATCTCTCTTCTCCCCTCTATTCTACATGCCCGACGCCCCTTGCCCCCTCTCCCTCTCAATTTTGTTTCAATTTTCTTTTATTTAATTCACACAAAAATTCACTCCTCATTTTCGATAAATACCCCCCTTCTTTTTCACTTCTTTCACATAATTACTACTCACAAATTTCTCTACAAAAACTCTCTCAAATTCTCCTCTCAAAACTCTCTCTAAATATCCTCTCAAAACTCTTTCAAAATAACCTCAAACCACTCTCTACCTAGACAAAACTCATAACCACATAACATTCCAAAAACCTTCTTTAGGTACACTTTTCTTATTATTTTCTTCTCCTCATGTCATGTAACTTTACATGACCATGGTGTGAGTTTCCAAAAACTAAATGTTATGGAAGCTACATTATGTTCATGTATTGTCCTTGCTCATGGAAATCTATTTATGTTTATGTTGTTATTTTGTTCCTATTATTGTTATTATATCTAAGTATTATGTATATATATATATATATATATTCTTTAGAGCATATAAGCTCACTTGCAATTTATTTATTTCCATGCAAAGTAATTTATTTATTTATTTCTTTGGAAATTATTTATTTCTTACTATTTTAAGATTAGTCTCTAGTCTTAGACTTGTCCTCATCAAGTCAAAAAAAAAATTTCTTTCTTTCATTTTGTTTTTCTTTTGGGACTAGTCTATTATTAGTCCTGGGAGCCTTGAAGAAGCTAAAACTCCCAATACTTGACTTTATTTAATATTTATGTTATTTTTGCTTGTTATTATAATTCTCATAAGATCATGCCATTAAGATTGTTGTCCAAATTTTTCAAAGCTTTAAAAATACTTGATAAAAAGGAGATTTTTGTTAGTGATTGTGCCCTAGGCCAATTACTAAGTATTGTTATTTCATGTACTAGAGGCCAATCACCAGTTAGTGATCTATTTTTAAAAAATCCAATGGGAAGAATAAATAAATTATTATTATGAATAATAATTTACTATCACTACCAACCCTAGTAAGATTAGGAGCATTATTGTCAGTGCAAAATACTGATATTATATAAATAGGTGTGATAGTGTCTCATTAGAGTTAAGACTTTCATTGCCACATTAGACGACAGAGAAACTTTGTAACCCTAAAAGAGAGAGAGAAAAACTCAGATCTTCCTCATCAATCTAGAAAGGTTCTAGATTGCGCTAGCACACAAAAATTGATTCCTTTTTAGTGGCTTGTTCGTGTGGACTACGTAAAGGGCACAACGAAATCGTGGTGTCTTGTAGATTTGGATCGCAAGAGTTTGATTTCAAATCTCTAGATACGAAATTGCAAGGTAAATCAAGAATTTATTCCTTTTGTTATCAAATTTAATCAAAGCACATGGATTCCGGTTTTAGGGTTTTTAATTTTCCACTACAAATTTTTATGAAAATTCGTATAAAAACCCTACAGTGGTATCAGAGCCGCTTGTGTTTTTGATTAGATTGAAATCTGATTTATGATTTGCATGTGATGCTATGAAATTCGAATTTTTGAAATTCAATTTTATACATGTTAATTGTGAAATTAATTTGAGTTTATGAAGAATTAAATCAATATAAATATGAATTTGCAATTTTATTATAGCACCTTGCTTTGAGGAATTGATTAGATCTGGTGTAATTTGATTACAATAGATTTTTAGGATTTTTTTTAAAGTGTGTTTTCGCAGTTTCGTATATGATACAAATTGCTATTAAATAAAGCAGATTAGATCTGCTGTTACGCAATCTGAGTTAGGCGTCTTTGTTTTGCTCTAGATAATTCAATCACGAAATTTGGTGTCTAGATCACGCATGAATTGGATGTGCATTTTTTTTCTTTTTAATAAAAATGAACTAACAGATCGGATCTGTTATACGCGTCTGAATCGATGCGGCCATGTGTTAGACGTTTGATTTTAATTCGATATGCAATTAATGCCGTTGTAATTCATGGACGAGAATTGAAAAGCGTCTATTTGCGTGTCTTATAATTCTGGATTGGATTCAAACTATGCGCTTAGACCTGCAGAATTATACATCTATTTTTTAGAATTAAAAAAAAAAAAATCGAACAATCAACTTGTTGTGCGGTCATGAATTGCGTCCGTATTGTTGGTACATCAGTTTTGATTGAAGAACAAATTTGGATCTGTTTAATCGTCTGTATGCATTCGTTTTCAATAAAACAAATTGGATGAACAGCGTATTTGAATTGGATCTGTACATGGTCAACGTGTCACTTTGTGCTTGACTATATCCAATTTTGCATATTGGATCTGCTCATCTCGAATTGTTAATTTAAATTTTAAAAAAAATGCGGTTATTCTTGGGGTCTTTTACATATATGATATGATTCAATTGTTGAACAGATTTGGGTTATTTAAAAAAAAAAATTGTTCAATCGTTGAACAGTTTATGAGTTTTAAGAAAGGATTTTCATGAATGTTTTAGAAACAATTTTTTAAGGTTTTGAAAAAGGAATTTTAATTTTTAAAAAGGTTTTCCCTTACCCAAATTCAATTTTTCGTTTAGGTTCCAAGGACGCTGCCCCTGCAACCCCGCAGGGGACGCTGTCCCCTTGAGCCCCTGCAAGGGGGCGTTGCCCCTTGACCCCCATAAGGGGATGCTGTCCCCTTGACCCCTGCAAGGTGTATGACAACCTTCCATAATAAAAAAATAGTTAACATAATATGTACTTATGAAATGTTGTATATTATGTGTATGACTATTATATGTGCTTATGTCATGTATATGGTGCATAGCATGACCTTAAGACCTATGTGATTGGCAGGTTCTATTCCTTTATTTTTATGGGTTGTGATTTCATATATACGGCCTGCGTGTCGTTTTTGTTTTATTATAAATAGTTGTAAGACTTTTTGTATCTTTTTATTATTGTAATAAAATACATGAAGATGTAATGAAGACCTTCCTTAATCCATGATGATGGAGAAGTAAGGATCAAGACGAAGATACAAGAAAGTTTTCGGCTCATGACCATAAAAAGATGGTTTTCACCTTAGGATTAGACCATTGATCTTCATATTGGCTTATGAAGATCAATATAGATTAAAGGGCCATGCTATGACACATTTTCTTTTATAGAAGCATGATATATCATGTGAGATGATATTTGTATATGTATGTGATATTATATTTACCATTTTGTATGTTTAATATCCATCATACATGATGATAAAATGGAATATTAAATAATTAAAATCCCTCAATAATTTTAAGTTGAATGCCACCCATAACTAAACACTGTCAAGACTTCGATCACCATAATGTAGGTCTGCCAAAGTAGAGTGCATTAGGTTATCATAGTAAGGCAATGAGTAATAGTGCTACTCATGAGTTTAATATGGTTAGACTTAATTAGGCTATCAAAATGGTTTTGGGCCTAAGGCATTAGATGGAATTTAAATATGCAGTGGCATATGATGTCAAAAATTCCATAAACAATCTAAGAATTACATGTGATGTAATTGGTAAAGAGTTACCTACCTAAACAACTTAATTTTAAGTGTCATGCCAAAGCTGACTTAGAGTTAAGTGAAATATGGATCTTAGCCCACTAAAATGCAATAATTAAATATGAAGTACATTAATAAAGAGGGTTATTGATTTTAGTGGGAGTTTTAATTTTATGCCTCAATTATATGTATTAAAAACTTTGCATATCTAATTGTAGATCAATGGCTACAAACAACACATCAAATATATCATTGCGATCTATTCTTGAGAAGGACAAGCTGTTGGAACCAATTTTCTTGATTGGTTCAGAAACTTGAGAATTGTTCTCAAGCACGAAAAGAAACTTTATGTCCTTGATGAGCCCATTCCTGAGGAACCTCCCGCTAATGCTCCAAGAGCTGAAAAGGATGCTTATAGGAAGCATTCTATCACTCTTTGGAAGTAGGATGCCTAATGCTTGCAACCATGAGTCCAGAACTTCAGAAGGGTCTGGAAAACATGGAGGCTTATGAGATGATCCTTCATCTTAAGGAAATGTTCCAGCAGCAAGCTAGGCATGAGAGGTATGAGACTACCCAAGCCTTACATTCTTGTAAGATGGTGGAAGGAGGTTCAGTGAGTGCCCATGTCCTAAAGATGAAAGGCTATATTGATCATCTTGATAGGCTTGGTTTTCCAATAAGTCAGGAATTTGCTACTGATTTGATCCTAAATTCACTGACAGATAGTTATGACCAGTTTGTCATGAACTATACAATGAATAATATGGACAAAACAATCTCTGAATTGCATTCGATGCTCAAGACTGCTGAGGTCAATATCATAAAGAAGAAACCCAGCAATGTCTTGATGGTTCAGAAAGGAAAAGGCATGAAGAAGAAAGGTAAAGGCAATGCTAAGGCTAAGAAAAGTTCAAAGCCTAAGCCCAAGCCTAAACCAAAGGCAAAGCCTCCTAAGGAAGGAGTTTGCTTTCACTGCAATGAACCAGGTCATTGGAAGAGAAACTGCAAACTCTATTTGGAAGATTTAAAGAAGAAGAAGTAGTGAGACTACTGCTTCAGGTATTTATGTTATAGAAATAAATTTATCTATTTCTACTTCTTGGGTATTAGATACCGATGTGGATCTCACATTTGTACAAATGTGCAGGGTCTCAGTAGGAGTAGAGATCTAAAGAAGGGCGAAGTCGACCTACAAGTTGGAAATGGAGCAAAAGTTGCTGCTCTAACTGTTGGACTTATGAATTGATTTTGCCTAGTGGGCTTTTGTTAGTGTTGAACAATTGCTTTTATGTTCCTACTTTGAGTAGGAATATTATTTTGTTTCTTGTTTAGACAATGAAGGTTTCTCTTTTTATTAAGAATAATAAATGTTCTATTTATAATAAAGACATGTTTTATGCAAATGCTGATTTACATGACGGTCTTTATGTTCTGAATCTGAAACCTGATAACAAAACTATCTATAACATAAATACAAAATCAGCTTGGTAAGACCATTAAGGTACTTCGATTAGATCGAGGTAGCGAATATCTAAGCCAAGAATTTAATGACCATCTTAGAAATTGTGGAATAGTTTCACAGTTAACTCCACCTGGAACACCACAGTGGAATGGTGTATCAGAAAGGAGAAATAGAACCTTACTAGATATGGTTCGATCTATGATGAGTCAAACAGATCTTCTTCCATCCTTTTGGGGCCATGCCCTAGAAACAGCTGCATTCACGTTAAATCGTGTTCCTTCTAAGGTGGTAGAAAAGACACCATATGAGATATGGACAGGGAAAAGGCCTAGTCTGTCTTTCCTCAAGATTTGGGGCTGTGAGGCTTATGTGAGACATCAAGCCTCAGACAAATTAGGACCCAAATCAGATAAATGCCTTTTTGTGGGATATCCAAAAGAAACCAAAGGATACTACTTTTATAATCCCTCTGAAAACAAAGCGTTTGTTGCTCGGAATGGTATTTTCTTAGAAAAAGAGTTTATCTTGGAAGAACCAGTGGGAGTAAAGTAAATCTTGAAGAAGTTCAAGATCCACAAAATAGTGTAATACTCACTGGAAAGTCAACAAGGCACACAGTTACCTGTTGACCCTCCACAAGTAACACAAGACCCACGCAGGTCCGATAGGGTACGACATCAACCTGAGAGATATGGATTTCTCATAACAGATAGTCGTTATGTGTTGCTCATAGATCAAGATGAGCCCACTACCTATCAAGACGCCATAATGGGTCCAAATTCCGAGAAATGGTTGGATGCCATGAAATCTAAATTGCAATCCATGCACGACAATCAAGTATGGACTTTGATTGATCCACCTGAAGGTACTAAGACCATTGGGTGTAAGTGGGTTTTCAAAAAGAAGACTGATATGGATGGCAAAATGCATACCTTTAAAGCACGACTAGTGGCAAAGGGCTTCAAGCAAACTCATGGTATAGACTATGATGAAACCTTTTCACCAGTTGCTATGCTCAAATCCATCAGAATTCTCATTGCCATTGCTGCGTATTATGATTACGAGATATGGCAGATGGATGTCAAAACAGCGTTTCTTAATGGAAACCTACTTGAGGATGTGTATATGACACAACCTGAGGGTTTTGTTCATCCTGAAAATCCTGAAAGGTTTGCAAGCTTCAAAGATCCATTTATGGATTGAAGCAAGCATCTCGGAGTTGGAATCTTCGTTTTGATGAAGCAGTCAAAGAGTTTGGATTCATTAAAAACGAAGATGAACCTTGTGTTTACAAGAAAATTAGTGGGAGTACAATTGTCTTTCTAGTGCTATATGTAGATGACATATTACTCATTGGAAATGACATTCCTACCTTGCAGAAGGTCAAGTCTTGGTTAGGAAAGTGTTTCTCAATGAAAGACTTAGGTGAGGCTGCCTATATTTTAGGCATTAAGATCTATAGGGATAGATCTAGAAAAATCATTGGCCTAAGTCAGAGTGCATATATAGACAAAGTACTGAATAGGTTCAGTATGCAAGATTCAAAAAAGGATTCTTGCCAATGTCGCATGGTATAAATCTCAGCAAGATTCAATGTCTTATGACAAAAGATGAGCGAGATCGCATGAGTAAGATTCCTTATGCTTCAGCTATTGGATCAATCATGTATGCCATGTTGTGCACTCGACCAGATGTGTCATATGCATTGAGCATAACCAGTAGATACCAATCAGATCTCGGTGAACCTCACTGGACAGCAGTCAAGAATATTCTTAAGTACTTAAGAAGAACTAAAGATGTATTCTTGATATATGGAGGATTGGAAGACGAGCTAGTTGTAAATGGTTACACAGATGCAAGTTTCCAATCTGACAAGGATGATTTTAGATCGCAATCTGGATATTGTCATTTGATATATATATATATATATATATAAACAGAGGCATTTCTTTTGTATTGTTTGCATATTTACTTTATAATAGAAATCCATGAATAATTTATTATTCTAAATGTTCCTAGATGCTCATTATTATGGGAATGATAATGAATTAAATCTAGTATGAGTTTTTATTTGGTAAACATGGGATGTCTATTTGTATAGTGATACAAATGAAACTCATAGGCACATATTAGATGACTGTGTGCTGAACTGACCCACTATGAGATCACTACATGGAATATTGTCATAAGTGATTTTATAATAACTATGTCAACGTATCCTTAGACCTGAAATCACCATAGGTTCCAACATGAGAAACGTTATGTTTCAACTCAATCAAACGTTGTCTTTAACGATAATTATAAAGGTTAAGTTTGGGCATAATGTATATCATGTAGAGGAAGTTGAGTGATTAAGATAGGATTTATCCCTCGTTATGAGAGAGATATCTCTGGGCCCCTCATAAGTGAGACTGACAAATGCATGCCGTGCTCAAATGAATTGATAAGTGTTATCAATTTCATTTGTTTTATCAGTTCACTTAGAGATCGAGAAATAACAAGATTGAATGATATAAGAATGACACTGTCCATGTCTTATATTCTATCAGATATCGCGAGATAAAAGGATGATGACATAAGTTATAGAACAGGTAAAATCGGATCACCGATCTTCATTTGATTTGGGTAAACATAATGTCTTGCTAGAGGCCTCTTATGTTTTGTTTATGAAAAATGGTTTTTAAGTTAACTGCCAATATCAAATGAACCTACAGGGTCACACACAAAAGAATAAGCAAAAAGGGATTATGGATTTTAGATATATGTGTGATTTGGCCTAGTGCAAGTGAGATTGTTAGTGATTGTGCCCTAGGCCAATTACTAAGTATTGTTATTTTATGTACTAGAGGCCAATCACCAGTTAGTGATTTATTTTTAAAAATCCAATGGGAAGAATAAATAAATTATTATTATGAATAATAATTTACTATCACTACCAACCCTAGTAAGATTAGGCATTATTGTCAGTGCAAAATACTGACATTATAAAATAGGTGTGATAGTGTCTCATTAGGTTAAGACTTTCACTGTCACATTAGATGACAGAGAAACTTTGTAACCCTAAAAGAGAGAGAAAAACTCAGATCTTCCTCATCAATCTAGAAAGGTTCTAGATTGCGCTAGCACGCAAGAATTGATTCCTTTTGGGTGACTTGTTCATGTGGACTACGTAGAGGGCACAACGAAATCGTGGTGTCTTATAGAATTGGATCGCAAGAGTTTGATTTCAAATCTCTAGATACGAAATTGCAAGGTAAATCAAGAATTTATTCCTCTTGTTATCAAATTTAATTAAAGCACATGGATTTCGGTTTTAGGGTTTTTAATTTTCTGCTACAAATTTTTATGAAAATTCGTATAAAAACCCTACAATTTTGTCACTTAGGAATAAGTTTATATGAAGTATAAAATCTATGGTTTAACAAAAATAAAAGTTATTCCTTTCCAAGTTTTAAGAAGAAATCACTACAATTTTAGAAACTACTTTTGTTTTGAAAAGCTTTTTAAATCATTTCTATATCACTTTGTTTTTCAAAAAGAAAATGATTTTTAAACAAAAAAATTTCTATGAAAACATAAATAAAGGAAACCTTATGAGAAAGGAATGAGAATTTTCAAATTAAGATCTTTTCAAACAAATGGGCAAAGAAAAATTTTATAGAAAATAAAAAGAAAAAAATAGCACTAATGTAGAGAATTTGGAAAGAAGAAAATTACTTTTCTAAAAAGGTGATCTAAGAAAATAATAAGTCAAACATAAAGAAATTCTTTGAAAATAAAAAGAATCAAAATATTCATTTAAAAAGATTTACCAAATGGATTCTTGTAAACTCTATTTTTCTAAAACTCCTAATTGACATTGTTTTACTCAAGAAACATGATTGAGCATGAATAAATATGAGCTAAGTAGCTATAAAAAGAGAATTTTTCAACTATATAGATAACTAAGTATTTATCAAACAAATCTTGAATAATTTAAAGTTTGAAACAAAATTGTTTTTAAGTTAGAAAATTCGTGGTGAATCTGATCACCATCGTTTCGGGGCTTAAATGGTTTATTTTAACAAAAATAGTTTTAGAAATGGATAGATCTTTTCGAGTAGGTAGAAATCGGTATATTATATGCGCAATACCGAGTTAAAATGACTAAGTTATGGCCATTTTAAATTGGAATTTTCCTTTATACGAACTTTGACGTTCTCATGACATTGTTTTGTCAAAATTCAAGAATATTATCAAGAAATACTCATTTTGGGTATCTTCTTAGACTAGGTGATCTCAAGGAAGAATACCTATACCCCGAGGACTATTTCGATTAAGAGGATTGTGTGAGCGACTTATCTGTGTAGAAGAATAGTCGACATGGTATCGTGAGTTTATTTCCTTAAAATGCTTTACTTGTTTGTGCTTGTAATCTAGTTGCATTAGAATTAAGAAAAGACAAATAGATAAGTATGTAAGATAATTCTTGAAAGAACCCTAAGAATATCGAGGCCATAATTGATTTAATATTTGTTTTAGTGTAACACTTGATTTGTATGAGATTCTATGATCACCTTAAATTTGATATTAATAAATGTTATGATATCATAAATAAATGGATTCATGCATACCGTTAAGTGAGTCACATTGCATTGGGTTATTATCCTTGGGTGAGAAGGATGGTAGCTCAAGTCGAAAGCAACACTTGGCAGAGTGACCGAAAGCGATTGCTTGGCAACATGAAGGAAATGCTTGGCGGAAAGTCCGAAAGCAAGGCTCAATTCAAGTAAACTTAAGATGCTTGGCGATATTGATCGAAAGCATAAATCTTTTTAACTAAAACTACTTGTTTTGAGGTTACGTATGACCAAACCCCGAATGGAGGGCGTAAATCCATTCAACATATAGTTCTCGGAAAACTATATGCCTTATTTGCCCACGTGTATGTTGCATTTCATTTGTCTGTTTAAACAACTTGTTTGAATTCCTTTAACAAGAAGTTATTTTTGGAAATAGTTCTCGCTAAACCTATTAGCTTATACCCTTATAGATATCTTTTGCAGTTCACTTATTTGTGGTTGAGGCCACGTGGACCCTACAGCTAGGTATTTTCCATTTGGGTTAAGGAATTTTCTAGATGAAGTTTAGTATTGGATAAGATGTATAAATATTATTGTAATAGATTTATGACTAGGGAATGCTCCTAAGTTTTGTAAGATCATTGTTATGAACAAATGAATATTATGAATCCTCTTTTCTTAATCTGTAATTATATCTTCTAAAGCTTCATAATTCCATAGATGGTCCTCTAAATTTGTGAGAACACGCCTTACACTTAATACCAAAGATTTTGGAATGGCTAAGGTTATCATACTTAAACTTTAATGTTGAGTATGGCAAACTGTTACGTTTAGGGTATCCCTTGGGGCGTGACAGTTTAAGTTAGTATCAGAGTATGGTTAAGAACCTTGGAATCATGATTATAGAATTGGACTTAAGAAGGAAACAAACTAGAATAGAAATAAGAAAGATTTAGATGAGATAGAATGGGTAGAGTAAGCTTTCTGACTCCTCTCTCTTTTGCATAGATTACCATAGATGAAGCCCATTTGCAGGCTAAGAACTTTTGAAAAGGACCCTTCGAAAACCTGGAAAATTACCGACTGACACTTAGGGTATTGTGCGAAGAATTTGCTTTAGCTAGACAACGTAAGACCATCTGGGAAATGTTCTTGATCTGGAAAAGAGGAATGATGCAAACTGAATGGAAAGGAGTAGTGCATACTATCTACAGCTGCCCTATAGGAAAGAAAATGATCGAGCTAGAGATGATTTATGTGATGGAACAAGTCGCTGTCATCACGGAAGACCGACCTATGCTAAAGGAAGCAACATTCGTCTTTAGAGAAGATGGAGGTCAAACTTCACTAGATTTCCGAACTTTGACACGAATTGGACCAGCATACAATTTATGCACGCGACAATTTGATGGACCACCTCGAATAAATGAGAGCTGACCTCAACGACGTTTTCCACTGGAATGGAGTTTACCAAGAAGATCTACAACCACCAACCCAAGTGTCCACTAAGCCACCCGCCTTCACGGGAATCCAGCTAAGAAGGAACAAGGCCCTACGTTTATGCAAGGATGGAACGACGATAAGAGAGGAGCCGATAGAAGAAGAAAGTAAAGATTCTAAGGAGGATCCAGATGAAGACAATGAAGGAGGACCAGAGCAAGAAGAAGAGAACCAGACCACTGTTGGAGTCGACGAGCCCTGGAATAGCGAAGAAGCTAGAATCATCCGCTATTTGGAGGAACAACAGGCTCGAAGGAGACAAGGAGCGGACTCAACCATGGACACGGACAATGCTCCATCCAATGAGAATGATAGCATGGAAACAGAAGGGGCTGTTACTTTGAGAACCATTCATCACATTATGCCAGAGCTGAATGAAGCAAAACTGACCAATATACATGAAAGATCAAGAGAAGCAGCCAGGAAGAGGAAGAAAAACTTTGAGCAATTTATGAGGAAGAGAAACCCATGGTCATCTAACAGTAATCCTAGAGATGCGCCCGAAGAATGAAGGAAGGAAGGAAGAAGCCGAGTATATCCCTCGTAGTCCAGCTTAAATTTTGTGATCAAAGACTAGATCAGCGATCTTAGTCTATCTTTCTAGTTTTCGAAACAATGCTTTGTTAGTTTCTTTGTGATTGTTGTAATGTATCTTGTTGTTTATTTCAAATTCCATGTAAGGGTCCTGCACCCGTTTATTTTAATTTTCTAAATGAACTTATGCTTTATGAATGATTTCAAAATTTACCTTGATTTGAATTTTATTTTAGTAACTATTTAAGTTTCTGTTATATCCGCAAATTTCCGGCAAAAATGTAATTAAGTTACCAAAACAATAAAACCTAACTTAAGAAAATTTAAAATAGTTGAGATAGAAGAAGACGTAGGGAGGAGCAAAGTGCCTCCAACCAACCGGATGTTGAAGCCGAACAACATGCCGCTCGAGGAGCCACTGCACCTTAGATGGACTTGTACGCCATACTAGGACATCTAACCCACGTATTAGAAGCAATCAGGTAGAATATGGCTGTACCTGCACCTGTACCTGAAACCGCACCAGTACCGGCACCTGTACCAATGACACCGCAACAACAAGTGTCAACTGAAGCATCTGTACAGAGAAGCATGCACTCCCAAGGTGCACCTTTACCTCCATGTCCACCACTAAAGCTGTAAACCATTGTTTTCTTAAGCCTTAACCTCAAGCCGGTAAGTCAAACGGGGACCTTGAGTCAACGGATCTTGAGTAAAACCCTATAGTTTAGATCCGGCAAACCCGAGTTCACAAATCGAGGAGTCGAAAAATAATTAAAGTGTTTAGAATAGTCCGTAATAATATTTGATTTATTAAAAATATCATATTGGATTAATTTTGGATTATTTCGAACTTGCTTGGATACTGCTTTGGAAAGCGTGTCCCGAGGCTCGAAAAATTAAAAATATATCTTTAATATTTTTAGACTTGTATTTTTATAAGGATTTCAAAAATATATATTTTATAATTTTTCGGGCTATAAAAATTATAGTTATAGTATTTTTCCCGTATTTTCGTTACTACCGGTAAAGTAGATGTCTTATCTATTATTTATTACAATTCACAAGTACAACCTACTACACACATACCCATACCCTATTCTTACAACCTTTCAATCACTCAATTCATTTTCTTTTCCAAGAAATTTTGTCTCTTAACAAATCATTACAATTAATACAATTTATTACATAAATTCAAATTTCAAATGAAATCAAATATATCTCCCTCTCACTCCCTTCATTGGCCGGCGCATATCCCCATATCTTTCCCCCCAATTTGTTTCATTTTAACTTCTTTATTATATAAACAAACCCTAAATCCACCTAATATAAATACTCCTTTACTTTCTCTCTCTTCACTTTTCATTCCATTTGTTCCAAAAACTCTCAAACCCTCTCTTTTTCCCTTTCCTTTCTCTTCTTCTTCGCTTTGTTCTTCTTAAGAACAAGCTGCCACCATTTTCTTTCCTTGCTCATACACACTTTTCTTGCAAATATTTAAGGTAATCATCCTCTTTTAACTTCCATAGGATGTTGTAGGATGATATTATGGGTGTTTCATGCATCAAAGGATATTCCACAAGCTTAAAAAGCTATGGATGATGATGCTAAAAATTGAAACACTCCTCTTGTTGATGATCTCTTTTTGTTATTAGTATATTTGTTATCTTGAAGGCTTGTTTATTTTCTTATTTTTGTGATAACTTGTAGATCTAGAGTTTTACCAAGCTTTAGTTATGTTTATGTGTAGATCTAGAAGTTTAAGGCCTACTACCAAGTTTTTTCTTATGTGTTCATGGTTATATTTTGAGTAGATTTAGATTTGAGTTTGAATGAAAATGTAAATTCGTAACTTGTCAAGGCACCATTTTAAAAACCCCCTTTCAAGTCTTAAAATGGAAGTTTTTGTTAAGAAAATGAAGGTTTGATGGATGTATATCATCAAGACTTCATCTCACAAGAATCAAAGTTGATTTTTAAAATTTATCTTCAAAAACAAAAATTGTATTTTCGGATCAAGACAAAGATCTAAAATAAAAACATGTTTTCCAACTCAAAAATGAGGATTTTATTCAAGAAATGAAGGGTTCCTAAGATGTAATATGAAATGGGTTGTTTTTCATGAGTTTTGATGAATTTTCTCAAGAGATATGTTCAAAATAAATTTATGAAAATTCGGATCTAGACCAAGACCCATTTTTGAAACCCATCATTCACCTTTAAAATGAAGATTTAGACAAAAATATAAAGGGCTCTTGGTATAGATATCTTAAGGAATGAATTTTCATAAGTTTAAACGAGTTTTCCTAAAAAGTATTCCTAAAATCAAGTGCTTTGTAAAAGACAAAATTTAGGTCTTGTTTTTATTATAAACTTCAAAAAGGAAATTCGTATCTAAGGGAAGACCAATTTTGAAAACCTCCTTTTAGATCTCAAAACAAGTATTTTATATTGAAAATGGAATGCCTTGACGATAAATAATATAGGAAAATTATTTTCATTGAACTAAGTAAGTTTTAGTAAAGGAATTACTCAAAACAAGACAATGAGTTTCAACTTATAAATTTCGATTTTATGAAAATGGATTTTTAGAAGTTTCATTTGAACTTTATGTTTGGGATTAAATAAGTGTGTAATCTCTTAATTTTGTTCTAAAGGTCTTCTTGCAAGTTTAAGACTAAAATAAGTTAGTCTAAGTAGTTAAATAGAGTAGAAATAGCAAATCTTCTTAAGGGCTCAAATTTTGGAGTTTCGCCACCCTATTGTATAGTATGTTTCCGACCCTTAAATGACCTTAAAAGTTCGAATTAACCTTGGAAATAGATATCTCTTTCGAAGTAGATAGAAATCGGTATATTATAAGCTTAATTCCGAGTTAAAATGAGTTAGATATGACCTTTTTAAGTTAAGAATTCAACCTAGGCGAAAATTGACGAACTCAGTAAATAAAATTGTTAAGTTTAATAGAACTTCATAAGAGATACTCATTGAGGGTATTGTTTGTACTTAGGTGAATTGGAGGACGGGTTACCACTTCTCGAGGACTATTACGACTAGTGGATTTCACTACATGGACAAGTGAGTTCATTTCTCAATTAATTATGCTCTTGGGTTTGCTTGTAGCAGTAGTGGCATTAGACTTAGGAAAAGATAAAATTGTGATTGAATAGTGATCTAAACTTGCATGAATGAACGATAAGTATATCGAGGCAAGATTTATTGCAATAACCTTATATGAGCTAGTATAGATTGGAGTGTCTAAAATCTGTATGATCACTTTTAAATTATCTAATTAATATGCCATGACTATATGAATAAACTGTACATGCATATCACGTAGTGAGTCACATATCATTATCGAGTATGCCTTTGGTGGGACAAAGGTGTATTTGGGAGGCAGCGGGTCTTTAATTAATGGGACTAGGGTTGCATGACTTATGGACTACCCCATAATGAAACTATGGTTGCATGACTTATGGACCAACATTAAAATGGTGGATGCATGTCTTATGGACCACCCCACTTAAGATTGGGACTATGGTTGCATGTCTTATGGACCAACATTGGAACTGTAGTTGCATGACTTATGAACTACCCCAAACCCCGAATGGAGGGCGCAAATCCATTCACATATGACTACCAAAAAGTCATATGCTTGCTTGCTTGCTCATTTTCTTGTGCATTCATATGGTTGCTTAATTATAACTTGCTTGTATAGATATTTTAGCTTGATCGAGTATGTTACTTGGAAAATGAATCTCACTAAGCAATTAGCTTATACCCCAATAGTTTTGTTGCAGTGTCCCTATTTTTAGGTTGTTCCGAGAGGACACTTTGTGCAGGTATATCTTTGGATTAAGGAGCTTTTGAAGAAGTCGGGACCTAGTATAGGAGTGGACTTCTAGGAAAATCTCTTTAATGTAGATTCAGATATATGTAATTGGAGCTAACGTGTAGACTCCTATTATTTTGGTGGGGTATGCCCCCTTGGCTTTTGTAAAGTTTAACTATATCTTGTCGTGATTTATATTCTTAATGCTATGTATGCTTTCTTAAGACTACTCGAATCAAAGTGTGATCCTAAAAGTTGTGTAAGTACACCTTACACTCGATATGTAAACTTATGGGATGACTAAGGTTGTCATACTTAAGATTAAATATCGGGTGTGGTGGACTGTCGCGTTTAGGGTACCCTTTGGGGCGTGATAAAAGCCATATAAGAGTACGTTGCCTGATTTTATCCGAAGCAATCGTTATTTTGATGGAGCCTATGACAAGCTAAATGAGGCCAAAGATTGGCTTGCTCAAATCGAAATGTCCTTCGATGCATTTGAGGTACCACACCACCTACAAATCAAGTATGGAACATTCATGCTTCGTCTGAATGCTCGAATATGGTAGGAATCAAAGAAAAGAGAGTTAATGACCCCAATCACTTGGGAAATGTTCATACACGAATTCTTGGAAAATTATTTCTCAGGAAGTCTACGAGTAAGGTATAATGCAGACTTCTTGCAAATTTCTCAGAAGGGAAGAACTATCAAGCAATACGAGACCAAGTTCAGTAAATTGCTGCAATACACCCCCAACTCCTACAAGTATAGCGAGGAATTGAAAAGACAAGTCTTTATAGGAGGATTGGATGAAGACCTGAGAATGAGGTTAGTAGAATTTGACATAAGAAGTTATCAAGAATTAGTGGAGAGAGCTCAAATTGTAGAAGGAGCAAGGACAAGGAGAGAAAGAATAGAAGAAGAGAAAGCCCTGATTTTCGAGGAGAAGTTTTACGATGGATCCAGTTCCATACCCCTACAAAAGAGATTCAAGTTCTCCAACAACTATAGGAACAATAATAACAGTGGGAAGTTCATACCGAAAAACATCAAGTGCTGGAAGTGCAATGGAGCACACTACCCAAAGAAGTGCCCTCAGTTGTTCGGAAAGTGCTTCTTCTATGGAGATGCAGACCATAAGATATCAAAATGTTCAAAGAAAGGAAACTACACTTGCTATGTCTACAAGCAAATTGGGCATTTCACCCATGACTGTCCTCAAGGGAGAAATATTCTGACAAGGCCTTCTGGAGGAGTTATACCTATAAGGACAGGGAAAAGAAATGGAAGTAGAAGTGAAAGCAGATCAGGATCCACTGCTTCAGGAATCAGAATCTACAACATGGAGGGACAATGGATAAGTGAAGAGATAAATGAAGAAGATGGAGACATGGCTGCCGTGGATGGCAATAGAGGCTATAACTACAACTTGGGAAACGATAAGCCTTAAACCCTCTTTGTTATTGCTTTATTCCAAGCAATGCAAGAGTTTAAAGTTTTATGAATAAATAGATATGCAAATAGAAGTAGTAATCCCCCTTTCAGATATGTAGGAAGTGTACAATTCGGAAACCTAAATGTCTTGGCTCTTTTGGATTTTGGAGCAACACATTCATTGCTTGCACCTAGTCTGGATAAGGAGTTTAGACCACCAATAACAAACATCGACTCTTAGCTTTAAAACCTTCACAAAAAAGGATGCTGAAACCTAAGAAGTATGGAAGGATCATCTAATAAAGATATGAGGACATATATCCACTTGTGGCTTCAAAAGTAATGAGATTAAGTAAATAAGAAGTGAATCTTCAGTATAAGTTATTCATCTCTTGATAAAACCAGTTGATGATCGTAAAATGAGCATAGAACTCATAAGAAGGGAAGATAACGTTGGTAAAGAATCCACTATTGTAAGGAAAGAAGAGTCACAATCTTTCAAGTTAATAGAAGAAGTTCCAAAGGGAATAGATGATTACTTTGAGAACACAAAAAGATAAAGAGAAACCTATCTTGAAGGATATCTCTATTTGTCAATAAGTTTTCAAGAAGTTTTTCGAACGAATAACCTAGACTACATCCGAAAATCGAGTTTGAGATTAGACTAATGACCAATACGGTACAATCTGCTAAAGCACCATATCAAATGGCCTCAATGGAGTTAAAAGAGTTAGAGAAACAACTACCAGAACCTCTGGATCAAGGTTTATACAATCAAGTTTTATCACCCTGGAATACGCTAGTATGGATTGTAAAAGAAAAAGATAAACCCCTAAGTTTATGCATTGATTATCAAGAGATGAGCAAAGTCATAACCAGGAGTGAATACCCATCCTCTATAATTGAAGATCTTTTGACTAACTATACGGAGCAAAAATGTTTCTCACGATTTAAGATCAAAGTACTACTAATTAAGGATCAAATCAAATGATGATTTAGAGGAATGCTTTTCGAACTCGATATGAGCACCACAAGTTTCTAGGATACCTTTTTGGATTAACTTTAACCAAGTATATAAATCTCTGTTGGATAAATGGACGATGATTTAGTCTATTCCAAACAAGAGAACAAAAAAGGAAAAAGAAGATAATTAGAATTAACAAGGACTGTAATTTCAAGTGTTTACCATGCTCACAGAACATAAGGAGTTGATAAAAAGGAATTGAGAAACTGAGCATCAAGAGCACGGGACAAGGAATGAAGGAGGAGTTAGCTAATATGGTGTTAGAACCAACCTTGGTAAGAAGAATTAAGGAAGCTTAATGCTGAGATGAGAAGATACAAAGGATAAAGAGGAAAATATAAGAAGAAAAATGTATTGATGGACAACAATGACAATATCAAGGGAATTAAAGGATGATTTTGTGTGCCTAAGAATAAGGAATTAAGAAAA
This sequence comes from Combretum micranthum, assembly GCA_024138025.1. Taxonomy (NCBI): domain Eukaryota; kingdom Viridiplantae; phylum Streptophyta; class Magnoliopsida; order Myrtales; family Combretaceae; genus Combretum; species Combretum micranthum. The sequence continues at coordinate 144,811 of JAMXBD010001547.1, forward strand.
AGGAAATTATGAGCAGAACCTGGAATGTACGATACATCCCAAAGGAACCAAATTATATCTAGAATTTCAAAGATCATTATTGATGGAAGGAATGAAACAAAGAAAAAGTGTCAACAAGGGATTAAGAGTACCAAGAGATGAAAAGATTAAGAAAATCTATACTAATATTGGAATAAAGATGGGATAAAATTCTCAAGGATTACCAATAGTATCAATCTGGAATGATGCTGTCTAATTAACTAAAGATTAGACGAGCTGGCAAAGCCTTATGAAAAGAAAAGTAGTATGATAGTATTGGATACCAGTCGGAACCATATCAACTCAGGACATAAGAAATGTACTCAAGTGTTGAACTAAACTATGCAAGATTTTGAAGACAAGGCTAAGCTTTGATATCGTGTGCCACCTTCAGGCTAATAGACAACCAAAGCGAACAAATTAAACTTTGGACAGACATCAAGAATGTGTATCATGAATTCTAACGAGATTTTGAAGACAAGGCTAAGCTTTGATACCGTGTGCCACCTTCAGGCTAATAGACAATCAAAGCGAACAAAAGAAATAAGACTGACCAGAAATGAAGGACCTTGGAAATTTCAAAAGGGAAATCAGGTGTACTTAAGGATAAAGAATGTACATCGTGTGCACTCTCAAAGAGAAATCTGAGCTCATGATACAATGGATCTTTTTTAAATACTACAAACAAGTTGGAAGTTTTGCTTATCATCTTATCTGGTCATCAAACCTATTAGAAGTAAATGGCATATTTCAAATCTCTATACGACGATTGATAAAAAAAATAAATAAATAAATAACTAGTTTTGGAGATAGAGCCAGTACTCTTAAAAGAGGATCTTCTCTATAAGGAATACCAATACAAATCTTTAGCCAAGAAGGTTCAAAAGTTGGGAAATAAGGAAATCAAGGATGTCAGAGGTCTATAGGGAAATCTTTTTCCACAAGGAAGCAACATAAGGAACTGTGGACAAGATACGACATAAGTACCCAGGAATGTTTGAAGCTTTAAAGATGAATTTCCATGTTTCGAGGACAAAACTTTCTTTACAGGGGGGGTAGGTTGTAAACCCCCAAATTTTTGGAATCGGTTTAGCTTAAACCCTAATCTGGAAGTCAACAAGAACCCTAAAGTCAACAAAACCTTAATTAGACGTAATAGCTTAAGTTCGGCAATCCCGAATAAGCAAATCAGAGAAAGCAAGTAAAAGTTTAGTATCTATAATAGTACGTAATTACCTAAGGAAGCTTAAAATGATCAGATTAGTAAAACCACGAATCGTTTTGAACCCGATCAGACACAGTTCTTGAAGAACGTGTCACAAGGCTCGGAATAGTAAAAATATTCCGAACATGCCTTTAGACTCTCAAAAATATAATGTTTTCAAAAATATCAATTTCATAATTTTTCGGTAACTAAAAATATCAGATATCGCAATTATACGTGTATTTTCTTACTATCGGTACTTAAATTGTCATGTCTACTTTACATTACACTATTCATTACTATTCTACACTATTCTTTTCTCTCTACTTTTTCTTACACCTACTCTTACAAACACCATAACCTATAACCTTTACTTTTTACCTTTTCCATAACTTTATTTCACATCTACCTTACTTATTACTTCATTTAATCCACAAAAATACAAAATAAAATCTCTCTTCTCCCCTCTATTCTACATGCCCGACGCCCCTTGCCTCCTCTCCCTCTCAATTTTGTTTCAATTTTCTTTTATTTAAATCACACAAAAAGTCACTCCTCATTTCCTATAAATACCCCCTCCTCTTTTACTTCTTTCACACAATTAATACTCATAAATTTCTCTACAAAAACTCTCTCAAATTCTCCTCTCAAAACTCTCTCCAAATATCCTCCCAAAACTCTCTCAAAATAACCCTAAACCACTTTCTACCTACACAAAACTCAAAACCACATAACACTTCAAAAACCTTATTTAGGTACACTTTTCTTATTATTTTCTTCTCCTCATATCTTGTAACTTTACATGACCATGGTGTGAGTTTCCAAAAACTAAATGTTATGGAAGCTACACTATATTCATGTATTGTTCTTGTTCATGGAAATCTATTTATGTTTATGTTGTTATTTTGTTCCTATTATTGTTACTATATCTAAGTATTATGTATCTATATATATATATATATATTCTTTAGAGCATATAAGCTCACTTGCAATTTATTTATTTCTTACTATTTTGAGACTAGTCTCTAGTCTTAGACTTGTCATCATCAAGTCAAAACAAAATTTTCTTTCTTTCATTTTGTTTTTCTTTTAGGACTAGCCTATTCTTAGGCTCGGGAGCCTTGAAGAAGCTAAGACTCTCAATACTTGACTTTATTTAATATTTATGTTATTTTTGCTTGTTATTATAATTCTCATAAGATCATGCCATTAAGATTGTTGTCTAAATTTTTTCAAAGCTTTAAAAATACTTGATAAAAAGGAGATTTTGTCACTTAGGAATAAGTTTATATGAAGTATAAAATCTATGGTTTAACAAAAATAAAAGTTATTCCTTTCCAAGTTTTAAGAAGAACTCACTACAATTTTAGAAACTACTTTTGTTTTGAAAAGCTTTTTAAATCATTTCTATATCACTTTGTTTTTCAAAAAGAAAATGATTTTTATACAAAAATGATTTCTATGAAAACATAAATAAAGGAAACCTTATGAAAAATGAATGAGAATTTTCAAATTAAGATCTTTTCAAACAAATGGGCAAAGAAAAATTTTATAGAAAATAAAAAGGCAAAAAATAGCACTAATGTAGAGAATTTGGAAAAGAAGAAAATTACTTTTCGAAAAAGGTCATCTAGGAAAAATAATAAGTCAAACATAAAGAAATTCTTTGAAAACAAAAAGAATCAAAATGTTCATTTAAAAAGATTTACCAAATGGATTCTTGTAAACTATATTTTTCTAAAACTCCTAATTAACATTGTTTTACTCAAGAAACATGATTGGACAACATACACTTGAGCATGAATAAATATGAGCTAAATAGCTATAAAAAGAGAATTTTTCAACTATATAAATAACTAAGTATTTATCAAACAAATCTTGAATGATTTAAAGTTTGAAACAAAATTGTTTTTGAGTTAGAAAATTCGTGGTGAATCTGATCACCACCGTTTTAGGGCTTAAATGGTTTAGTTTAACAAAAATAGTTTTGGAAATGGATAGATCTTTTCGAGTAGATAGAAATCAGTATATTATATGCGCAATCCCGAGTTAAAATGACCAAGTTATGGCCATTTTAAATTGAAATTTTCCTTTATACGAACTTTGACGTTCTCATGACATTGTTTTATCAAAATTCAAGAATATCATCAAGAAATACTCATTTTGGGTATCTTCTTTGACTAGGTGATCATGAGGAAGAATACCTATACCCCGAAGACTATTTCGATTAAGAAGATTGTGTGAGCAACTCATCCATGTAGAAGAATAGTCGACATGGCATCGTGAGTTTATTTCCTTAAAATGCTTTACTTGTTTGTGCTTGTAATCTAGTTGCATTAGAATTAAGAAAAGACAAATGGATATGTATGTAAGATAATTCTTGAAAGAACCCTAAGAATATCAAGGCCGGAATTGATTTAATATTTGTTTTAGTGTAACACTTGATTTGTATGAGATTCTATGATCACCTAAATTTGATATTAATAAATGTTATGATATCATAAATAAATAAATTCATGCATACCATGCGGTAAGTCAATTGCATTGGGTTATTATCCTTGGGTGAGAAGGATGGTAGCTAAGGTCAAAAGCAACACTTGGCGGAATGACTGAAAGTGATTACTTGGCCACATTAAGGAAATGCTTGGCGGAAAGTCCGAAAGTAAGGCTCAATTCAAGTAGACTTAATATGCTTGGCGATATTGATCGAAAGCATTAATCTTTTTAACTAAAACTACTTGTTTTGAGGTTACGTATCACGAAACCCCGAATGAAGGGCGTAAATCCATTCAACATATAGTTCCCAAAAATCTCTATGCCTTATTTGCCCATGTATATGTTTCATTTCATTTGTCTGCTTAAAGAACTTATTTGAATTCCTTTACACAAGAAGTTATTTTTAGAAATAGTTCTCACTAAGCCTATTATCTTATACCCTTATAGATATTTTTTACAGTCCACTTATTTGTGGTTGAGGCCATGTGGACTCGGCAGCCAGGTATTTTTCATTTGGGTTAGGGAATTTTCTAGATGAAATTTAGTGATTGATAAGATGTAGAAATATTATTGTAATAGATTTATGACTGAGAAATGCCCCTAAGTTTTGTAAGATCATTGTTATGAACAAATGAATATTATGAATTCTCTTTTCTTAATCTGTTATTATATCTTCTTAAGCTTCATAATTCCATAGATGGTCCTCTAAATTGGTGAGAGCACGCCTTATACTTAATACCAAAGCTTTTGGGAATGGCTAAGGTTGTCATACTTAAGCTTTAATGTTGAGTTTGGCTTACTGTTACGTTTAGGGTACCCCTTGGGGCGTGAGAATATGAGTCTATATATATATTCAAAGGATTTTTCAATCATATAAACATCTATATCTTTTTGTTAAAGGATTTTTGGATAAGGAAAAAGTTTGAAAAATTATGTTTTGAGGAATTGGAAATTCGTAATGATTATGTACCTCAGCATTTCCAAACCCAAATTGCTTTTTATGATAAAAATAACCTTAGAAATAGATAGACCTTTTCAAGTAGGTAGAAAATGGCATATAATATGCGAAATTTCGAGTGAAAATGAGCAAGTCATGGCCATTTTAAGTTGAAATTTCATTCTACATGATTTTGTCGAACGTAGTAAAACAAAATTAGAAAGTTTAAGTAGAACTTCTATGAAACACTCATCCTGGGTATTTCTTTTGTCTAGATGACGAGGAATACCGGACTTCTCTTCCAGAAGATTACTACGACTAAGAAGATTGTGAAATGGACAAGTGAGTTATTCCTCTTAAATTCGTTACTTGCTTGTTTGTGTAGAATAGTGGTATTACTATACTAAAAAAAGATAAAAATGGTTATGTATGGGGAATTCAGGGATATGTATATATGTGATTCTGTGCTTATGTGATGAAATGAGAATTACGAATATCGCAACTTTGAATTGTTCGTTTAAGTATTTTGTCTACCTACATGTATGATTGCTTATTGTTTACTAAATTATTTGATCGCCCCTAAGAAACCTTAATAAGGTTTGGCTTAAAAAAAATAAAATCTTGATGCATAACATTCATCGAGTCACATTTCTTTCAGAAGGCTGCTACTCGTACGCATAGAGTTGGATAGGTTTTTATCATGCTGGGACACGGGCCATGTTCCTTCCTAAAGAATCCACATCACTTGGGGAATGTGAATCTAGGTTCGAAGCCGTGCCAATTGAACGCTTTGGGCAGGGGCCTGAGGACTAGCAGTAAAAGGTCAAGGATCTTCATCAACAATTCCCTAACCTTCAATACGAAGGGGTAAATCTGTTCTATATATGGTTTACAGATAACTATATATATTGATATAATCATGTGATTGTTGTATAGCATGCATAGCATATGGGTGAAAAACTAAATGAACGTGTTTGAAATCATGGTGCGAATGAAATAGAATATCCCACTAAGCTAGTTATAAGCTTATACCCCCTATAGATTTTTGTTGAAACGGGTATACCCATGGCTTTATTTGAAGATCATGACAGTAAGGAAGTTATTGATTGATTTTAAACTCTTATGGAAGCAATTGGATCATATGATGAAGATATTTTGTAATTTCCTTATATGCATTGTATGCTATAATAATTATTTTGGAGATTTATAGGAAATGTATTTATATAGACTTGAAGACTATAGTAGGGGTATGCCCTAAGATTTGTAATCAACCATGTTTATGTTTCATGATATGTATTCTCTTTGCCTTGTTACTTATTCGTTATCAATGTAAATTGTGCTACTCCGTTGTGTTCCCTTGGTTGTGATGTACACCTTGTACATGATATGGAAGCCTTTGCGTGACTAAGGTAGTCATTCCTAGGCTTTAGTATTGTGTATGGCAGACTGCCACATTTAGGGTACCTTTCGGGGCGTGACACACTAACTGTAATATACAAATAATTAATCTACAATGAATGGTGGTATTGTAATATAAGATTGTTTAAGAGGTTAATTTTTTCATTTAACAAATGGATTTGGAGCCGATAATGTTGTTCGCGAAGAATAAAAAGGGGAAGATTTAGGTTGGCTTTAAACTGCCAGCTTTATATCAACTTTAGAGCTTTGGATGATTTGCGAACAAAAAGTCTAAAAAATGATAGCATATGGGCAAAAGTCGGCTAAAGGCCGCCGGCTTACAAATGAAGGCCACCGGCATTGAAATTGAAAGCCATAGGCGTATGGCCAGCTTATGTGTTTTTATTCCTTTTTTTCATTTAAAATCGCCTCTAAAGTCGCTAGCTTAGTTCTAGCCTATATTGTACACAAATTAAAACGTCTTTCTTGGTGCTAGGATTCCCTAATTCATATATATACATCAAGGTCTTTAGTTCTCTCTTCATAGATCAACCTAAGGCAAGATCTAGGTAAGAATTCCTCTCAAATCTCTTTTTGGTCAAGCTTTGATTAAATCTTGGTTTCTAAAGATTGTTTCTTTGATTTGAGGAATCAAATTTAGTGAAGACGATTTCGGTGGAGACCAAAACCTTAGGTTATGAATTGGAGATCTTGATTCTAAGTCAAGGAAGTGTGAAATCTAAAGTTTTGGGTAAGTGTTGAATCCATTCAATCTTTGTTATGTTAAAGATAGAGTGCTTTCTTATAGTTGTACTATTTTTTATTGAGGATTTTAGGGTGTTTGAGGAATTTGGAGAAATCTGCGTTTGAGGGTTTCGTCGTTTGGTGATCTTAGAAGACAGGTGGGTAGATCTAATATTATAAATCTTATGCTTTAAATTATGGATTTTTAGGGTTAGGGTTTAATCATGAACATGAAAATAAATATTAATTTGGTATATGTTGATGATTAGGAGTCTAGTGATTAGGGTTTATAAACTTTTGGAAAAGGATTTATTGATCTTGAAGTTTTGGAAGCAAAACAGGTACAACCTTACCATGCTTGTTCTTTGTGCTTACAGGATTATCATAATAAATTAACCTAATTCTATCCGGTATATAATTGAATGTGTGTTTCTTGTGTTTGGCTTTGATTAATAAAGACCACGCAAAGTGTGATACTAATGAGGTACTTTGATGATCTATATGTGAGGTTGTCCTTAGTGGACTCGTGCATAGAGATAATTCTGGTAGAATAAGTTTTGGCAGTATGGCCCCCACGTATGGGAAATTCCCAGCACCATACATGTATATAATTATCTATTTTTCTATATTGGTTGTCTTTAAGGAGTCTTGAGATACTTATGGTTTGGGGTTAGGCACGAATGGCCCTAAACTGTGTTGTTTTCTTGGCTAATTTGAAGATAATAATCGGTGTTTGTTGCATTAGTTTCTAAGTTGTATGTGGTATTGCTTATTGCTTGTTCATGTGCATGTGTTTTTGGTTTAGTGTACTGGGCATTTTCTCTGTAAGCCCCGGAAAATTTCAGTAAATAATTCTACGATGAACTTCAAAAATAAACCCTAAAAATCACTCCAAATTAAAACCGAACTTTAAACGAGTCCAGAAATATAAACAAAAGTAAGAATTCATTATCCTTGACAAAATCTAAAAATAAAACAAGGACTACAAAAGTCCTTAAGTCCAAAAACCATTACGTAAGATAAACTGCTTACCTAATCTATAATTCATAAAAATCGGATAAAAATAAAACACAGTAATAAGTTGCTAAAAAGCAAGTTAATCCATAACATGACAATTTGAAGGATCAGGAGATCACCAAAGGCCAATTCCATAATTAGGCTTTGGCACGATTAAGAAAACTTTATCTGCCAATAATAAAATATAGACTTTGGAAATTCCCCAAACGACCAGACTAATAATCCTAAGAGACGGAAATCACAATAAAGCCCTAACGATCGAATCAAACTCTCAAGAATCATAGAACGAGTTAGAAATTGAAATCTCGTAATCTTAAGAAGGAAGAATTCAAGAAACGAAATAACAAATTTAATAATCCTTAAGTTAACCAATTGTTCATAAAACCTTAAATCGAAGCAAAATAAATTTGAAAAAAACACTTGAAGATCCTTTTTCAAAGCAAATTATAAAAATCAAGATCCCCAAAATCATTCCAAAAATCGATATTTGACTCAAACTCAAGAAAATCATATCTAGTAACCATTACCGATATAACTCCGGATATAATAATTCAATTCAAGATTTCCGAAAGCAGTGAGGGATATTAAATACTTATAAAAATAAAATTTAAAATAAATTTCTCAAACTAAATATGTTGTATAAATAGAAAATCTCAGTTTCCAATTTGGCAAAGGTCTAAACCGGAAAATCATCCGGAAACCCTAACCGAAATACAATAGTATAAGTTCGGCAATCTAGCGCCCTTCACCCTAGAGGCCGAGGTGTAGTTTAAATAAGTAGAATAGCTCGTAGTAATATAAGTTTGTATAAAAATATCAGATTGGTAAATTTTTGATCTATTTCGAACCCGTTCGGATACAGACTTCGAAAAGCGTGTCCCGAGGCTCGAGATATAAAAAATATACCATTAGTACCGTTAGACTCGTAATTCCACGAGATTTCTAAATATATCAGTTATATAATTTTTTGGGTTATAAAAGTTACAATTAGAACATTTTTATCGTATTTTCATTTCTACCGGTAATTGATTAGTCTTTGCACTATTCATTTTATTTCATTACACAATTTTATTATTATTATTATTTTATTTATTTTTATTTTTATACCCTGGGTTTCCTAGTAATCAAGTAAACTTCGAAAACCAGAAAATGAAACCCTAAACCGGTTTAGTTTAAGCTTCGTGAGAAAGGCTTAGAAACCCTAATTCCGGTTTTTCCACGGTTTCCAAATAAGAAACTTTTATAAGCAAAATTAATTTTAAATGTAGTCCTTGATTATATTTCAAACCAAGAAAATATCAGATTTTGAGAAAATTTCAATTCCGGGTCATCCCGAGACCCATTATAGAAAAGCGTGCCTCGGAACTAGAATTTCAAAAATTTCTCTATGAATACTCATTTGAACTGAAATAAAATAAGGATTTCAAAAATATATTTTTCATAATTTTCCGGGTTATGAAAAATACAGTTATAGCCTTTCTATTCGTATTTCATTACTATCAGAAATTAAATTGTCTTGTCAACTATTCCTCACTATTCACAAGTACACCTATATTACCTTTTAGCACACTCTACAACTCTAACCCTTACCATCACTCAAATCACTTCCTTTCTTCCATAACTTTTGTCTCTTCAACTTTATTACAAATTATGACAAGTGACACAAAATCAAATCAAAGCCAAATCAAAGGAAACAAATCAATTTCCCTTCCCCCACAAGGCTCCCAAAACCAGCGTGAAAATGGCCTCCCTCCATGCTCCTTTTGCAAAATTTTTTTCTTTTAACCTAATTCAACTTTATATATAAACTATGTTTTCTCTTTTCCTTCATTCACTCATTTTACAAACTTCACAAGTGAAAAGCTCTCAAAACCTCTCCTTTTCCCTCTTTGGCCGAAAGTTCCAAGCATCCCCCACACACACACACAACTTCCATTCCTCTTTTCATCTTCTATTCACTTCAGTAAGTAAGCTTTCACTCCTTCCATCATAGATCTTGTTATGGCTAAGTGATTCTTGGACATTTCCAACTAAAGGACCCCATGAGCTTTTGTAGGGACAAGGAAATGTCAAAACAAGAATACCGAACATTACAAGTAGATCTAAACATTTAAAGGGGCTTTCATGCCAAAAGCTTTATGTTTCTCCAACAAAAAGCGTTTTAAACGAAGATCTTTTATAAAAATATAGTTTTTATGTTTTCAAAACTCATTTGAGCATATGAAATAATAGATCTATCATTTACTACTCATATTCATGTAGACATTAAGATTCATCTTTTTTTGAGTTTATGTGCATTAGTGGTCTTTAATGTTTTGTCCTTGGTAAATAACCTTCTTAGTATATAGATCTATGGTTAGATAAGTTAATAAAGTCAAAAAGGAAAACTCTTTTCAAGAAATGAACTTGTGTAATTCGGATGACTTTAGAAACCTAGGTTAAAAACACTTTTATCAACTTCTAAACATTATTTTTCAAGAAAAATGAAGCCTATAGGTAATAGATAATGTTTGGTGATATATTTCATGAGTAATGAGATTTTACAAAAGAAAATGTTGGAAACAAGAAATGAATTCCAATAGAAGTTTTGAGCTAAAGGTCATGTAGACAAAATTCGTAATAATGGATATATGGTTAGAAAACACTATTTTTCCAACTTCAAAAATGGTATTTTCTTAAATAAATGAAGTCCTTAGGATATAGATATAATAAACACTTAAATTTTTAAGTATAGAATACACTTTTCTTAAAGAAATCAACTTGAAAATGGACTTTACTAAATTCGGATTTTTGGAAACCCCTAGTAAAGGACCCACTTGAAAGTTTATAAATGAAGATTTTATTTAAGAAATAAAGGCCTTAGGACATAACTAATATGAGGTAAATTCTTTAAGCAAAATAGAGTTTTCCTAAAGAAAATTTGTATATGTAGGTGTGACTAAGTCTAGTAAACTCACTTGCTAACATTAATATGAAATGGTTTTCTAAGAAAAGTTTATGTAAATTCTTTAAACCTAAAGAGCTATAAGAACTTAGGCTCATTAGAGTTCATATCATGACATTCATGATAGGGAAAATCATTACCATTGCATTTAGTTTCATTTTACACTTAGGAATCTCAAGTGCATTCATGAAAACCGCATTTTCGGATCATAACACGCGTGTACAGATCTGATCCTCATTTCAAGGCTTAGATATTTTAAAAACTTGATTTAAAATTCTTATTTAGAAAGCTCTCGAAGTAGATAGAAATCGATATAAAATTTGCGAGATTCCGAGTTAAAAATGACCAAGTTATGGCCGTTTTAAGTTGGATTCCGCTTAGGGACGCGAATTACGAATTTGATAAGTTCGTATGAAGTCGTTGGATTAGTTTGAGTTGAAATACTTATTAGAGTATTTCTTCCTTTTTAGGTTATCCCGAGTTCGACGATTCCCTACCACCGGATTATTATTACTAGAAGACCGGTGATCCAATGGCCGAGTGAGTTTTCTCCTTGTTTTGTTACCTTGATTGTGCTTGTAATTAGTCGCATTAGAATTTTAGGAACAAGATAAAAATCGATATGAATGGGGATGGGATATATGATGAGACTGTGATGAATGTATGCCAAGGAATACTAAAGCATATCGAAACCACGATTTGATTGGATAACTGCATGGTTCATATTATTTATGTGTATGATATTGCCTGGTCACTCTAAAGAATGTATAAATATTTTGACCTAAGCAAAAAGTAAATTGATCATGCATCGCATCAGACATATTGCATTTGGTAGCGTGCTACTCCTACGCAGGTCGATCGGTATGGTCCGAGGACTCGTTTGAGTAATGAGACCCGGTATCAGAGCTCATTCTGGGGTACTAAGGCGCATGTGGATGCATCCTTGGATGAGCCTAGCCGAGTCGAGTGCTAAGAGCCGAGGGCTTGGGGACTAGCAGCGGTCGTGTAGACTCAATACCATTCCTAACCCAAGATACGGAGGGCGTAAATCCGTTCTGTGTGTGGGTTCCGGTTACCCATGCATAATTGCTTGCTCACGTGTTTGTTCATGCATAGCATATGATTGATTAATAACTTGTTTGTTATGGTACGGAATTAAGGGAATTCTCACTAAGCTAGTGTAGCTTATACCCCAATAGTTGTTTAAATGAGCAGGTTATTCCAAGAAGTGCTAAGTGGGGACCGAGATGGTTGAAGTCGATAATGACTTCGGGATTTCGGCAAGATATGAGAATGCTTGAAGTTTTTGGCTAAGCCTTACGTTTTGCCTTGTAATAGTTTTATGTAGTGAAGTCTTGGGATGAATGTAATTGAAGTTTGATAAACTGTATTTTGAAGTATAGGGTTTTGTATTGGGAGTATAGTGGATTGTATTTCCTTTACATTGTTACTCAATTGTATCAACATAAAATGTATCATTCCGATTTGTCTCCTTTATGTGTTAGACGCCTTGTACATAATATGGAAGCCTTCGCGTGACTGAAGTGGTCATTCTTAGGCTTTAATATTGTGTACGGCGGACTGCCACGTTTAGGGTACCCTTCGGGGCATGACATTCTCTCACTCCTTTATCTTTTTCAAAAATAGGTAAAGATCAAATAGTTTATGATATGTCTGGATTCAATGTATATGTGGACTATGGGGAGGATGATAGCGGACCTGATTATCCTAGAGATCTCTAGATTTATCTTGGATGATTGAGAATAGATGTAACTATGAAAGTTGTTTTCGAAACCTTTCTTTGATTCATGAGATTTTGAAAAGACTCTTTATTTGAGTATAGTTGTAGCAGGTTGGCTTGGTTTATGCTAACTAGATAGTTATGAAGATTTTTTTAGTTTTATGACATTTGTTTTTAAAAGTATCCTTATTTTGAGAGTTTTGAAGATGTATGTTTATTTATGTTGGTGGTTTAGAATTTTAATAACCAACGTCTTCTTTCCAAGTGAGAACATGTGGCGAGTTGTAATGCCTTTAACTTAGGGCGTTACAATTTATCTAATATCAAAGTAATAGGTTTTGATCTTAATAGAAATAAGTTATGAACTCCTTAGGACGGTGAGCATTGATAGGTGGGATAGCAATAATAGGTGTTGTTATCTAGTTTAGCTTGGTAACCTAGTAAGTATATATATAGAGTTTTGATCTTTAAGTTAGAATTATCTTTTATCTTATGTAGTATGTTTGTTTATGTTAGAATGCCTCCATGAAGAAAAGCCTCTGATGCTGGTTCCTACAAGACTAGTGAGGTACAATCACAAAAAAACTAGCCACCTCTGAATCTAATGCATAAGGATTTACCCCCGCCACCACCAGCTCCACTTGTAGGAGAACAGGTGCCAGTTGATGCTAGCTGTAAATTCTCTTCTATGAGTAGTTACCCAATAGCAGCAGAACATGAGAAATTATATGCAAGTGATTCAAGCGCATGCTGAAGCTTGGAGATAGGAGACCCAAAGGCTAAACGGCAATGGAGGCAATGGAGCTAGGCATGCTGATGTCTTGAGTTTGAACAAGTTTGTGGATCTAGTCTACAAGTTTGAGCCTATGCTTGGGAGACCTTTGGATGCTTAATTATGGATAGAGGAGGTTAAAAAGACTTTTACTGCCTTAGAGATTCCAAACCATAAGAAGGTGGAGTATGCCACCTACTTGCTGATTGGGAAGGCAAACAATTGGTGGTTGAGCACCAAGAGGCATATGCCTGGAGTGATCACTTGGGAAGCTTTTCAGTAGGCATTTTATAAGGATTTTTTTCCCTAATAGTATCAAGTAGAAAATGCTTCAGGAGTACTATACTCTATAGCAAGGAAAGAAGACTGTGGAGAAGTATGAGGCTGAACTTCACCGATTGATGAGATTCTTACCTAACCCGTTGAAGGAGAGTGAAGAGGTTAAGGTTAGTAGGTTCATCATTGGGTTGGAGCCTAAAATCCAGTATCGAGTGAACTTGATGGACCTGACCAACTATTCTGATGTGGTTAATAAAGCCAAGATTGTGGAAAAAAGATTGAATAGGATGAGGAGTCGTGAACCACAGAGGAGACAGATCTATTTGGGGAAGAGGCCAACTGCTAGTGTTCTTACCTAAGATAGGGGAAGGAGACCTATCATCCAGCAAGTTAGATCAGCAGATTAAAGTTTCAATAGGAGATGCTTTAGGTGCTAGGGACCCCATGAGGTCAAGGATTGCAAGTGGCCCGAGAATGCTTGCTTCACTTGTGAGAAGATCAGACATAGTCATAAGTTATGTACTGAGAAAGTTGTGATTCCATTGGTGTTGTAACGCCCTAAAATATAGCATTACAACTCGCCACGTGTCCTCTCTTGAAAGGCACACGCAAAGGCTATAATACATCTATAAAACCACCAAAATTCATCAAATAACTCCAAAACTCACATAAAGGAATACTCAATGCGAAAATCAATAAAACATAACTTTAGAAATATCCATGTTGGTATAACCCAAACCAACTGATAAAAATCCTCGTAAAAAACATAAAACTAATAACTCATAAGATCTTTACAACTAGAAATCTAATGAACTCATCATCATTAGCTTAGTTCCAATCCAGCCATCTACATATCAGCTGGGTAATCAATTCCACTATCGTCCTCCCCTATCTCTATGAATACATCAAAGCCAGATAAGTCATATGCAATCTGGTCTTCACCTGAACCTGAAAAATAAAAAGGAATGAGCATAAATGCCCAGTACATCCAAACCAAAACCACAGGCGTATGATCATACATCAAACAGTTCACACACGACTTAATATCTAATGCAACAAGCACCTATTTTTTATCTTTTTATTAATCCAGCATATAACACAGTTTAAGATCATCCGTGGCTAATCGCAAACTTAAAGTAACTCAAAATCCTTAAAAATAAGCAATATAGGAAAATAAGTAATATAATACATATATGGTGTTGGGAATCTCCACACACTCGGGTGCCGTACTCGTACTACTCCTAAACTACTGGAATCATCTCTATACACGAGTCCACTCGAGACAACCTCACACATAGATCATCAGGTTGCTAGCGTTCGTATCACACTCTACATGGTCTTTACTAACCACAACCACTCATAACCAACACTCGATTCAATTAGAGCCAAGTATAATTAGGTCAGATTTTTAAACTAATCCTACAAGCACAAACAATCAAGCATGGTAAGTGTAAACCCCGGTTTTTCTAGTAACCAAGATAACTCGAGAACTAGAAACCAAAACCCTAAACCGAAATAGCTTAAGATGGGAGTGAGACCTAGGAACCCTGAATCCGGCTTTTCCTCGGTTTCCAATTAAGAAATTTCTTTTAAGAAAAATTAATCTTGAATATAGTTCTTGAATATTTTTAAACCAAGAAAAGATCATATTTTGAGAAAATTTCGATTCCGGGCCTTCTCGAGCCTATTATAGAAAAACATGCCCCGGAACTCAAATTTCAAAAATTTAATTATGAATACTCATTTCAATCAAAATTAAATAAGGATTTCAAAAATATAAGTTTCATAATTTTTCGGTTTATGAAAATACAGTTATAGGCTTTTTATTCGTATTTTTCTTCTACCAATAATTAAGTTGTCTTGATTACTATTCATTAGTATTCACAAATACAACCTATTACACTCACAAGCCACACCCTACTCTTACATCCTTACAAACACTCAATTGCATTTTCTTTTCCAAGAATTATTTGTCTCTAAATAATTATTACAAATTATGACATTTAATACGCAAATCTATCAAAACAAGTTAAATCAAAATCAAGTCCCCTCCCTTCATAGCATGGCCGGCGTGATTCCCCCCCAATTAAGCTCCATTGTGCAATTTTTTTTAACTTATTTTATCTCATTTAACCTAATTTCACTTTATATATAAACTACTTTTTCTCTCTCTCACTTCATTCTTCTCATTTTAAATTTCCTAAAAGGTAAAAAGCTCTCATTTTTCTCTCCTCCCCCACTCCCTTGCCGTGAGCTTCATGCTCCACACACACACACACACAACTTTTTTTTCTTTCCATTTGTCTTCTATTTTTACCTTAAGTAAAAGAACTTTGCTTCTTTTACCCTTAGATCCTTGTAATGGCAAGGATATTCTTGAGTATTTCCACTTAAAGATCCCCATGAGCTCTTGCTAGGGACAAGGAAATATCATACAAGAATACCAAATCATCACAAAGTAGATCTTGCATTTAAACAAGCTTCCATGCCATGAGCTTTATGATCATCCATCAAAAAGTTATTTTGAACAAAAGATCTTCCATAAAAATTTAGTTTTTATGTGTTCAAAACCTATTTAAACATTTAAGATAGTAGATCTATCATTTTACCATTCATATTCATATAGGCATTTAAGATCTCATCTATATTTTGAGTTTTTGTGCATTAATGGTCATCAAGACTTTTGTCTTGAGTAAATAATCTTGCTAGTATATAGATCTATAGGTAGATGAGTTAGTGAAACCAAAAAGGAAAACTCTTTTCAAGGAATGGAATAGGGTAAATTCGGAGGACATGGAAAACCTAGTTTAAAAACCCTTTTATCAACTTCAAAACATGTATTTTACAAGAAAAATGAAGCCTATAGGTGATAGATGATGTTTGATGATATTTTTCATGAGTTTAAATGAGTTTTTACCAAAGAAAATATTTAAAACAAGAGATGAAGTCTAATAGAAGTTTTGAGTTGAAAGTCTTGTAAGCAAAATTCGTAATAATTGATAGATGGTTAGAAAACACTAGTTTTCCAACCTCAAAAATGGTATTTTCTTAAATAAATAAAGTCCTTAGGGTATAGATAAAAGAAATACCTAAAGTTCTAAGTATAAAATACATTTTTCTTAAAAGAATCCACTTAAGAATGAGTTTTGCAAAAATTCGGATTTTTGGACCCACCCTAGTATAAGACTCACTTAAAAGTTTACAAATGAAGATTTAATTAAAGAAATAAAGGCCTTAGGATATAGTTAATGTAAGGGTCAAAATTTCTTTAAAGAAAATAGAGTTTTCCTAAGGAAAATCCTTAGAACAAGTGAGAGTGAGCAAGTGTAACAAATCTACTAGTTAAGAATGGAGTGAAATGGTTCCTTAAGATAAAGATTATTTAAATTCTTTAAATCTAAAAATTTATAAGGACTTAGGCACATAAGAATTCATATCATGACATTCATGATAGGGAAATTCATTACCATGGTATTTATTTTCATTTTACACTTAGGAACCTCAAGAGCATTCATGAAAATTACATTTTTGGAATCAACATAACCGCTGGTCAGAACTGATCCTTCATTTCTGAGGCTTAAATATTTTCAAAACTTGATTTAAGATTTAGATTTGGAACGCTCTTTCGAAGTAGATAGAAATCGATATAAAATTTGCGAAATTCCGAGTTAAAACGACCAAGTTATGGCCATTTTAAATTGGAACTTTGGAAATGACGCGAATTTTGATTTCACTAAGTTGTCTTAGGGTTTTTGGTATTCTTCGATGGTAGAATACTTATTAGGGTGTTTCTTTTGTGTTTAGGTGAACCCGAGGATGTCGAGTCATTACCCCCGGATTATTATTACTTAGAGACCGGCGAACCAATGGCAAAGTGAGTTTCTCTTCCCAATCCATTTATTGTAGGTGCTTGATAAATTAGTGCACTAGAATGTAGGCCAAGTGAAATGAATATGTATGATGGGGAATAATGGGAAATTGTATGTTGATGATGATATGAGAACTCAAATAAGAATATCGAAACCGGATGATAATTTCTGGTTGTGTAGTTGGTTATGATGTATTGTTTGAGAAATTGTTTGATCACCTGAATAAAATGACTTAATCAACTATTCGGATTAATGCCAAATTCAGACATATGCATATCATAATGGAAAGGAGCATTAGCATTGGTTGGTTAATCGTGATCCATAAACGAAATAAATTGGTTGGTTAATCGTGATCCATAAACGAAATTAATTGGTTGGTTAATCGTGATCCAGAAACGAAATAATTGTTGGTTACCCGTGAACCATAAATGGCATAAAGTTAGTACCGCAGTATTCGTTAATCTGCTAACCCGAGATGGAGGGCGCAAGTCCATCCACATATGATTTCCGGCTAGTCATATGTATATTGTTCCCATGTGTTTGGTGCATTCACTTGTTTGTATAAATCACTTGTTTGAATTGTTGTGACATTAATGTTGTTATGGAAGATTTTACTCACTAAGCTAGTTAGCTTACGTCCCTACAGTTTCTTCCTTTTACAGCTAACAAATATCTGGCTTAGACAGCATGACCCGACCGCGCAAATACAAGAGCTAGGAGTTTCTCCTAGAAGTTGGAATTTCTGTTTAGACTTCCGTAGGAAACTTTTAAGACTTTAGATGACTGTATAAGGCCACTAAATATTCTTTTGCGAGGGAATGCCCCTTAGTAAATATAATGTTTAATTTTGTATCATGGGTTATATCTTATTGCTAATGCATGCCAAGTTAAGCTTTTATCTCCATTTGGACTTGTATTCTATTGTCGTAAAGGTACACCTTACATCTATATGAGACCCCTGAAGGACTAAGGCGGTAATTCAGGAATCTTGTATGGCATGCGGCGGACTGTTACGTATAGGGTACCCTATGGGATGTGACAGTAAGGACGTACCTGTTTCTGCTTAAGAAATAGAAATCATATTCTTAAATAAACACCTGAACAAAGAATTATCTGTTCCACTAATCAATTTACAACGTTGATATAAATATAAGAAATATAAACCCTAAACCCTAATTTATCAATCTATAATCTCCAACATGCCTTTCTCCTGTGAAAGTCATAGAATCACCAGTTCTCCAATCAATACCAATGAAAAAGTGAAACCCTAATTCCTAAGATTTCCTGTTCACCATTGTTTATGCATTCACAAATCATCTTCAACAACATATATGATTTAAATTCTCCTAACAATTTAAGATCTATGAATTATAGTTCTAGATTAAGTCTTACCTTCTTCAATTGATTGTAGATCTGAAGTCCCCAATTTCCACACTTAGGGTTTTCCTTCAATTTCCACCAAAGATCAATTCCCTTCACCAATCAATAACAAAATCTTAGAAAGAAAACATTCTAGAATGAGCTAAAGGAATAGGAGAGGTTACTTACCCAATTCCTTGATGAAATCCACCTTAGAGAATGTCTGCTAAGGTTTCTATATGTTTAAGTAAGGTTATGAGGGTTATGACTAGTTATAGGACGTATTTATATGGTTGTAACTTGAAGGGATATAGGCTGGACGAAGGTAAAACAAAGCTGATGGCTTAGAACTCTCGAGTCGCAAAATAACATCCAAGGCCGCCACTTAGGCCAGTGGCCGTCTTGGGTACACCGGTGGCCTAAAGGCCAGCATACAGCCAATTTCCTTATTTCGCAAAATTTTTCCTCCAAAGCTCCAGGCTGGTGTTTAGGCCGTCGTCCATTGTATTTAAGCTGGCAGCTTAGAATTATAGGCCGGCGGCCTATATGCCAGCCTACTCCAAAATCGTCTAATCATTTGCGTGCATCTTCCTCGAGTATAAATTCATCTGTTCCAAGACAAAAATATCCTTTTAAACAACTATTTATTACATGAGTACCCCTCACTATGAAAGATTTGCTTGTATATTGAAATACCCTAAATCTTCACCAAGATTAGAAATTGTGTAAGCCTCGGAAAATTTCAATAAATAATTCCAAGATGAACTTCGAGAATAAACCCTAAAAATCACTCCAAATTAAAACCGAATTTCGACAAGTCCTAAACCATGAATGAATCCAAAAATTTCTTAATCATGAGAAAATGAAAATCCTCAAAAATAAAATAAGAACTCAGTGGTCTTCAAATTCAAAACCACTACGTACGAAAAATTCCATATTTAACTCCGAATTATAAAAACGGGTAATATAAAGCTAAAAAACAAATCATTAAAAAGTAAATAACGATTGACTTTCGAAAATATAACTCAATTCAAGAATTCCGAAAACACTAAGAGATATTAAATACTTACAAAAATGAAATGTAAAATAAACTTCTCAAAGTAAATACGTTGTATAAACATAAAATATCAGTTTCCAAATTGGCAAGGATCTAGACCGGAAAAATCACCCGGAAACCCTAAGCGGAAATACAATAGCTTAAGTCCAGCAATCTAGCGCCCCTAGCCCTAGAGGCCGAGATATAGTTTAAATATGTAGAATAATTCATAGTAATATGAGTTTGTTTAAAAATATCAGATTGGTAAATTTTTGACCTATTTCGAACCCGTTCGGATACAGACTTCGAAAAGCATGTCCTGGGGCTCGAGATATCAAAAATATACCAATAGTACCGTTAGACTCGTAATTTCATAAGATTTCCAAATATATCAGTTATGAAATTTTTCGGTTTATAAATGTTACAGTTATAACCTTTTATCGTATTTCCATTATTACCGGTAATTGATTATTCTTTTGCACTATTCATTTTTATTTCATTACAAAATTTTGTTATTCTTATAAAGCCTTATATTTTTAGATAAATATTTTATATGTTATAAAAAATTTTTTTTCTAAAATTTAGTTCGTTTCGGGTCTTTACGGGATCAGATTCTGTTTAAGACCCGATACTAAAAATAAAATAAATTAATTTAATAATTGAAAAATATTTTAAAAATATTTTTATTTTCATAAAATAAATTTTTAGAATTTTTCGGGTTATAAAAATATTATTTATAGCCCATATTCACGTATTTTGATCATACCTGTAACATATTTGTTAAACTACTAAAATAGTTCAAATAATTATTTAATTTTAATTAAGAAAAATCTGCTACAAATATTTTGAATAAATTTCCTAATTTTATTTTATTTTATTAATAAAGTACTTTTACAATCCATACCTTCAAGTACACCTTACACATATCACTTCCTTTTCACTTCAATCTTTCTACACAATATTCCATACTTCATGCAAAATTTTGACCCATCTTTGCTGCCATTGTCCTTTTATTTAATCCTAATTTGACTAAAATAATTATTTGCACTCCTTCTTAAAGAAGCTACACATACACATTTATTATACAATTTAATTTCAAGTCAAATTCAAACAAATTTCCTCTCTCCCTCTCTCCTCAAATTCACGCCAGCGCCCCCTATTTTCTGCCATCTTTTATTTTTTTTCTCTCTTCAATTAATTAAAACACATTAATAACGCTCATTTTCTCTCACTCCTTCATTTACTCGCTTTCCTTCTTTCATTCTTTAACCTTTTCTCTCTCTATTTCCTCTCTTTTCTCCTTCTTCTTGTTCTTGTTTCTTCAAGAACCAAGCTGCCCCCACATCTTCCATTAGCTTCCACCCATATTTCTTGAAGATTTCTAAGCAAATCTTCATCTCAAAGCCTCAATAGGTGATATAGGTAAAGTGTAATGAAGGTTTCATGCATCAAATAACCTTCCATAAGCTTGAAAGCTTAGGATGATGATGCCAAAAATGAAACTCTCCTTTTCTCTACTTTTATTATCTTGTATTTCAATTATTTCCTTGTTTAAAGTTGATATATATTGTAAATCTAACTTTTTATAGTTTTGATTTTTGTTTATGCCATAGATCTTCTTATTTAAGTTGTTATATTTGTTATTTCTTATGATTTATGCATAGATCTAGCATCCACATGTCTATCTTAGTGATTCATGCATGTAAAACTAGTTTAGAAAACTAGATCTAGAGTTTTTAGTTCATAAATGCATTAGATCTTTGTTTATGTTCATGAACAACTTGCTATAGCTTGATGATGGTAGGAAAGTTATAGGAAACTCAAGATCTATTTTGTTTTCAACAAAAATCAATTTTGAAAATTCGGATGAAAATGGAACCATAGTTAGAAAAGTGGTTTTTCAACTTCAAAATGTGTAATTTTCATTTAAAATGAAGGGCTTAGGGTATAGATAACATAAATGAGTAATTTTGATGAGCAAAGTTTAGATCTACGAGTTTAAAGTTTGTTTTCATGGGTTTCATCTAGGTGTATGTTCATATTATGTGTAGATCTTAGATTTGAACTTGAACGAAATTTGTGAAATTCGTATTTTGGCAAGACCAACATTTAAAAATCACTTTCCAAGTGTCAAAGTGTAATTTTTACTTAAGAAAATGAAGGCTTAATATATGTATATCATCAAGACTTCTTTTTACAAGAATCAAAAGTTATTTTCAAAATAAAAATTCTATTTTCGGATTTTGGTCAAGACATATTTTAAAAACATGTTTTCCAACTCAAAAATGAAGTTTTTTATTTAAGAAATGAAAGGCTCTTAGGGTAGGATATGTAAGGAATGGATTTTCATGAGCTTAGATAGATTTTATCAAAAGATATAACCAAAAATGAATTTTGTAAATTCGGATCCCAACCAGGACCAATTTTTAGAACCCATGTATCAACTCCAAAACTCATGTTTTATGTGAAAAATGAAGTATATAGGTAATAGGTATCATTAAGAAATGATTTTTATAAGTTGAAATGAGTTTTGATGAGATTAATGTGTAAGACAAGAAATAGGATCAGGATGAGAAAATTTTGAGTTAGTAGCTAACTTGTGAAATTCGTAATTTTGAAGGAAGGCCATAAGAACACCTATTATCCAAGCTCAAAATGAAAATTTTATGTAATGAATGGAGTCCTTAAGTAATAGGTACCATAAAGTCTTAAATTTTAATGCATTCAACAAGTTTTTCCCAAAGGGATCATTCAAAAAGTGGATTTTCTAAAATTCGGATTTTTGAGTAAATTATATTGGAAAACATATTTGCAAAGTGTAAAGTGCAAATTTTTGTGTAAGAATGAAGTCCTTAGTGGTTATGTATGATTGAGCCCTAATTTTGTAAATATGAAATGATTTTTACTTAAAAGAATCACTCAAGAACCAATTTTTACCAAATTCGGATTTTGGAATCAACCCCACTTGAAAACATGTTTACAAAGTGTAAAATGGAAATTTTTATGTAGAAATGAAGATCATAAGTAATATATATAATGAAGACTCAATTTTGACAAAAATAATTATATTTTCTTAAGTAACAAGTCCAAAACAAATGGAAATGATCAAAGTTAGAAAACTAGACTTTTCAAAAAGTAGTTATAGTTGAAGTTTTGCAAAATAAAGAGTTCCAAAATTTTCTTTTACCAAAAATCATCAAGACCATGCATACATGAAACTCATTTCATGCCATTCATTTTAGGAAATCACTCATATTGCATGTATAGCTAATTTATATAGCAGGAACATTACAAACATTGACAAAACTATTTTTCGGACTTGGAAATTGTTGCTTCCCTAATCTGATCCGAACTTTTCGAAGCTTCAAAATTTTCAAAACTTGAAAACAATATTAGAAATAGATAGATCTTTCGAAGTAGATAGAAATCGATATATGATTTGCGAGATTCCGAGTTAAAATGACCAAGTTATGGCTGTTTAAGTTGGAATTCCTGCTTAGGACAAGAATTACGAATTTGATAATTCGTATAAGATCGTTTAGATTAGTTTGAGTTGAAATACTTATTAGAGTATTTCTTCCTTTTTAGGTGATCCCAAAATCGACGATTCCCTGCAACCGAATTACTATTACTAGAAGACCGGTGATCCAATGGCCGAGTGAGTTTTCTCCTTGTTTTGTTACCTTGATTGTGCTTGTAATTAGTCGCATTAGAATTTTAGGAACAAGATAAAAATCGATATGAATGAGGATGGGATATATGATGAGACTGTGATGAATGTATGCCAAAGAATACTAAAGCATATCGAAACCACGATTTGATTGGATAACTGCATGGTTCATATTATTTATGTGTATCATATTGCCTAGTCACTCTAAAGAATGTATAAATATTTTGACCTAAGCAAAAATTAAATTGTTCATGCATCGCATCGAACACATTGCATTTGGTAGCATGCTACTCCTATGCAGGTCAATCGGTATGGTCCGTTGTTGCCTCGTTTGGATAACAAGCCCGGTGCTAGAGCTCATTCAGGGGTACTAAGGCGCATGTGGATGCATTCTTGGATGAGCCTAGCCGAGTCGAGTGCTAAGAGCCGAGGGCTTGGGGACTAGATGCGGTCGTGTAGACTCAATACCATTCCTAACCCAAGATACGGAGAGCGTAAATCCATTCTGTGTGTGGGTTCCGAATACCCATGCATAATTGCTTGCTCACATGTTTGTTCATGCATAGCATATGATTGATTAATAACTTGTTTGTTATGGTACGGAATTAAGGGAATTCTCACTAAGCTAGTGTAGCTTATACCCCAATAGTTGTTTAAATGAGCAGGTTATTTCAAGAATGCAAAGTAGGGACCGAATTGGTTGGAGCCGGGAATGACCCCAGGATTTCGGCAAAGAACACGAATGTTTGAAGTTACCAGCTAGTTTAATTATTTGCCTTGTAATAGTTTTACGTAGTAGAATCTTTTGATGAAGTGTAATTGAAGTTTAATGATTTGTATTACAAAGTATAGTGATTTGTATCTGAAGTATAGTAAATTTGTATTTCCTTTACATTGTTACTCAATTGTATCAACATAAAATGTATCATTCTGATGTGTCTCCTTTATGTGTTAGACGTCTTGTACATAGTATGAAAGCCTTCGCATGACTGAGGTTGTCATTCTTAGGCTTTAATATTGTGTACGGTAGACTACCACGTTTAGAGTACCCTTCGGGGCATGACAAATTGAGTTTAGATAGATTAAATGAATAAAATGAATTATAGGATTTAAATAGACAAGTTGATATAATTTAATTAGCTAATAATTAGGTTGGTTTTGAGATTTGAAATTCCTAAAATCTCTAAACGTGTTCTAAAAGTGTTTACAGGATTTCTAGACTCTTGATTCTTAGCCTAAACACTAATTCCTAAATCTCAGTAAAATTTGAGTTCATTTGCTTGAATAAAAATATCAGTTCTTAAACCCGAAATCAAATTAAATATCTTTCATCTAAAATAAATTCTCAAATTAAGTTCTTATTGCAAGTTCATAATTTCTAACATATTGGTTCCGAAACAAACTTTTAAATACTCTTGAAACTATAGATATTTGATCTGATAGTTCTAAACCTATACCTATAATCCTTTATATTAATTTTAATCCCTATCCTTTTCTTTCCTCTCTATCCTCTGCCTCTCTCTTCCTTTCACTTTTCTTTCATTCTATTTTTTTTTCCCAACCGAAGCTTTCATTTCCCTTTCCCTTTCTTCTTCATTTTTCTTTCTTTCTCTTCAAATCTTCAACAAATCTCAAGATCAAAGCCAACTAGAGGAAATCAAGATTAGGAGATGAACTAGATAGAGAAAACTGAGCTAGAGGATGAAGCTTCAACTTCTTTTCTTCTCTAAAGCTAGTTTTTATTTCAAGTTATATATTGTTTTACTTGTTGTTTGCTTTAATTGTGATAATTGATATTGAAATGGGTTGAGAGTGCTGTGTTATATATGTATTTGTTGTTTTCATGGTTGATGGAAGTTGGGTTTTGAAGGAGGAAGAAGATGATGAATAGTGGTTATGGAGGTTGATGAAATTTGAGATGTTTGATGTAGTGAATGTGAAGTTTATGCATGTTTGAGGATGTTAGAATGGATGTAGGGTGAGTATGATGGTTGTAAAGTGTTTTGGAGAAGGTTTGAAGTGTAAAAATTTAGTAAAATTCGTGTTTAAAACAAGGAATTTCGCAAAACTTTCAAACGCTGGTGCAAACGGCCCGTTTGGGGGGTGTTTGGAGCAAACGGCCCCATTTGGGGGGGGGGGGGGGGGGCGTGTGGGGGGGGGGGGGGAGGGGGGCCTCGGAAACAGCCCCGTTTGCAAGGGTGTTGCACTCTCAGATCAAAATTTCATTTTCCCTGAGTGCAAACGGTCTCCCAAACGGCCCCGTTTGCAAGGCGTTGCGCACTTGGATTTCTTCCTAACGCGATACTATTTTGTAAATTAGTCATAATTTTTTCATACGACCTCCGATTGAGGTGATTCAAGTTGCGTTAGAAAGATTAAAAAGAGATCTACAATTTTTATGTTTTGAGTTTTTACAAATTCCAAAATTATAAATGCTTAAATATTAGTTCTTTCCAGCCATTATATTTTTCAAACAAAGTCAAAAACTTGTTTTTGTTTGTTAAATGTGTTTTTGCTTAAGAAATGGATCTTTTTGAGCTAAAATGAGATAGATAAGTGATATTTGATGTGTTAAGTGAATTAATTCATGTAATTAAACATGGGTTAAGTAGATTTATAGATTTAACAAACAATTAGATTAAATCTAGAAGTTAGTTATAAAATGAACTTAGTTAACAAACCTAGGTTCAACTTGACTAAATGAACTTAAATGAACTAAAATGGATTAGATTGTTTAACTTTGATGAATTTGGCTAGGTTTAAGCTAACTTGGGATTAAGTGACTGGATCTTAGATATATAATGAATTAGTAATTAATCTAAGTCCAATTTGACTTAATGAACTTTACTAAGCTAAAATGAATTAGATTGTCTATGTTTAATCAACTTGACTTAGTAAATGAATAAAATGACTAATTTTAATCAATTTGGCTAATGTTAAGCTAAAATGGGTTATTAGCTATTAATTAGCTTAGATGAATGAATTAGGATGATCTTTGAATAACATGAGGAGTATGTTGTTTTGTATATATATATATATATATATTGTTATGGGAGTAACATGTTGTTATATGTATATATATATGTTGTTATGTATATATATATATTGATATGTGAATAATAGGTTGTGATATGGTTTATATTTAATAAGAATGAGCACTAGCTTAAGTTCTTATGTGAGTTCAATTTCTTGAAACAGATGTCTGGTTTTGGTTTTGGTTCTGATTCTTTTGGATTGGCTTTGATCAACCTTCTAAGGCTTTGTTTGGATTTCGTATATAAGGTACGCAGTAACTTGCGTGTTGAATGTTAAGATAGGCATTCTAAACTGATTAAGACTTAAACTTGGCTTAATAATTGATGAGTGTTGATTGTGCTTTAAGTCGTTGAATCCAGTCCGAGGAGCGACAACTTGTCATGATGCAATGACAATGTTAGAATAAATGCGTAGGCCACTTATCATGATGCAATGATTTGGCTCGCGAGTTGTCATGATGCAATGACAATAGTATAATAGGCACTTAGGCCACTTGTCATGATGAAATGACATGGCTCGGCGGGTAATCGAAGGGAATAATAACAGGTAACATTCACTTAAACTTGGAAAGAAGTATCATAGTTTAGTTCAACGTTTATGGGAGCTGTGAACTAGATTCATGTTATGGACTGAGTCTAAGTAGAGTTGGGTGACGGCTATAAGCCCTGGATGAGATTACTGTTTCTTTTTCAGTATAACGTTATCTAGGAGATATAAGTATTCGGCCTGCTTATATCAACCCCCTGAGCGTCGTGAGCGTTACTCAGGATCCTTAGATTCCCATGGCTTGATTCGGAGTGTGAGTGCTCTTGTGATAGTTGTTTATTTACTTTAAAGAAAAGATAATAATCTATGGCTGTGCATTGTATATAGATTAAGTCGTGTGCCACTCCGTGTGTGATTGTGTTACTGTGTACTGGGCTTCGGCTCATTATTGTTGTTGTTATTCTTTTTACAGGTATTTTTGTTGTTGATGATGATGATGAGATGATGACTTGATGATGATGTGGAGGTTGTTGATGTTGTTCTTCTTATTATTGTTGTTGATGAGGATGGTGATGGTGATGATGATTGATGTGATGTTTGTCCCGGGTTTTGGGCGATTCTAAAGATATGGGAGAATGAGTGAAGTGTGATAGGATCGAGATATTACTTGTATTTTGTTTCTTCTTCTGTTTTGTTTTGTAAGAGGACTGGATATATCTATAAATTGTATTTTCTTTTAAGGCTTGTTAATGCCCAATTGATTGTAAATGATTATCTACCCTAAGAGTAGATCATAAAGTGTTTTTATAAGTTGGTTTCTTAGAAACTGGTTTGCTCTGTAGGGAGTAGAAGTTTATAAGTTGTTTTAAAAATTTGATTTTCCGCTGCTGAATCCAGTTATTTAGAAATCTAACTAAACGATTTCATAAATTCTAAAATTGGTTTAGCAATGTTCAACATAAACACCTTCTTTTAAGACAACCTTACGTAAATTTGTAAGAGTTATACGTGGTTGGGGACTTAGTGTGCTTAGTTTGAGAATTGAGAACGTCGGGTCTTTACATATATTACATGTGTTTTGCTTTAAATGTGGACAAAAAGGGCATAGGGCCATAGAATGTAAGGAGGTTGAGAAGCAAATAGTTTCAAGTATTCATATAGGCCGAGCTGTTGGGTTTCCATAGGGTTTTAAAATTATAAAGATCAAATCTTTAGCAGCGGAATTGAAAAAAAAAAACCCTAACCCAGTATCCATGTGTATTGATTAGATTAAAACAAAACAAATAGTTTGATTTCATACCTCTAAAAGCTTAAAACTTGAAATCAATTTGCAGATCGGATTTGTAGGTACCACAAAATCATAATACCCTCTACGGTATCCACACGAACGAGCACTCTTCAAAAGGATCCTTCACGTGCTAGCGTGATCCAGAACATTTCTAGATGATATTGGGATTTTCACACACGACTCTTCATGCTTCACTCTTTAGGATTTGCAGATTTTCTCTACTAGTCTAATGTCGACAGACAAGTCTCTAACCCTAGAGAGATCTCTTTATGTGCCTTTTATACTAATTTCATTCTCATGTGAGTAATGACATTATTGCCCCTTAATCTAATTAGGGATTATATTTCTTAAAATATAATTTTGCACATAACAACGTAATAATTTATTATTACTCTCAATAACAATAAATTATTATTCCTACAAGACATTAAATTTAGTCCATGATCCTTTAATTTATTATTATTCTTAATAATAATAAATTATTATTACCACAAGATATTAAATTTAGTCCATGATCCTTTTGACTCGTTCTTTTGTGTGTGACCCTATAGGTTCACTTAATGTTGGCAATTGACCTAAAACAATTTTAGTCAACAAAACATAAGTGACCTGTAGCAAGACATTATGTTTACCCAAATTAAGTGAAGATCGGTGATCCAATTTTTACCTAATCCATAACTTATGTCATTATCCTTTTGTCACATGATATAGATTAACATAAGGCATGGATAGTGTCATCCTTATATCGTTCAATCTTTTCATTTCTCGATTTCTAAGTAAACTAAAAACAAATGAAATTAATCACACTATCAATTCATTTGAGCATGGCCATGCATTTCTTAGTCTCACTCATCGAAGGGTCGAGATATCTCTCTCATAACGAGAGGGACAAATCCCATCTTAATCACTCAACTTCCTCTACATGATTTACATTACCCCAATCTCAACCTTTATAATTATCTGGTTAAAGACAACGTTTGATTGAGTTGAAACATAATATTCCTCATGTTGGAATCCATGATGATTTCAGGTCTGAGGATACAATGACATTTTATTTTGAGAATCACTTATGACACTAATCTATGAAGTGATCTCAAAGCGGGTCAGTCCAACACATAGTTCTCTAACATGTACCTATGAGTTTGATTTGTATCTCCATACAAATAAACATCCCATGATTATCAATCAAACCTCATAATAGATTTAATTCATTATTGTTCCCATAATAATGATCATCTAGAGACATTTAGAATAATTAAATTATTCACAGATTCTATTATAAAGTAAACATGCAAACAATATAATAGAAATGTTTATGAATGACAATATCCAATAATTGGCCTAGGGCACTATCACCAACACGAGCTTCAGGTGGTCAAGGACAAAAAGCACCAATTAAGGTATATGCTTTTCAGCATAGAAACACCTCCAGTGTAGGCACAGTTGCAGGTATACTCCGCATATCCCTGCATAGTGCATATGTTCTTTTTGACACGAGTGCAAGTTTTTCATGTATATCTGATTCTTTTGTGTCTGTGTGTGGTATGAATGTTGAGCATATGTCTAGATGTTTATACTCCATCAGGGTATGGAGGTTTATTGAATAGGATATGTTGGGATGTTGATATAGAGATAGAGGGTGGACATTTATATGCAAATCTAGTAGTTTTGGATATGTTGGATTTTGGCATCATTTTGGGAGTAGATTGGTTGGCGAAATATCATGCTAAAATTGATTATCACAATTTGGTTATGGAGTTTGATTTACCAAATGGGGATCAAATTGTACATAAATTTGATGTACAACGACCGCTAGTTTTGTCCACATATGAGTTATGGGAAAGGTCAATGTTAGAAATGGCAACTATGCCTATCGAAGATGAATCGAAGATAGAACTTGCCATGATATCGATTGTAAAGGAATATACTGACATTTTTCTAGAGGATCTACTGGGATTATCACCAGAGAGAGAAGTAGAGTTCTACATTGATTTAGTGTCACGTACTTTATTTAAGTCTAAAGCACCATATCGTATGGCTCTAACGAAACTGGCAGAATTAAAGGTTCAATTAGAAGAATTGCTTAAGAAGGAGTTCATTAGGCCAAGTGTATCACCTTAGAGAGCTCTAGTGTTATTCGTGAAGAAGAAGGATGGGAACATAAGGTTGCGTATTGACTATAGAAAGTTAAACCAGGTGACAATCAAGAACAAGTACTCGTTGCCAAGGGTAGATGATTTGTTTGATCAGCTGGCAGGAGCACGAGTATTTTCAAAGATTAATCTAGGGTCAGGATATCACCAGCTACGAGTTAAGGAAGAGGACATTCAGAAGATGGTTTTAGGACCAAGTATGGACACTATGAATTTGTTGTCATGCCTTTTGGTCTTACGAAGGCACCAGCAGTTTTTATGGATCTACTGAATAGAGTTTTTAGAAATTACCAGGATATGTTTGTAGTGGTGTTGTTGATGATGTGCTAGTGTACTCTAAGTCGAAAGAAGAATACGAAGAACATCTAAGGTTGGTGTTGACTAGACTACGAGAGGAAAAGTTGTATGCCAAGTTCACAAAGTAGTTTTTGTTAGAACAAGTGTCTTTCTTAGGATATATATGGATGGAAATGGGATTTTAGAGGATCTGAGAAAGTGAAAGCAGTAATGGAATGGCTAACATTGAAGAATGTGTCAGAGATTAGAAGTTTTTTAGGAATGGCAGGATATTACAGATGGTTTGCATAACGACCTAACCTATTCACATTACAACCCGCCACGTGTCCTCTCTTGAATAGAACATGCTAAGGCTCTAAATCCACAAATATTCAATAATTACCTGTAAACACACATATGGTATCTCAATGGATACAAAACATGTACAACCTAGAAACATATACTCCATAAAACTCCTGATTCATACATACATCCAAGTTGGCATAACTGCAGGCCAACACATCAACATAAAACTAAACACACTACTTACATAAAATCCTCCAAATATACCTTAAACCTTCATACAACATTAAATCCATAAACCTTACAGTGCACAGAAACATGAAAATAAACTTTAAGTCTTCAACAAGTCTAAACACATCTTCTCTTTCAACTCCTATAATCAGCAAGTCTAATCCTCAGCCAAGTAGTCAGGTCTACTAATGATATCCCCATGATCAAAGAATAGATCATATCTAGAAACATCAAAAACTACATCTTCATCACCTGTACTTGAAATTTTAAAAGAGTGAGCTGTGAAGCCCAATACAATAACTCCAATCCATAACAAGCAAACGCGTATGCACAATCAATAGGTAAATATTAAATGCAACTTATCTAATGCAGGCTTCAATTTATTATCTTTTTATTGCCAGCAAATCAACACAGTCCAAGACTATGTACATTAGTCCCGAACTCAAAGTTACTCAGACCCATATTAAAAATCAACTAACTCTGTAAAAATAAAGTAATAATATACATATATGGATGAGTGGATACTCCCTAAGCATCCCAAATCCAAAACACCTAAATCTACCAGAATCATATCAAAGCATGAGTCCACTAAGGACAACCTCACACTAAGATCATCAAGGTACCACATTAATATCACTATCTACCAGGTCTTTACTGATCATAGTCAATCATAACCAAGCAGACAATTATTAAACAGAATAGAATTATGTTTATGTGTCTGTTCCTACAGCCAACAAGCAAATACAACAAACATAGATTGATCGTACCTTTTCAATTTCAGGAATATTAATCCTAATTCACCAAATCCAATATCGACAACAACCACACTAACACGAATCTCTACAAACCCCTCAATCAACACCGACGACAATCATACAATCTCTAATTATCCTATCAACAACATATATACATAAAAAGATATAAAACACAGTAATTGGAACAAATCCTAACATACCATAATCTCCTAAAACTCCAACTTTATAAGGAAACTCCAAAATTTGCACCATCTTCTTCAATCACAACCCACAACAAATCCACAACACCAATAATTCACCAAAACCCTAATATATCATGACAACAAGAATATATAAGGATCATCTAACCATATATTGTTTCAACCAAAAGATGAAACTTACTGATTTGGATCACTAAAACCCGACTCGCATTTCATAAACTCGGATCCCAACAAAAGCTAGGGTTTTTCTCCCACAAATCCTTCAAGAATATAAAAAAAAAACCCTAAGAATCATGCTTAATTCGTAGAAAACATGTTATAGATGGTTAGAACACTTACCGGAATCAATCCTAAGCCTTACAAGACCCTATGCATGAAGAACAGACCCTAAACGCTCTGGAGGAAAGAGGAAAGAATGAGGAAATAAATCTGTCGAAAACTGTCAAATCGCTTATGTATTTATAGAATTTTACTCCTATGCCGGCAAAACTGATACATACGCCGGTGGTGTTCGTTTTAAATTTGTCGGCGTACACTCAATACCGACAAAACACGTATACACGCTAGCGGCGTTCGTCGGGGAAAAGCAAATCAAATTTTTACCCTAACACACCTACGCCGGCAAAATTGATTCCTACGTCGGCAGCGTTCGACTCCGGCGTTAACAAAAACACCACTAATCACTTCTATGTTGTCCTCTATGCCAGCGGCATTCCCTTTCCAATTGGCGACTTTGAATCTACAGAAAATTTGTAGACTTTCAAAACTTAAACAAATTCGTTCTAAGTTCGACTTAAACAAAATAACTTGTTTTGTGACTTTGATATAAGCTTATATACATCTCAAGAATCATTTATCCTTCATTAAATCTTATCATCTGTGTGTTACATTACTCTCCTCCTAAAAAGAACGTTCGTCCTCGAAAGTTTACATGGATCAAAGAAACAACTCTAGATATCTGGTCCTCATGTCTCCCTCCAACTCCCAGGTAGCTTCACGTTTAGTCTAATTTTTCCATTGGACCCTCACATACTTTATCACTTTGTTTCTCAAAATCTTCTCTTTGGTATCCATAGTC
Source organism: Combretum micranthum (assembly GCA_024138025.1). NCBI lineage: Eukaryota > Viridiplantae > Streptophyta > Magnoliopsida > Myrtales > Combretaceae > Combretum > Combretum micranthum. Next base: position 178,101 of record JAMXBD010001547.1, read on the forward strand.
CTCACAGTCTTTTCAACTGTTGTAAGATTCGGCTGTACTTCAAGCGATTCAAGAGCTACTATTTCTTCTGGATCTCTGACATATTTTCTGAGCATCGATACGTATAATACATTATGAACTCCTTCCAAATCAGGTGGTAAAGCCAATTTGTAAGCCATGTCGCCTATCCTCTCTAGGATCTCATATGGGCCCATATATCAAGGATTTAACTTCCCTCTCAATCCAAATCTGATAACTCCCTTTGTTGGTGTAATCTTTAACAAAACATGCTCTCCCACTTGAAATTCCAAGGGTCTTGTTTGCTTATTTGCATAACTCTTTTGTCGACTCTGAGTAGCTTGCAATCTTTGTCTGATCAAACTGACTTTGTCAATTGCATCCGTACCAACCGGTCCCAACAACTTTCTTTCACCCACTTCACCCTAATGAATAGGTGATCTACATTTTTCCATAAAGCGCTTCATATAGAGGCATGCCAATCGATGCTTGATAACTGTTGTTATAAGCGAATTCTACTAGTGGCATATGCTGATCCCAACTTCCTTTATAAACTAAGATGCATGCTCTCAACATATCTTTCAAAGTCTATATAGTCCTCTATGATTGTTTATCAATCGAGGATGGTAAGCAGTACTGAACACAACCTTGGTTCCCAAAGCTTGATGCAAACTCTCCAGAATCTTCCAACAAATTTGGTGTCTCTATCTGACACGATGGTTATCGGCATTCCATGTAATCTCACAATCTCTTTTTATGTACAACTGTGCCAAATGCTCTAACTTATACCTAGTTCTGATAGGTATAAAGTAAGCTACCTTTGTAAGGCAATCCATAATGACCCAAATTGAATATAACTTCTCACTTGTCTTGGGTAAAGCTAAAACAAAATCCATAGAGATATGTTCCCACTTCCACTTTGGTATAAGCAAAGGTTTCAACTCACCTGCCAGTTTCCTGTGTTCAATATTTATCATCTGACATGTATGGCACTTGGATACATATTCTACTATCTCTTTTTATCTTATTCCACCAGTATAACATTTTCAAGTCCTGATACATCTTGTTTCCTCCAGGATACTATGAAATACTAGAGTAGTGTGCCTCCATTAACAACTCCTTTTTAAAGTCTCTTGATTTGGTATAACTCATCTCCTTTTTATTCAGAATACCTCATCATTACATAAAACTCTGGCGCTCGACCCAAATCATTCTTTCTTATATTCAGGATACTCTGTAATCTGCCTGAGCTGCCTTGTTCTATCCTAATCGTAAGTTGAATCTCATGTAGCCAATCTTTACTACCTGTCTTCTTGTCATTAATTCCAACTCAAACGTCTCATCTCATCAAGCAAATGATGTTCTGTTGTGATTAAAAAATGTTAGATTCTCTACTCTCTTTTGCTCAAGCATCAATTACCACATTTTCTTTTCTTGGGTGACACTGAACATCAATATCATAGTCCCTTTAGCAGCTCCAACACCTTCATTGTTCATGTTCAACTTTTCCGAGAAAGATATACTTTAAACTTTTATGGTCCGTATATACTTTACATTTTCCAATATAAGGTAGTATCTCACAGCTTTAATGCATGCACCACTCTGTAGTTCCTGATCATGAGTAGGATAATTCCTCTCATAAGGTTTCAATTGTCTGGAAGCGTATGCTATTACTGCCCCTTGCATCAGCACACATCCTAAACCTTGTATTAGAGGCATCACTGTAAAAACATAACTCCTCACCTTCATAGTAAGGCTAAACTAGAGCAGACAACTTGTTTTTCAACAACTGGAAAACTGCTCATAGGCTTCACTCCATGTACTTTACTCCCTTCTGTGTTAACTGGGTTAAGGACTGGCAATTTTGGAAAAGTCTTCCACAAATTCTATAGTACCCTGTCATTCCTACAAAATTCTTATCTCAACACTGTCTTAGGTCTTGGCCATTCAACAACCGCTTTGACTTTCTTAGGATCAACTGATATTCCACTATTATTTACAACATGTCCTAAGAAAGACACCTGTTCCAACCATAATTCACACTTTGAAGACTTCGCATATAGCTTCTCTTCCTTCAACCTAATCAGAACTAGTCTCAAGTGTTCCTCGTGTTCTTCTTTATTCCTTGAATATACTAGTACATCATCGATGAAAACTACAACAAACATATCAAGATATTCCTTGAAAACCCTATTCATCAAATCCATAAACACTGCTGGTGTGTTTGTGAGTCTAAAAGGCATGATAACAAATTCATAATGTCCATGCCTTATCCTGAAAGTTGTCTTTTGAATATCTTCTGCTTTCACTCTTAGCTGATGATATCCAAATCTCAAATCTATCTTTGAAATATACAAAAGCTCCTACGAACTGATCAAATATATCATCTATTCGTGGAAAAGGATACTTGTTCTTAACTGTCACCTAATTCAACTCTCTATAGTCAATACACAGTCTCATACTTCCATCCTTCTTCTTAAAAAACAAAACTGGAGCTCCCCAGGGTGATACACTGGGTCTAATCAACTTCTTCTTCAATAGATCATCCAACTGTACATTGAACTTTGCTAGTTCTGTATGAGCTATTCTATAAGGAGTATTTGATATCGGTGTAGTACTAGGTACCAAATCAATACCAAACTCCACTTCTCTTACTGGCGGTAATCCAAGCAAATCCTCTAGAAAAACTTCTAGATACTCACATACAATAGGTATATCAGACAACACTATCTCCTGCTTATCCTCCTTCACCATAGAAGCCAAAACTGATCTTTCCCACAATTCATAGGTAGGTAGAACTAGAGGTCTTTGTACTACCAACTTATAAGAAAACTGGTCTTCCCCGGGTAAACTAAACTCCAACACAAGATTGTGGCAATCTATCACCACATGATACTTTGCTAACCAATCGACACCCAAAATCACATCGAAGTCCAACATATCTAGCACTACCAAATCTGCAAGTAAATTCCTACCTTCTATCTCAATATCTACATTTCTACAAATTCTGTTCAACATAGACCCACTTCCTAAAGGTGTATTAATAGACATACAATCATGCATGTACTCAACAAATATACCACAGACAGCTACAAACGATTCAGAAACACAAGAAAAACTGGCACTAGTATCAAACAATACATATGCACTATGTATGTAAACCCCTGTTTTCTAAGCCTTAACCTTAAGCCGGAAAGTCAATCGAAGACCTTAGGTCAAGGATCTTAAGTAAAACCTACAGCTTAGGTCCACAAACCTAAGTTCGTAAATCGAGGAGTCGAAAAATAATTAAGGTGTTTAGAATAGTCCGTAATAATATTTGATTTATTAAAAATATATTGGTTATTTTCGGCTTATTTCGAACCCGTTTGGATACTACTTTGGAAAGCGTGTCCCGGGGCTCGGAAAATTAAAAATATATCTTTAATATTTTTAGACTCGTATTTTTATAAGGATTTCAAAAATATCAAGTTTAGAATTTTTCGGATTTTAAAAATATCAGTTATAGCTCAATAGGATTATTTTTCTCTTACGGTAACTAAATTGTTAAATTTCAAAAATAATTTATTTGATTATTTTATTTAAATCTTAAAAATTCTGCCACTTAAATAAAAATATTTTTCTTAATTTATTTTATATTTTCTTATTCAAAAAGCCACTTTATCAACCCATATCTCAAGTACACATCCATTATCATTACTACACATTATTATGTTTTCTTTCACTTTTTCTTACACTCCATTTCCCAAAATTTGCAGCTGACCATTCCCATAAATTAGCCCTTTTCATTATTTTTAATCAATTATTTGATATTTTAAAGTCTTTTAGTTAGAAATGGAAGCTACAAGTTACACTTTCAAAATTACATTTCAACTCAACTAAACCACCCCTATACCACTCAAAAATCACACCAGCCCCTCCCTTTGTGCAGCTGCAAGTTTATTTTTTTTTTCTAATTTATTTAAACACTTTCCATTCTATTTAAACATCTCATTCCTCCCTCTTTCATCTTTACAAACCTATATTTTTCCTCTCTCTTTTTCCCTTTCTTTTCTCTTCATCTTTGCCTTGTCTTCTAAAAAAAACAAGCTGCCACCATTTTTATTTCTTGCTTCCACACATATTTCTTGCAAATATTTGAGGTATCTTCCCTTTTAACTCTTAGATGTTCTAGGGTGATATTATGGATGTTTCATGCATCAAAGGACATTCCACAAGCTTAAAAAGCTATGGATGATGATGCCAAGAATTGAAACACTCCCCTAGATGATGATCTTTTGTTCTTAGTATTTTTGTCATATTGAAGGCTTGTTTATGTGATAACTTGTAGATCTAGAGTTTTACAAAGCTTTAGTTATGTTTATGTGTAGATCTAGAAGTTTAAGGCCTACTACCAAGTGTTTCTTATTTTTCATGGTTGTATTTTGAGTAGATCTTAGATTTGAGATTGAATGAAAAAGTGAAATTCGTAACTTGTCAAGGCACCATCTTAAAAACCCACTTCCAAGTCTTAAAATGGAAGTTTTTGTTAAGAAAATGAAGGTTGATGAATGTATATCATCAAGACTTCATCTTACAAGAATCAAAGTTGATTTTCAAGTTTATTTTCAAAAACAAAAATTGTATTTTCGGATCAAGACAAAGAATCTAAAATAAAAACATGTTTTCCAACTCACAAATGAGGATTTTATTCAAGAAATGAAGGGTTCTTAGGATATAATATGTAATGGGTTGTTTTTCATGAGTTTTGAAATTTTTCTCAAGAGATATGTCCAAAATAAATTTATGAAAATTCGGATCTAGACCAAGACCCATTTTTGGAACCATCATTCAACTTTAAAATGAAGATTTAGAAAAAAATGTAAAGGGCTTTGGTATAGATATCTTAAGGAATGAATTTTCATAAGTTTGAATGAGTTCTCCTAAAAAGTATTGCATAAATCAAGTGTTTTGTAAAAGACAAAATTTAGGTCTTGTCTTCATTGTAAACTTCAAAGAGGAAATTCGAATTATGGGGAGAACAATTTTTAAAACCTTCTTTTAGATCTCAAAACAAGTATTTTTATATTGAAAATGGGATGCTTTGATGATATATAATATAGGAAAAATTATTTTCATTGAACTAAGTAAGTTTTAGTAAAGGAATTACTCAAAACAAGACAATGAGTTTTGACTTGTAAATTTCGATTTTATGAAAATGGATTTTTAGAAGTTTTATTTCAACTTTATGTTTGGGATTAGATAAGTGTGTAATCTCTTAATTTTGTTTGATGATCTCCTTACAAGTTTAGGACTAAAATAAGTTAATCTAAGTAGTTAAGTAGAGTAGATATGGAAATTTTTCACAAAGGTTCAATTCTTGGATTTTCGCAACCCTACTGTACAGTAAGTTTCCGACCCCTAAATGACCTTAAATGTTTGAATTAACTTTAGAAATAGATAGCTCTTTCGAAGTAGGTATAAATCGGTATATTATAATCTAAATTCCGAGTTAAAATGAGTTAGATATGACCTTTTTAAGTTAAGGATTCAACCTAGGCGGAAATTGATGAACTTAGTAAATAAAATTGTTAAGTTTAATAGAACTTCATAAGAGATACTCATTGAGGGTATTCCTTGTACTTAGGTGAATTGGAGGATGGGTTACCACTTCCCGAGGACTATTACGACTAGTGGATTTCACTACATGGACAAGTGAGTTCATTTCTCAATTAATTATGCTCTTGGATGTGCTTGTAGCAGTAGTGGCACTAGACTTAGGAAAAGATAAAATCGTGATTGAATGGTGATCTAAACTTGCATGAATGAACGATAAGTATATCGAGGCAAGCTTTGTTGCAATAACCTTGTATGAGCTAGTGTAGATTTGGAGTGTCTAAAATCTGTATGGTCACTTTTAAATTATCTAACTAATACACCATGATTATATGAATAAATTGTGCATGCATAACACGTAGTGAGTCACATATCATTGTCGAGTATGCCTTTGGTGGGACAAAGGTGTATTTGGGAGGCAGCGGGTCTTTACTGAAGGGGACTAAGGTTGCATGACTTATGGACCACCCCGTTCAAATAATGAAACTATGGTTGCATGACTTATGGACCAACATTAAAAATTGTGGTTGCATGTCATATGGACCACCCTTCGTAAGATTGGGATTATGGTTGCATGTCTTATGGACCACCCCTCGTAAGATTGGGATTATGGTTGCATGTCTTATGGACCAACATTGGAACTGTAGTTGTATGACTTATGAACTACCCCAAACCCCGAAAGGAGGGCGTAAATTCATTCACTTATTACTACCGGAAAGTCATATGCTTGCTTGCTCATTTGCTTGTGCATTCATATGGTTGCTTAATTATAACTTGCTTGTATAGATATTTTAGCTTGATCGAGTATGTTACTTGGAAAATGAATCTCACTAAGCAATTAGCTTATACCCCAATAGTTTTTGTTGCAGTGTTCCTATTTTTGGATGTTCCGAGGGGACACTTTGTGCAGGTTTACTACATTGGATTAAAGAGCTTTTGAGGAAGTCGAGACCTAGTATAGGCGTGGACTTCTAGGAAAATCTCTTTAATGTAAATTCAGATATGTGTAATTGGAGCTAAACGATGTAGACTCCTATTATTCTGGAGGGGGTATGCCCCCTTGGCTTTTGTAAAGTTTAACTATTTATCTTGTTGTGATTTATATTCTTAATGCTATGTATGCTTTCTTAATACTACTCGAATCAAAGTGTGATCCTAAATGTTGTGTGAGTACACCTTACACACGATATGTAAACTCATGGGATGACTAAGGTTGTCATACTTAAGTTTAAATATCGGGTGTGGTGGACTGTCGCGTTTAGGGTACCCTTTGGGGCGTGACAATGTAGGAGTATAGGGAACATACCCGTGATAGTGTCTACACTAGGTGTCTCACTACATTGAAGAACGTATACCTTTGCTGGTGCTCACTATCCCTGACCCGAATAAACTCTTCCATACAGCCCTCCTTTACAATCCACAGCTCGATGTCCTCTCTTTCCACATTTAAGCAAAAAACCTATGGAAGAACTTTATCTGTACAGACATTACTCTTATGCCCAAGCTTCTCGCATGAGAAACAAGCATTTTCCACCCACTTGCAATCCTTCAGATCATATGGTCCTAGGCATCTGGCACATCTCTTATCAACACTCGCTACTACTGACTTGAAAGGTTGTACAAAAGGTCTATTACCTTTATCCTGAGTCACCAAACTGGATGCTGGTCTTTTGCCTAAGAATATTTTTCCTCTCTAGGATTCATGGCTCTTAATCTTGCTCAAACCCTATTCCGCTGTCTTGGCCTTATTCACCACTGCTGAGTAATTTCCCAGATCCATCAAATCAACCTAATACTGAATCTTAGGTTATAGACCAGTAATGAACCTGCTAACCTTGGCCTCTTCACTCTCTTTCAAGGCATCAGGTAGAAACCTCATAAGTCTGTGCAACTCTACCTCATATTCCTCCATTGACAACTTTCCTTGCTATAGAGTATAGTATTCCTGAAGCATTCTCTACTTAACACTGTCTAGAAAGAGTTCTTTGTAGAAGGCTTGCTAAAACATCTGCCATGTGACCAAACCAAGCATGTGTCTTCTGGTGCTCAACCACCAGTTATTGGCTCTCCCAGTCAGCAAGTAGGAAGCATACTCAACTTTCTTCATTTTTGGAATATCCCGAGCAACAAAATTTTTCTCAACCTCCTCCATCAACAACTATGCGTTAAGAGGCTTACCTGATACTGGCTCAAACTTGTGCACCAAGTCAACAAATTTGTTCAAACTCAAGACATCTGCATGTCTAGCTCCATTACCTTTATTCCCATTTAGCCTCTAAGTCTCCTGTCTCTAAGCTTCAGCATTCGCTTAGACCATCTGCACGTCCCTCCTCATATCCTGCTGTTGTTGACCAACCACTCCCAACAAAGCATTCAAAGCTTGCACAAGCTATGCAACATCAACCGGAACCTACTATCCTATAGGTGGAGGCGGTGGTAAATCCTCATTCTGAGCCTACTGCTCATTCTATTACTGCCCCACATTCTCATTTTCCTCATAAATCCTTCTCCTTGGAGATATTCTAAAAAAAGAAAACACCACAATATTAGATAAGGGAATTCAACTTAAAGATCAAAACTTAAAATCTAAAAGACAATCAACAACATAACTAAGCAACAAACCTATTATTCTACCCTACTCATGAAATCTCATTGTCCTAAGGAGTAAAAACTTAAATCTATAAGATTCAAAACCTATTGCTCTAATACCAATTCAGCTGTAATGCCCCAACCTATTGGCATCACAACCCGCCACGTGTCTTCTCTTGAATAGAACATGCTAAGGCTCTAAATCCACAAATATTCAATAATCACCTGTGAACACACATATGGTATCTCAATGGATACAAAACATGTATGACCTAGAAACATATACTCCATAAAACTCTTGACTCATACATACATCCAAGTTAGCATAATTGCAGGCCAACACATCAACATAAAACTAAACACACTACTTACATTAAATCCTCCAAATATACCTTGAACCTTCATACAACATTAAATCCATAAACCTTACAGTGCATAGAAACATGAAAATAAACTTTAAGTCTTCAATAAGTCTAAACACATCTTCTCTTCGACTCTTATAATTAGCAAGTCTAATCCTCAGCCAGGTAGTCAGGTCTACTAACGCTATCCCCATGATCAAAGAATAGATCATATCCAAAAACATCAAAAACTACATCTTCATCACCTATACCTGAAATTTTAAAAGAGTGAGCTGCAATGCCTAATACAATAACTCCAATCCATAACAAACAAATGCATATGCACAATCAATAGGTAAATATTAAATGCAACTTATCTAATGCAAGCACTCAATTTATTATCTGTTTATAGCCAACAGATCAACATAGTCCAGGACTATGTACATTAGTCCCGAACTCGAAGTTACTCAAACCCCTATTAAAAATCAACCAACTCTGTAAATGTAAAGCAATAATATACATATATGGATGAGTGGGTACTCCCTAAACATCCCAAATCCAAAGCACCTAAATCTACCAGAATCATATCAAAGCACGAGTCCACTAGGAACAACCTCACACTAAGATCATCAGGGTGTCACATCAATATCACTGTCTGTCAGGTCTTTGCTGATCATAGCCAATCATAACCAAGCAAACAATTATTAAGCCTAATAGAATTATGTTTATTATGTGTCTGTTCCAACAGCCAACAAGCAAAACTAATCTTACAAGAAAATATAGCAAACATAGATTGATCGTACCTTTTCAATTTCAAGAATACTAATCCCAATTCACCAAATTTAATATTGACAACAACCACACTAACACGAATCTCTACAAACCCCTCGATCACCACCGACGACAATCCCACAATCTCTAATTATCCTATCAACAACATATATACGTAAACATATACATAAAACACGGTAAATGGAACAAATCCTAACATACCATAATCTCCTAAAACTCTAACCTGATAAGGAAACTCCAAAATTCGCACCGTCTTCTCCGATCACAACCCACAACAAATCTACAAAACCAATAATTCACCAAAACCCTAATATATCTTGACAACGAGAATATATAAGGATCATCTAACCATACATTGTTTAAATCCATCAACCAAAAGACGAAACTTACTGATTTAGATCACTAGAACCCGACTCGCATTCACAAACACGGATCCTAATAAAAGCTAGGGGTTTTCTCCCACAAATCCTTCAAGAACATCAACAAAACCTTAAGAATCATGCTTAGATCCATAGAAAACATGTTATAGATCGTTAGAACACTTATCGAAATCAATCCTAAGCCTTATAAGACCTCAAACACGAAGAACAAACCCCAAACACTCTGGAGGAAAGAAGAAAGAATGAGGAAATAAATCTATCGAAAACTGTCAAACCACTCTCGTATTTATAGAATTTTACTCCTACGCTGACAAAATTGATACATACGTCAGCGGTGTTCGTTTTAAATTTGCCGGCATACACTTAACACCGGCAAAACATGCATATACGCTGGTGGCGTTCGTCGAGGAAAAGCAAATCAAATTTTCACTCCAACTCACCTACGCCGGCAAAACTGATTCCTACGCCTGTAGCGTTCGACTCTGGCGTTAATGAAAACACCATTGATCACTTCTACGCCATCCTCCACGCCAGCGGCGTTCCCCTTCTAGTTAGCGATGTTGAATCTGTAGAAAATTTGCAAACTTTCAAAACTTAAACAAATTCGTTCTAAATTCGACTTAAACAAAATAACTTGTTTTGTGACTTTGATATAAGCTTATATACATCTCAAGAATCATTTATCCTTCATTAAATATTATCTTCTATGTGTTACAGTTTGTTGAAGTCTTTTCTAAGATCGCAAGTCCATTAACCCAACTGACGCATAAAGGAATGAAGTATGTTTGGGACAAAGATTTTGAGAATAGCTTCCAGCAGTTGAAGGATAAACTGGTATCAGCTCCAGTGCTAGCTATACCAGTGAGCGATGAAGAATATTTTATTTATAGTGATGCCTCTATTCAAGGTTTAGGTTGTGTTTTGATGCAAGGAGTAGATTTATAGCATATGATTCAAGAAAACTAATGCCCTATGAAAGGAATTGTCCTACGCATGATCTAGAATTGGCAGCAATGGCTCATGCTTTGAAGCATTGGAGATATTAATTGTATGGAGAAAGATGCAAAATATTCACGAATCACAAGAGTTTGAAGTATACCTTTACCCAAAGAGAGTTGAACATGAGACAAAAGAGGTGGTTAAAGCTTATTAAAAATTATGATGTAGATATCCAGTATCATCTTGGGAAGGCAAATGTTGTAGCAGATGCCTTAAGTAGGAAACGAGTGGAAAATCTTGCAACCATGATCACTTTTGAAAGATATCTGATAGAAGACATGAGGAAGCTTGAGTTAGAGATAGTGATCAGAAGAGTAAGAGCAAGATTGGCAAATTTACAAATTTTTCCTACTCTTGTTGAAAGGATCAAAGCGGGACAAGTAAATGATCTAAGTATAAAGGAGATAAGGAGAAGGATGGAAGTTGGTAGAGCACCTCAGTTTTGTATTGATGGAGAAGGTGTTATGAAATACAAGGGAAGGTTATGTGTGCCAGAATAAGGGGATTTTAAGAAGGAATTATTAAAAGAGGCACATTCTTCAAGTTATTCTATCCACCTCGGAGGCAATAAGATGTCCAAGATCTGAAGAAGTTGTATTGGTAGAATAACATGAAGAAGGAAATAGCAGAGTATGTATCTAACTGCTACACTTGCCAATTAATCAATATTGAGCATAAAAGATCGACAGATGAATTAAAACCTTTGTCAATACATCAATGGAAGTGGGAACACATCACCATGGACTTTGCCCCTACACTACCCAGAACTAAGGAAAAGTTTGATTCGGTATGGGTGATTGTTGACAGGCTTACTAAAGTGGCTCACTTTATACCTATTAAAATTGGATATAAATTAGAGAGGTTATCAAAGCTATACATCAAAGAGATAGTGAGGTTACATGGGATACTAGTAACCATTGTTTCAGATATGGATACCAGATTTATTGGAAGGTTTTGGAAAAGTTTACGTCAAGCTCTAGGAACCAAAGTTGTTTTTAGCACTGCATATCATCCCCAAACTGATGGATAATCTTAAAGGACTATTCAGATTCAAGAAGATATGTTAAGGGTGTATGTTTTGGATTTCAAAGATAGTTGGTTTGAGCATTTGCCTTTGGTGTAGTTTGCATGTAACAGCAGTTATCCAACGTCAATTGAGATGCCATCTTATGAAGCTTTATGTAGTAGGAAATGCTGATCATTGATTCATTAGGATGAAGTTGGTGAAAGATAGATTTTGGGACCAGAATTGGTGCAGGAAGCAAGTGACAAAGTTAGGTTGAGCAGACAAAGATTACAAATAGCTCAAAGTCATCAGAAGAGTTATGTGGATAAACAAAGAAGACCATTGGAATTCTAAGTAGGAGAGCATGTATTACTTAAAATATCGCTGACTAAGGGTGTGGTCAGATTTGGTATGAGAGGCAAGTTGAATCCTAGATATGTGGGACCATATGAAATTTTGGAAGGGATAGGCAATTTAGCTTACAGGTTAGCTTTACCATCTAGTTTGGAAGGAGTACATAACATGTTCCACATGTCTATGTTAAGGAAATATGTGAAGGATCAGGATCAATTAGTGGTACTAGAGCCGTTGGAAGTGCGACCAAATCTTACAACAGTTGAAAAGCCATTAAAGATTATTGACACCAACGAAAAGATCTTGAGAAGAAAGGTGATCAAATATGTCAAGATCCAGTGGACAAATCAGTCAGAACGGCAAGTAACTTGGGAGCTAGAGGAAGAAATGAGATCAAAGTACCCTAAGCTATTCAACGAATCAGGTAACTTTCGAGGATGAAAGTTCTTTTTAGGAGGGGAGAGATGTAAAATACAAATAATTAATCTATAATGAAGGGTGGTATTGAAATATAAGATTGTTTAAGAGGTTAATTTTGTCATTTAACAGACGAATTTATACCCAAGGATATTGTTCACCAGGAATTAGAAGTGGAGGATTTAGGCTAGCTTTAAGCTACCAGCTTTGAATATAAGGCTACCGGCTTTATATCAACTCTGGAGCTTTGGATGATTTGCGAACAAAAAGTCTAACAGATTACAATATATGGGCGAAAGCTGGCCAAAGGCCATCGGATTAAAGATGAAGGTCTCCTATAAAAGCCAACATGACCAAGAAAGCTCTTAATGCCCTTAACTATTGTGGGTGGTGGTAATTTTGCAATAGTATCAACTTTTTTTGTATCTACCTCAATACCATTTCTTGAGATTCTATATCCTAGGACAATTCCTTCCTGTACCGTAAAATGGCACTTCTCTCAACTAAGCACGAGATTCATATCTTCACATCTTTAGAGGACCTTGTCTAAATTACTAAGACAATTGTCAAATGATTTTCCGAACATAGAGAAATTGTCCATGAAAACTTCCATTATGTCCTCCACATATTCTTCAAAAAGCTAACATGCACCTTTGGAATGTTGGTGGAGCGTTACATAGCTCGAAGGGTATTCTTCTATATGCGAAAGTTCCATAAGGACATGTAAAAGTTGTTTTCTCTTGATCTTTTGGAGCTATAGGTATCGAGAAGTATCCAAACATCCATCAAGGAAGCAATAGTACAAATGTCCTGCTAGTCTTTCAAGCATCTTATCGATAAAAGGCAGGGGGAAATGGTCTTTTCTGGTGGCATCATTCAACTTTCTATATTCTATACAAACCATAACCAGTGACAGTCCGAGTTGGTATTAATTCATTCCAATCATTAGGAAATTGTTATTCCTCCTTTCTTTGGTACCACTTATGTAAGGCTCACCAAGCACTTTCAGAAATGGGATAAATAATCCCTGCATCTAAAAGTTTTATCACCTCCTTCATATTTGGATTCAAACGTCTCTATGGTTGGACCACAGGTTTGAAAGTATCTTCCATAAGAATTTTTTGTGTATAGAAGGTAGGACTTATACCTCTGATGTCCACAATTTTCCATGATATAGCTTTCTTATTTTTTTTAGAGCCTACAAAAGCTTTTTCTTCTGCTCCTCATCGAGTTTGGAAGATATAATAATAGATAATTTGCAACCATCTTTCAAGAAAGCATATTCCAAATGATTTGGTAACTCTTTCAGCTCCAAATCTGGTGGTTCTTCAATTGAGGGCTTGAGCTGCTTAGCATCATCCTGTTCTTTTCTTATCTCATCCCTGTTTTTTGCATTTTCTTCTTCAACTCCACTCTTTAAAGATTCTTTCATAAGCTCATCATCATCTGTATGTTCCTTCCTAAAACAAAGCTTGTCAGCCAAATCTTGATTTGATTCAAGAATCTCATCATCGATAAACTCTAGTGTCAAACAATGATCATCATTGATTATCCCTTGCTTCGTACTTCCTGATAACTTTATTATCATTTCATCATCCCCCATTCTTAACGCTAACTTCCCATTTTTAACATTAATAATTGCCCATGCGGTTGCCAGGAATGGTCTCCCCAAAATCAAAGGGACATCAATCCTTTCATCCATATCTAAAATCACAAAATCAATGGGAAAGATGAAGCTCTAGACCTTAACAAGAACATCCTCAACTACTCCCTTAGGGTATCTAGTAGATCTATCAGCTAATTGTACTCTAATTGTTGTCAATGTTGGTTCTCCTAACCCCAATTTCTTGAACAGGGTATAGGGCATGAGGTTAGGGAGATTCCCTATTAAGCATGGTATGAGGAAACTCCCTAGATCTCTCCTTTTTTCAAGGAGCTTGCTCAATAAAACTGCAGAACAATCTCTTCCAAGGGTCACTAAGGACACCTCCTCCAATCTCTTCTTATTAGAAAGCAACTCTTTCAAAAGTTTTGCATACTTTGGCATTTGCAAAAGTGCATCAACCAAAGGTAGGATTATATATAGTTGCTTAAACAATTCTAATAACTTTTTAGACTGTTTGTCATCTCATCTCCTCCTTGCCCTTGCAGGGTAAGGCAAAGAAGGTTTGTATGGTTCCATAGGAGATACACTCTTTGTAATATATAGAAAAATATTGTATAAAGAAGGGCAAAGAAATGTCATATGTTTTTTAAGGAGAGAGAAATTTTTTTCATTCATAATAAATGAGATATATAATAATCATCCCTCACATTGATGAAGGTCAACAAATCCCCAAAGATAGTAAATCTTCAATAAATTATAATAAATGGAAAAAGTTGGTCTCTAAGCCACCGGCCTATATGTGAAAGCCATTGGCATAAAGCTCTCGGACTTTTATGAAATTACTGAAAGCTGGCAAGAAGGCTACCGGTGTAAAGGCATAGGCCTGGATTAAAGGTCGCCGATGTAAGTGCCAGCTTACCTACCCTAAAATGCTTTGTATAAATAAAACTTTAGGGTTTTCTGTTTCTCATAAGTCCTTTTCTCCTTTGCCATCCAAAGAGCGTTTTTAGAGTTCTTGAGTGTTCTTGGAAGAGAGAATCACGTAGAGATCGGATTTGGATCAAAGTGTAAGTAATTTCGCCTTCATCTATAGAGTTCTTCATAAATCGATTCGTTCTCATAAGGTTTTGTTTGGATTTTGAAGGGATTTTTTTTAGAAACCCTAGTTTTGATTGAGATCCAATCTTTCAGGAAATCAAGCAAGGATCAAGATTCAAATCAGGTAAGTTATGTCTTTTTAATCGTAGACTTAAACAAAGGAATGATTAGCGATATATCATATCTGTTCTTGTTGGTTTATCTATCTAGAGTTTGGAGAAATTGTCTTTTAGCATTTTGTCTGTTGATAATTGAAGAAAACCTAGGATTTGGTTTCATGAAGAATTAAAGGTCAGTTCTTATCCTTTAAATCAACAGTTCTATAAAAGTTCCGTTTTATGGAGAAATTTGTCTGTTTATGTGGATTTCCATATTAGGTTTTTAGAGAAAGATCTGTTTTTTAGGTTTTTAGGAGTTTGATAGAAGAAAAAGAAATTACTATTGTGGTTTCCATAAAAGTTAAAGTTTGAGAGGTTGTTTTGGATTTAATGTTAGATGATAAGTTAGGGTTGTATGGGTTGAGGATTTACATGTTTCTTTTTATTTGTATATCAGGAGATTTAGAGATTTTGTGTGTTGTTCATAAGGGATTTGTGGATTTAGAGAGATTGTTCGTGGAATTGGAAAAGGTACGACCTTTCCTTGTTTGCTGTATTTTCTTGCAGGTTTAGTTTTCTGATTGTTGCGTATAGGAACAGATATATAAATGAACTTAATTCTATTCGGCTTAATTTTTTTTCTGGATGTCTTTGTCTTTGACTAGTAAAAACCTGGCAGACAGTGATACTGATAAGGTACTTTGATGATCCTTGTGTGTCGTTATCCTAGTGGAGTTGTCACGCCTCGAAGGGTATCCTAAACGTGGCAATCCGCTGTACACAATATTAAAACCTAGGAATGACCACCTCAGTCATGCGAAGGCTTCCATACTATGTACAAGGCGTCTAACACATAGAAGAGACTCATTGGAGATATACATTTTATATTGATACAACTTGAGTAATAATGTAAAGGAAATACTATACTTCATATACAAATCATATACTTCAAATACATATCACTATACTTCAAATACAATTCATCAAAAGATTTCACTACGCAATTTATTACAAAACATTTATAAAAACTAGCTAATATCTTCAAGCATTCTTACTTCTGCCGAAATCCCAAAGTTACAATCAGCTCCAACCATCTCGGTCCCCAAGTAGCCTTCTCCCGTTAACCTGTTTATTCAAACATGTATTGGGGTATAAGCTACACTAGCTTAGTGAGAGTTCCCTTAATTTCGTACCATAACAAGCAAGTTATAATTCATCTGTATGCTATGCATAAACAAACACATGAGCAGATAAGCATATGACTTTCCGGTAGCCATATGTGAATGGATTTTCACCCCCCATTCGGGGTTAGGATGGTCCATAAGACATGCAACCATAATTCCAATCTTGAGTGGGGTGCTCCATAAGTCATGCAACCACAATCCAAATCTCTTTCTCTTATTTTTTTATTGTAGTTTTATGTGCCTACCCCACATCCGTTAACTTAAGTGATCTCGCATCCTTAAGTTAACAAGGCCCCTCGCCTTTCGCTATATACTTTTGTCCACCAAAGATATATCAGTAACGCAGTGACTCACATGTGATATGCATGCAGTTTATTCATATAATCGTGGCATATTAATTATGTACACTAAAAGCGATCATAGAGAATTTCAGACAATTCAAGTCTATGCTAACTCATACATGATTTTACAACAAGCCTCACCTCGATATACTTATCATTCATTCAACCAAGAGTATACCACAAACTCATCACAATTTTATCTTTCCTAATTCTAGTGCAACTACAAGCACAAGCAAGGTAACAAAATAAGAGGAAAACTCACTCGCCTTTGGATCACGGTCTCTTAGTAAAAGTAATCCGGTAGTAAGGAATCGTTGATTTCGGGATCACCTAAAAAGGAAGAAATACTCTAATAAGTATTTCAACTCAAACTAATCCAAGCGATTTTATACAAACTATCAAATTCGTAATTCTCATCCTAAGCGGAAATTCCAACTTAAAATGGCCATAACTTGGTCATTTTAACTCGGAATTTCGCAAATTATATATTGATTTCTATCTATTTCGAAAGATATACCTAATTCTAATATTACTTTCAATTTTTGAAAATATTTAGGTCGTGAAACAGAGGGATCAGATCTGGGCACTAACGATCTCCATTTTCGAAAAATAGTTTTGTAAATGTTTGTAATGTTCCTACTATATGGATTAGCTATACATGAAATATGAGTGATTTCCTAATATGGATGACATGAGATGAGCTTAATGTATGCATGATTGATGATTTTTGCTAAAGGAAATTTTATAACTCTTTATATTGCAAAATTCAAGGATAACCATTTTAAGAATACTAGTTTCCTAACTTTTGATCATTTCCATTTGTTTTGGATTTATTTCTTCAAAAAATATAATTATTTTTGTTAAAATTGAGTCTTCCTTATATCTATTACTTATGACTTTCATTTCCACATAAAAATCTCCATTTTACACTTGTAAAATGTTTTCAAGTGGGGTTGATTCCAAAATCCGAATTTTGTAAACTTATTTTTGAGTGATTCTTTTAAGTAAAAATCATTTGGTAATTAGAAAATTAAGGCTAACCATGTGTAGCATAAGGACTTCATTTCTTTGATAAAACTTCTGATTTGAGTTTGGAAAATATGGGTTTTCATGCCATACTTCATTATACGAATTTCTTAAAAATGAAACAAATCAATTTTCTTACTTTGTTTCTACTCCTTGTTCTATATATTTTTCTTAGCAAATCCTATCTTAATTTATCAAATCTCACTTGATGATACTTATGACCTAAACCCTCATTTTTATATAAAACACAAGTTTTGGAGTTGATAAATGAGTTTTTAAGGCATGGCTTTGAAATCATCCGAATTTACAAGTTTTGGATAAACTCAATTTTCATACTTTATTTCTACAATGCATCATACATATATGTATTTCCTACAAGCTATTGTCATGATGGTTATGAGATGATCTACCTATATGTATACATATAATACCTAGAATTTTTTTGAAAACTTTACTTTGAAAAACTTTGGATTATACTAGACTTAAGAAGAATAGTTTTTCTCCTTGTAAAATCATACTTTGTTTAATCAAAACTCAACCTTGATAATCTATAACCATCACCTTCATTATTTTAATAAAAACCTTCATTTTGGGGTTAGAAAGTAGCTGCTTAAATAGGTAGTTTACCTAAGTACGAATTTTACAAAATTTTGAAGAATGAAAACATTGTTTATCCTATCCTTGGGAATCATTTGTTGTTCTAAGGTTATATTTTGATAGACTCCTTTTATCCTTATCAAAACTTGGTCTTTATTATATATATACCCTAGGACTTCTATTTTCCTATAAAAATTATCATTTTGGTATTTGGAAATAGGTGTTTAAATTGTGGCTATTTTCAAATCCGAATTTGAGAAATTCATTTGAGCTTGTTTTCTTTGTAAAACTCATTTAGTCTTTCAAAAATTATTTCCTAATCAAAACTATCCTTAAGGCTTCCATTTCTTTACTAAAAGTCTTGTTTTGAAGTTGAAAATAGGTTTTCAAAATTGGTCTTGGTTGGGATCCGAATTTACAAAATTTATTCTTGGACATATCTTTTGATAAAATCTATCTAAACTTATGAAAATTCATTCTTATATATCCTATCCTAAGAGCCTTTCATTCTTAAATAAAAACTTCATTTTTTAGTTGGAAAACATGTTTTTAAAATATGCCTTGGCCAAAATCCGAAAATAGAATTTTTATTTTGAAAATCACTTTTGATTCTTGTAAAAGAAGTCTTGATGATATATATATATTTAATATTAAACCTTCATTATCTTAAGTAAAAATTACATTTTGACAATTGGAAAGTGGTTTTTAAATAGGGTCTTGCCAAAATACGAATTTCACAATTTTGTTTGAGATCAAAACTAAGATCTACACTTAATATGAACATAAACATAAAACAAATGCATGGTAGTAAGCTACAAACTCATAGATCTAAACTTTATTCATCAAAATCTTTCATTTATGTTATCTATACCCTAAGCCCTTCATTTTAAATGAAAAATACACATTTTGAAGTTGAAAAATAACTTTTCTAAATATGGTTCCATTTTCATCCGAATTTTCAACAATGAATTTTGTTGAAAATAAAATAGATCTTGAGTTTTCTAAAACATTCATACTATCATCATGCTACTGCAAGTCATCCATGAGCATAAAACAAAGTCTAATGCATTTTATGAACTCAAAACTCTAGATCTAGTCTTCTAAACGAGTTATAAGTGCATGACCACATGTGAATGAGGAATATATGCATAAATCATAAGAAATAACAAAAATAATAACTCATATAGCAAGATCTATGACATAAACAAAAATCAAAGCTACAAAAATTTAGATCTATAAAATTAACAACTTTAAACAAGAAAATAATTATGATACAAGATAATAATAATGGAGAAGAGGAGTTTTCATTTTTGGCATCATCATCCTAAGCTTTTAAGCTTATGGAAGGTCCTTTGATGCATGAAACTTTCATTACACTTTACCTATATCACCTATGAAAGCTTTGAGAAGAAGATTTGCTTAAAAATATTCAAGAAATATGCATGGAGACTCATGGAAGAATGGGGGCAGCTTGTTCCTTATATGAACAAGGGCAAGAAGAAGAAGAAAAGAGAGGAAAAAGAGAGAGAAAAGCTAAAGAATGAAAAAGGAAAAATGAGTAAATGAAGGAGAGAGAGAAAATGAGTGTATTAAATGAATGAAAGAGAGAAAAAAATAAAACAAGGCAGCCCAAAGAAGGACCATGCTGCACATGAATAATGGGGAGAGGAGAGAGAGGGTTTTGTTGAATTTTGACTCAAAATTGAATTGTATAATTTAATGTGTAATGTAACTTTTTTAAGAAGAAGTGGAATTTAATTAATTTAGTCAAAATGGAGTAAATAAAGGACAATGGCAGCCATAAAGGAGGGAAAAAATCTGCCATGAAGTGTGGGATAGAGTGTAGAAAGATTGAAGTGAAAAAAAGAAGTGATATATGTAAGGTGTACTTGAAGGTATGGGTTGTAAAAGTACTTTCTTAATAAAATAAAATAAAATTAGAAAATTTATTCCAAATATTTTTAGCATATTTTTCATAATTAAAATTAAATAATTATTTGAATTATTTTAGTATTTTAACAAATATGTTACCGGTATAATCAAAATACACGAATATGGGATATAAATGATATTTTTATAACCCAAAAAATTCTAAAAAATTATTTTATGAAAATAAAAAATATTTTTAAAATATTTTCCAATCATTAAATTAATTTATTTTATTTTTAATATCGGGTCTTAAACAGAATCTAATCCCGTAAAAGCCTGAACTAACTAAATTTTAGGAAAAAAAAAACAATTTTTTTCTATAAATATATAAAATATTTATCTAAAAATATAAGGCTTTATAAAAATAATAAAATTTTGTAATGAAATAAAAGTGAATAGTGCAAAAGACTAATCAATTACCGGTAATAATGGAAACACGATAAAAAGGTTATAACTGTAACTTTTATAACCCGAAAAATTCTATAACTGATATATTTAGAAATCTTATGAAATTACGAGTCTAACGGCACTAACGGTATATTTTTGATATCTTGAGCCCCGAGACACACTTTTCGAAGTCTGTATCTGAACGGGTTCGAAATAGGTCAAAAAATTTACCAATCTGATATATTTAAACAAACTTATATTTCTACGAGCTATTCTACATAATTAAACTACATCTCAGCCTCTAGGGTTTAGAGTGCTAGATTGTCGGACTTAGGCTATTGTATTCTGGTTAGGGTTTCCGAGTGATTTTTCCGGTTCAGATCCTTGCCAATTTGGAAACTGATATTTTATGTTTATGCAACATATTTGATTTGAGAAATTTATCTTAAATTTTATTTTTGTAAGTATTTAATATCTCTTAACGTTTTCGGAATTTTTGAATTAAATTTTATTTCCCAAGGTTAATCATTATTTACTTTTTAATAATTTGTTTTTGGACTTTATATTACCCGATTTTATAAGTCGGAGTTACGTATGGAATTTTTCATACGTAGTGGTTTTGGAATTGAAGTATGATAAGTTCTTATTTTGTTTTTAAGAATTCTTATGTTTCTCAAGATTAGGAAATTTCTGGATTCGCTCGTGTTTTTGGACTAGTTGAAGTTCGGTTTTAATTTAGAGTGATTTTTAGGGTTTATTTTCGAAGTTCATCTTAGAATTATTTACTGAAATTTTCCGGGGCTTACAGGAGTTGCACTTGGAGATGATTCTGGTAGATATAGGTTTATTGGTAGCATTGTCGAGGGTGTTTGGGGAGTACTCATTCACCAATATATGTATATAATTATTTATTTTCGATATCTAGTTGTTTTTTAAGAATCTGAGTAACTCTATGTTTAGGATTAGAGATCTATGATTTTGAACTGTATTGTTTTGCACGCTTAAATGAAGATAATAATCTTATTGTTTGCATTTGGTTAGTTGCACGTATATATACATGTTGTTTATGCATTTGCATTTTGTTTGTGGACTAGCGTACTGGGCGTTTTTGCTCATTCTTTTCTTTTTCAGGTATAGGTAATGAAGATATTGCTTATGACTTATGGTTATGACTTATATTTTGATCATGGGGATGGCGATATCAGACTTGACTACCCTGTAGAGGAATAGGATGTTATATAGGCCCTATGAAAGGATTTCTTGAGTTTTTGAAGATTTTTGAAACAATATTTTGATTATTTATCTTTTTGAGGATTTGAATTATTGGTTTTTATGTAATAGTTTATTAAATAGGATTATATGTTTTTAGTTGGAAGTTAGATCTTTTCTGGATTATTGTTGGCTTTGGTTTTGCCAATTCGGGTTAAGTTTACATTACAGGAGATATTTGAAAGTTATAAAATTACAGGTTTTACAGGTTTTGTACCTTCTAGTGTACCCTTAATTGTGAGTTCATGGAGATTTTTATATGTTTATATTTGGCGGAATTTAGATTTAGAGCCTTTACGTGTCTCTTTTAAAAGAGAGACACATGACGGGTTATAATGCCTTAGTTTAAGGCGTTACACTCTTTTTCTACTTAATTTTTTTTTCTTCTTTTTCTTTTGCATCTGTTTTATTTTCTTTACATTTTTCTTTTTCTTGTTCTATTTCAACCCTTTTTTCTTCTTCTTTTCCTCTTTTTTATCTTCTCGTCTCTTTTAACTACCTACCACTTTTGAGGGAAACAGCACGAACTCCCTCCATTAATTCTCTCTCTAAGCATAGTCATAACATTGTTTATCTCGTTTTCAAGCTTTTCGAGAGATCTTGAGTGGCTTTCAAGTGCCAACTCAGTCTGCTAAAACTGGTGATCAGTTTCTTTTATGAAAGAAATGAGGGTTTCCTCCAAGCTGGAATGAGAGTTGAAGTTTCTGGGTTGCACATTTTGATACTGAGGATAAAGATTCCACTTTTATGGGGGATTCCAAAACACTCCAGGGTAACTGCTGGCAAATGGTGATGGAATATCTCGGGAGGGTACTAGTTATCATCCTGTTGTTGAGGGAAGAACCTTTCTTGTTGTTATCTCAAGGAATCCTCCAATTGTTGAATCAGAAATGGCATGTGGTGCTCCATCCAAAACAAAACAACTAAATAGAAAAACAAACAAACGAAAAAAATGCAGAAAACATATGGCTATTCTAACAAAAAGATATAAATATGAAAAAGGCGGCAAGAACAACAAATGAAAATTGATTTCCACTATTGCCCTGTTGGGCTGCAATATGAATCCAATACCATTCCTCGATAACGGTGGAACAAATGCTTAATGTTCTTTTCAGTTGAGTTAATAATGATCATTGATCAAGTTTTTTAAATTTATAAATATTTTCAAAACATTTTCAATAACTGCGGTCTCATCAAGCAAGTGCACACATCAGATGTATCATAGATAGTGATTCAGGTCGGTCCTAAGGGAATAGTTGGCAACTAGTGTACTCTCAAACTCACCCATTGTCTAGCCAAAGAAAGGTTTAGAAAATCATAATTAAAAACAAAAAAAAGAAACTATCCTAAGTTAGGAAATTCATAAACGTTTAATGGGCAAAATAAGAAATAAGCCTATAACTTCTATGAAACAGCGGCTCAAGGTTACTTCACAAATTCCTTATTAGAATGATTTCTTAAAAACAATAAATTTCTTAAAGCTGTTTGAATTGTGCATTTATACCGCCAGATACTCTAAGTTAAGCTAAAGCTTCTCTCGAAGTCAATAGTTCTAGATCTAACTGAAACTAGTAATCTGAAATTCCAATTAGACCTGTATAAAGAATAGGAATCCATTGTTTCAAAAAAAAAAAAACTCAATGAATTTTTTAAAAAAAGTGACAAAAAGTCTTCACCTGTTCCTCGGCAAGAGGTAGTTAGGATCATCTCCATTAACAACCACAAATCTATTCAATTGAGTGATCTTTCGATCTATCCAATTAAAATCAATCATGGATCTAAAAGATTGCACCACTCCTTTCAAAACCAAAAGTTTAAGTTCAGTTCACTAATTATAAACACCCAATCAAATTAACTTGAAAGCACATTTAAAATCAACTGAATCAGGAATTGGATTCGTAATCCCTAAGCTATAGGAGTTTAATTCTCCATGGATTTATCAAAATGAGCGCAAATCAGAAGAAATAAATCATATTCGAACGATTAATCAATTAATTGCTCAGAAATTCATAGAAATTACAAACATCAAGTTAAATTGATTTTACTCAGAAAATAGAACAAATTCTCTCAAGTAAGAAAAAAAGGAAATTTTTCACTCAAGAATCCTTTAGAAAACTAATCTACGTTAATATGTTTGTAAGCTCCTAATTTTTAGGGTAATATCAAGTTCAAACCCTAAACCAGAAAGTCAACTGAAGACCTTAAGTCAACAAATTCCCAAGAAACCCTAGTAGTTTAGAATCCAGCAATCCCGTGTTCTTAAGTCAAGGAGTCGAAATATGAGTGAAGGGTGTAGTTTGGTTCGTAATAATACTAGGATGCTTAAAAAGATAAGATTAGCAAATTTTCAATCTACTTCAAACCCGATCAGATATAGATTTTGAAAAGCATGTCCCAAGGCTCGAGATATTAAATTTATGATATTAATAACCTTAGACTCGTAATTTCATGAGATTTCCAAATATATCATTTATATAATTTTTCGGGTTATAAAAGTTACAGTTTAACCTTTTATCGTATTTTCATTACTACTAGTACTTTAAATGTCTAATCTACTTTTTGATTTCTTTCACACTATTCACAAGTACAACTACCTATGACCTATTTTTTACATCCTTACATCCTACTCTTACAATTTCATCATTTTCCTTACAATTTACTTTTCCAATATAATTTTTACTACTTAAATTACTTAATTAATGTTGAAACTTACACAACACAACACCTCTCTCTCTCTTTCTCCATGAAACCGGCGCCCCCTTCCCATCTTTCTCTCTCTCCAATTTGTTTTATTTTTCTTTTGTTTAATCAAAGTAAACCCTAATCCACAAGTCTATATATATTCCTTTATGCCAACTTCATTTCACTTTCTTTCTTTCTTCCTTCTTACTTTAGAAAATTTTTGCAAAAACTCTTTCCTCTTGCTGTCAAAACCGTGACACACACACTCACATATTTTCTTCAAGTTTCTTGTTCCAATCATCCAATAAGTAATAGATCTATACTTTATTACCTCAAAAACATGTAATGGCAAGTTCATTCATGTGTGATTCCACACAAAAATCCCCATGAGCTTCAAGCTAGAGATGTGGAAACACTTGAACATGAGATCCTTGCCATCACAATGTTATAGATTTTGTTATTGAGTTATTTTTCCATTATCTTGTTTTATTATCAAGTTATATTGTGGTTATTAATGATTTGTGCATATATTCATCATCTATTCATATTCACATAACCATCACAATGTTCATGTATTTATGACTAGTATAATAGACTATATCTAGTTGTTTTGAGCTTATAAATGCATTAGACTTTTGTTTTATGCATATAAATAACTTATAATAGCTTGATGATAGTAGGAAAGTATTAGAAATCCCAAGATCTACTTTAGTTTCAACAAAAATAACTTTTGAAAATTCGGATAAAAAAGGAACCATATTTGGAAAACCTATTTTTCAACTTCAAAATGTGCATTTTACATTAAAAATGAAGGGCTTAGGGAATAGATATCATAAATGAGTGATCTTGATGAGTAAAGTTTAGATCTACTAAGGAATATTTTCAAAACAAGGAAAAGTTTGCAAAAGTTATGTTTCCATCTCAAAAAACAAGTTTTAAATTCGTAATAAAGAAAGCTTGAAATGTAAACACCCATTTTTCAACTCCAAAACAAGATTTTTATTAAGAAAATGGAAGCCTTAAGGAGTAGGTTTGATTAGGAAATGGTTTTTGAAAGATTGAATGAGTTTTACAAAGAAAACAAACTTAAATGAAATTTTCAAAATTCGGATTTGAAAATGACTACTATTTAAACAGTTATTTCCAAATGCCAAAAGGATGATTTTTATGGAAAAATGGAAGTCCTAGGGGATACATGTAATAAAGACCAAATTTTGACAGAGATAAGAGAGGTTTATCAAAGTATAATCCCAGAACAAGGAATGGTTTCCAAGAATAGATTTAAACAATGTTTTCGTTCTCTAAAATTTTGTAAAACTCATAATTAGGTAAACCGCCTATTTAAACATCTATTTTCTAACCCCAAAATGAAGGCTTTTATTAAAATAATGAAGGTGATGGCTATATAGGTCATCAAGGTTAAGTTTTTATAAAAGCAAGTGTGATTTTACAAGATAGAAAACCACTTTTCTTAAGTCAAGTAAATTTCAAAAGTTTTGCAAAGTAAAAGTTTTTCAAAAAGAATTTTTGGTACTATATCATTAAGGATATACATATAGATAGTTTATCCCATAACCTTCATAACAATAGCTTGTAGGTATTGCATATATACATGATGCACTTGTAGAAACAAAATTAGAAAAGTAATGTCACATACTTTTTATTTGACATTATCTAAGTACATGAGAAATTAGAATTTACCAACACCCATAAATCATGCATGATATTGAGTTATATATGTATATAATAGAGTCTTACAAGATATAATAATAGCTAAGTATCTATCAAAGCTTTAGTATGATGCTTGGTTTGAAATTAGAAGTTGAATTGTAGAATGGGAAATTCGTGTAGTATTATGTACTCTACTATTCCTGGACCATCCAACCTTGTTTGTTGGAAATAACTCTAGAAATAGATAACTCTCATCGAATAGGTAGAAATCGGTATATAATATGTGAAATTCCGAGTTAAAATGACCAAGTTATGGCCATTTTAAGTTGGAATTTTTCTTAGATGAATTTTGACAAACTTGTTAGAATAGAAATTGTAAGTTCATTCAAACTTCATAGAAATACTCATTAGAGTTATTTCTTTCGATTAAGAGACTTGGGAGATAGACTAAACCTTTCTGAGGACTATTACGATTAAGTGGATTTTCGTGTCATGGCAAAGTGAGTTCACTATCTTTAAATTTTATGATTGTGCTTGTGCTTGTAATATTAGTGGCATCAGAATTAGGACAAGATAAAAATTGAATGTATGTATATGATTTCTACATGGGTGAATTGATGATAAAAATATCGAAATGAGCTTGTTGTAATTATTTGTATGACCTAGTATAGAATTGATCTGTCTGAAATCTAAATGATCACCCATAAATTATTAAATTAATATGACATGATCCTATAATCAAATTGACCATGCATACCATATGTGAGTCACATTGCATAGGTTATTATACATTTGTGGGAAGAAGGCATAATAGCTGAGCAACGAGGGGCCTATAAACTTAACTGTTGGCATAATAGCCGGAAATTAAATGTTGGCGTATGGGCCGAAATTAAAAATGTGTGTGGGTAGGCACCTGTATCAACCACAGTATAAATTAAAAATGTGTGTGGGTGGACACCTCTATCAACCATAATAAAAAGTGAGAAAAAAAAATTAAATCATTGGTCGTATAAGCCTGAAACACCTAACCCCAAATGGAGGGCGTAAATCCATTCAGCATAAGACTTCCGAATGGTCTTATGTGTTGTATGCTCACGTGTTTATGCATTCATATGGTTGTTAATAACTTGTTTGTTATATATACCATTGAGCATTAAATTTTGTAAGTGGAACTCACTAAGCTCGTAAGCTTATACCCCAACAGTTTCCTGTTGCAGTATGAATATTTATGGCTATCTCCGAGAAGCCACTTTCCTTAGGTACAGCTTTTGGACTCTAAGGAGCTTTTTGAAGAAGTCGGGACATAGATGTAGGCATAGACTTTTAGTTGAATCTCCTAAATTGATATTGTCACGCCCCGAAGGGTACCCTAAACATGGCAGTCCGCCATACACAATATTAAAGCCAAAGAATGACCGCCTCAATCACGTGAAGACTTCCATACTATGTACAAGGCGTCTAACACATGGAAGAGACACATCGGAGTGATACATTTTATATCGATACAACTTGAGTAACAATGTAAAGGAAATACAAGTCACTATACTTTGATTTACAATTCATCCACAGATTTCGCTATATAACTATTACAAAGCAATTCACAAACCTAGCTAATATCTTCAAGTATTCTTACTTCCTGTCGGAATCGAGAAGTCATATTCGGCTCCAACCATCTCGGTCCCCAGGTAGCATTCTCCCATCAACCTGTTTATTCAAACATCTATTGGGGTATAAGCTACACTAGCTTAGTGAGAATTCCCTTAATTTTGTACCATAACAAATAAGTTATAAATCATCCATATGCTATGCATGAACAAACACATGAGCAGACAATTATGTATGGGTATCCGAAAGCCATACACGGAACAGATTTACGCCCTCCATATCAAGAGTTGGGGATGGTATTGAAAGTCTACACGACTCCTGCTAGTCCTCGAAGCCCCCCAGGCTTATAAGACTCGACTCGGCTAGGCTTATACATGGAATACATCCCTGGTACACCTTAGTTCCCTATGAATGAGCTCTGATACCGGGTCTCATTATCCAAACGAGTCCTTAGACCATACCGATTGTCGTGCGTAGGAGTAGCACACTACCAAATGCAACTTGTTCGATGCGATGCATGTTCAATTTATTTTTGCTTAGGTCAAATTATTCATACATTCTTTAGAGTGACCAACCAATATCATACACATAAACAGAAATAATATGAATAGTGCAGTTATCAAATCGAATCATGGTTTCGATATGCTTTAGTATTCTTTGGCATACATACATCAAAATCTCATTGATTATCCCATCCCCATTCATATCGGCTTTTATCTTATTCCTATGATTCTAATGCAACTAACTACAAGCATAAACAAGGTAACAAAATAGGAGGAAAACTCACATGTCCATTAGACTCTGGTTTTTTAATCGTAATAGTCGGGTGGCAATGAATCCTCGAAAGCAAAGACACCTAAGGAAAGAAATTCCCAAATGAGTATTTCAACTCAAAATTAATCCACTCTATCTATACAAACTGTCAAATTCATAATTCTCGTCCTATGCGGGAATTCCAACTTAAAATGGCCATAACTTGATCATTTTAACTCGGAATTTAGCAAATTATAACCGATTTCTATCTACTTCGAAAATCTATCTAATAATTCTAATATTATTTTAAGTTTTGCAAACTTTGAAGCTTCGAAAAGATCTAATCATTTCAATCAATAGCGGAAAAACATTTTAGAAAATTGATTTTGTGAAAGTTCAAAGTTTCTACTATCCAAAGCAAGTATACATGCATATGAATAAGTTACTATCATAAATGATATGTCATGAGATATTATGTATATTGTTCTTGATAATATTGAATAAAAGAAATTTTTAGAAAACTTTTTCTTTGTAAGACTTTATGAAAAATCAACCTAGAAATGCTAGTCTTGTATTCTTTACAATTCCTACTAGTTTTTAGAAAAATTCATTGATAAAAATTCATTTATTATTGTTAAAATTAAGTCCTCATTATGTATATTCCTTAAGGCCTTTGTTTTTCAATAAAAATTCCCATTTTATACTTTGTAAACATGTTTTTAAAATTGGTTCATCCCAAAATCCGAATTTGTAAAAATTATTTTTGTGGTGATTCCTTTAAGTAAACTCATTTGCTACTTAGAAACTTAAGGCTCAACCATACCTAGCCACTAAGGACTTCATTTCTTTAATAAAACTTCTATTTTAAGTTTGGAAAGTAAGTATTTTCATGCCATTACTTCATTATTACGAATTTCTTAAAATGACAAACAACTCAAATTTTCCTACTTTATTTCTACTCCTTGTTCTACATGTTTTTCTTAACAAATCCATTTCAACTTATAAAAATCTTTACTTGATGATATCTATGACCTATAATATTCATTTTTTATATAAAACACAAGTTTTGGAGTTGATAAAAGATTTTTTAAGGCATGGTCTTGAAGCCATCCGAATTTAACAAAGTTAGAATAAAACTCAAATTTTATACTTTGTAATCTCTTCCTATTTTGAGAATCTCTATTAGTAGAGCTACCATTTACTTATCAAAAACATCTCCTATTGATACCTATTCCATAAGCCTTTCATTTTTTAAACAAATCCTTCATTTTGGTGTTGAAAAATGGGTTTTCAAAATTAGTCTTGGTTGAGATCCAAATTTACAAAATTTATTTTTGGACATATTTTTTAAAATCTATCTAAACTTATGAAAATCCATCCCTTACATATCCTATCTTAAGGGCCTTCCATATCTTGAATAAAAACTTCATTTTTGAGTTGGAAAACATGTTTTTAAGTTATGTCTTTTTCTAGATCCGAAATAGAATTTTGTTTTGAAAAATAATCTTTGAAAATCACCTTTGAACCATATAAAATGAAGTCTTTATGATATATATACACTAAGCCTTCATTATCTCAAATAAAAATTCCATTTTGACACTTAGATAGTGGTTTTTTAAAATGGGTCTTGCCTAGATACGAATTTCACCATTTTTGTTTGAAATCAAAACCAAGATCTACACCTTCTATGAACATAAATTAAAAAGAATCCATGGTAGTAAACTATAAACTCATAGATCTAAACATAAACATAAGCAAAGTTACAAACTACTTTTAGCAAGAAATAATAATATACAAGAGAATAATCATGGAAGAAGAGTGTTTCATTTTGGCATCATCATCCTTAGCTTTTAAGCTTATGGAAGGTCATTTGATGCATGAAACTCTCACTATACTTTATCTATATTATCTATAGAAGCTTTGGACTCAAAGAATCTTGAAGAAAATATGTGTGGGAGCTCATTTATTGAATAAGGGCAGCAAGTTTTCTTGCAAGAACAAGAACAAATGAAAGAAAGAGAGAAAAATAGAGACGAAAGTGTAAGGAATGGTAAAGGTTTGATGTGTGAATGAGAGAGAAGGATAGAATGAGTTTAAAGACACTTTAAATGAAGTAAAAAATAAATAAATGGCAGCCTATACAAACCCCAAAGTTGGAGTGAAAGTTGGGAGGAGAGAGGGAGGGAATTTGGTTGGTTTTTAACTTGAAATTGTAATATGTAATTAATGATATGTGTACTTTCTTGAAGAATGATTGAAAGAGGGTTATTTTAATTAATTTGGGAGTAATTCAAAGGACAAAAGGCAGCCAAAGAAGGTAAAAAATCTGCCATGAAGTGTCACGCCCCGAAGGGTACCCTAAACGTGGCAGTCCGCCGTACACAATATTAAAGCCTAAGAATGACCACTCAAGTCATGCGGAGGCTTCCATACTATATACAAGGCGTCTAACACATAGAGGAGACACATCGAAATGATACATTTTATGTTGATATAACTTAAGTAACAATGTAAAGGAATTTCAATTCACTATACTTCAGAAACAAATCACTATACTTCATATACAAATCATTCAACTTCAATTACATTCATCCACAGACTTCTCTACATAAACTATTACAAGGCAAATAATAAAACTAGCTGATAACTTCAAACATTTTTATTCTTTGCCGAAATCCTGAAGTTATTCTCGGCTCCAACCATCACGATCCCCACTTAGCATTCTTGAGATAACTTGTTCATTTAAAAAACTATTAGGGTATAAGTTACACTAGCTTAGTGAGAATTTCCTTAATTCCACACACATAACAAGCATGTTATAATCAATCAAATGCTATGCATGAACAAACACGTGAGCAAGCAATTATGCATGGGTATCCAGCAAACACACAGAACGGATTTATGCCCTCTGTATCTTAGGTTAGGAATGGTATTGAAGTCTACACGACCGCATCTAGTCCCCAAGCCCTCGGCTCTTAGCACCCGAGTCGGCTAGGCTCATCCAAGGAATGCATCACATGCGCCTTAGTACCCCTGAATGAGCTTGATACCGGCCTCATCATCCAACGAGTCTTCGGACCATACCAATCGACCTGCGTGAGTAGCATGCTACCAAATGCAATATGTCCAATGCGATGCATGACCAATTTAATTTTTGCTTAGGTCAAAATATTCATACATTCTTTAGAGTGACCAACCAATATCATACATATAACGGAAATAATATGAACAGTGCAGTTATCAAATCATGGTTTCGATATGCTTTAGTATTCTTTAGCATACATTTATCACAGTCGCATCATATATCCATCCCATTCATATCGATTTTTATCTTGTTCCTATAATTCTAATGTAACTAGCAAGCATAAACAAGGTAACAAAATAAGAAGAGACTCACTCAGCCATTGGATCACCGGTCTTTTAGTAATAGTAATTCGGTGGCAAGGAATCGTCGATTTCGGGATCACCTAAAAAAAGGAAGAAATACTTTAATAAGTATTTCAACTCAAACTAATCCAAAAGATCTTCTATAAACTATCAATTTCGCAATTCTCGTCCTAAGTGGGAATTCCAACTTAAAACGGCCATAACTTGGTCATTTTAACTCGTAAATCTCGCAAATTATATATTGATTTCAAATCAGATTAGAACAGTAGCAAGTTCCAATTCCAAAAAATAGTTTTGTAAATGTTTGTAATGTTCCTACTATATAATTTAGCTATACATGCAATATGAATGATTTCCTAACATGAATGACATGAGATGAGCTTAATGTATGCATGATCTTGATGATTTTTGCTAAAAGAAAATCTTATAACTCTTTATTTTGCAAGACTTCAAGGATAACTACTTTTAAGAATACTAGTTCCCTAACTTTGATAACTCACTTGTGTTTTGGGATTAATCCTTAAGAATTTCTAGTTATCTAAGTTAGAATTGAATCTTCATTATATCTATTACTTAAGTCCTTCATTTCTCCATAAAAATTTTCATTCTGCACTTTGTAAACATGCTTTCAAGTAGGGTGAATTCCAAAATCCGAATTTTGTAAAAATTAGTTTTTGAGTGATTCATTTAAGTAAAAATCATTTGATACTTAGAAAATTAAGGGTCAACCATGCCTAGCCACTAAGGACTTTAATTCTTTGATAAAACTTCTAATTTGAGTTTGAAAAATATGGGTTTTCATACCATTACTTCATTATTACGAATTTCTTAAAAATGACAACAACTCAATTTTTCCTGCTTTGTTTCTACTCCTTATTCTATATATTTTTCTTAGCAAATCTTATCCTACTTTATCAAAATCATCACTTGATGATACCTATGACCTAAACTCCTCATTTTTCATATAAAACACAAGTTTTGGAGTTGATAAATGAGTTTTTAAGGCATAGCTTTGAAATCATCCGAATTTACAAGTTTTGGATAAACTCAATTTTCATACTTTATTTCTACAATGCATCATACATATATGTATTTCCTACAAGCTATTGTCATGATGGTTATGAGATGATCTACCTACACGTATACATATAATACCAAGAATTCTTTTTGAAAACTTTTACTTTGCAAAACTTTGGATTATACTAGACTTAAGAAAAATAGTTTTTCTTCTTGTAAAATCATACTTTGTTTAATCAAAAATCAACCTTGATGATCTATATAACCATCACCTTCATTATTTCAATAAAAACCTTCATTTTGGGGTTAGAAAGTAGGTGTTTAAATAGGTGGTTTACCTAAGTACGAAGTTTACAAAATTTTGAAGAATGAAAACATTGTTTATCCTATTCTTGAGAATCATTTGTTGTTCTAAGGTTATATTTTGATAAAACTCCTTTTATCCTTATCAAAACTTGGTCTTTATTATATATATACCTAGGACTTCCATTTTCCTATCAAAATTATCATTTTGGCATTTGGAAATAGGTGTTTAAATTGTGGCTATTTTCAAATCCGAATTTTGATAAATTCATTTGAGCATGTTTTCTTTGTAAAACTCATTTAATCTTTCAAAAACCATTTCCTAATCAAACATATACCTTAAGGCTTTCATTTCTTTAATAAAAGTCTTGTTTTGAAGTTGAAAAATAGGTTTTCAAAATTGGTCTTGGTTGGGATCCGAATTTACAAAATTTATTTTTGGACATATCTTTTGATAAAATCTATCTAAACTTATGAAAATCCATTCCTTACATATCCTATCCTAAGAGCCTTTCATTTCTTAAATAAAAACTTCATTTTTGAGTTGGAAAACATGTTTTTAAATATGTCTTGGCCAAAATCCGAAAATAGAATTTTTATTTTGAAAATCACCTTTGATTCTTGTAAAAAAAAGCCTTGATGATATACATATATTAAGCCTTCATTATCTTAAGGAAAAATTTCATTTTAACACTTGGAAAATGGTTTTTAAATAGGGGTCTTGCCAAAATACAAATTTTACAATTTTTGTACAAGTTCAATCTAAGATCCACCATAATATGAACATACATCTAATGAAACCCATGGTAGTGCACAATAAACTCATAAATCTAAAATTTACTCATCAAAATCTTTCATTTATGTTACCTATACCCTAAGCCCTTCATTTTAAATTAAAAATATACATTTTGAAGTTGAAAAACAATTTTCCAAATATGGCTCCATTTTCATCCGAATTTTCAAAATGATTTTTGTTGAAAATAAAATAGGTTTTTGAGTTTTCTAAAACATTCCTACTATCATCATGCTACTACAAGTTGTTCATGAACATAAAACAAAGTTTAATGCATATATGAACCTAAAAACAACTAGATCTAGTTATAAATGCATGAATCACTATAATAGTTATGTGAATGATGGATCTATGTATAAATCATAAGAAATAACAAAAATAACAACTCAAATAACAAGATCTATGGCATAAACAAAATCAAAGCTACAAAAAGTTAGATCTACAAAATATAATAAATTTAAACAAGAAAATAATTATGATACAATACAATAATAATGGAGAAGAGAGGAGAGTTTCATTTTTGGCATCATCATCCTAAGCTTTTAAGCTTATGGAAGGTCATTTGATGCATGAAACCTTCATTACACTTTACCTATACCGCCTATGGAAGCTTAAGAAGAAGGTTTACTTAAGAAATCTTTAAGAAATATGTATGGGAGCTCCAAAAAAAATATAGGGGCAACAAGGTTCCTTGTAAGAGCAAGAGAGAAAGAAAAAAGAAAGAGAGGAAAAAGAGAGGAAAAGAGGGATTAAAAGAGATAGGGTTTCAAATGAAAATGAATAAATGAAAGGCATTAAGTGGAGAGAGAGGAGAGTATTAAATGAAAAAGAAAAAAATAAATAAAACAAGGGCAGAAATTTTAGGGTGCTGCACGTGAAATGGGGAAGAGAGAGAGGGGTGTTTTGTTGAATTTTGACTTGAAATTAATTTGTATAATAAATGTGTATGTGTAGCTTCTTTAAGAAGGAGTAGAATTTATTTATTTTAGTCAAAATAGGAGTAATTAAAGGACAATGGCAGCCAAAAGAAAGAAAAATCTACCATGAAGTTATTTAATAAAGTGTAAAAAGATTGAAGTGAAAAAGAAGTGATATGTGTAAAAATATGGGTTGTAAGAGTACTTTCTTAATAAAATAAAATTAGAAAACTTATTCCAAATATTTATAGAAGATTTTTCATAATTAAAATTAAATAATTATTTGAATTATTATAGTATTTTAACAAATATGTTATCGGTATGATCAAAATACGTGAATATGGGCTATAAATAATATTTTTATAACCCGAAAAATTCGAAAAAATTATTTTATGAATATAAAAATATTTATAAAATATTTTTCAATTATTAAATTAATTTATTTTATTTTTAGTATCGGGTCTTAAACAGAATCTGATCCCGTAAAAGCCCAAACTAACTAAATTTTAGAAAAACAAAATTTTCTATAATATATAAAATATTTATCTAAAAATATAAGACTTTATAAGAATAATAAAATTGTGTAATGAAAAAAGATAAATAGTGCAAAAGACTAATTAATTACCAATAGTAATGAAATACGGATAAAAAGATTATAACTGTAACTTTTATAACCCGAAAAATTCATAACTGATATATTTGGAAATCTTATGAAATTACGAGTCTAACGGTACTATTGGTATATTTTTTATATCTCGAGCCCCGAGACACGCTTTTCGAAGTTTGTATCCGAACGGGTTCGAAATAGGTCAAAAAATTACCAATATGATATTTTTAAACAAACTTATATTACTACGAGCTATTCTGCACATTTTAACTATACCTCGGCCTCTAGGGTTAAGGGCGCTAGATTGCCGGACTTAAGCTATTGTATTCCGGTTAGGGTTTCAGGGTGATTTTCCGATTTAGATTTTTGCCAATTTGGAAACTAATTTTTATGTTTATACAACATATTTAATTTGAGAAATTTATCTTAAATTTTATTTTTGTAAATATTTAATATCTCTTAATGTTTTTGGAATTTTTTAACTAAATTTTATTTCCGAAGGTTAATCATTATTTACTTTTTAATAATTTGTTTTTTTGGGACTCTATATTACCCGATTTTATAAGTCAAAGTTATGTATGGAATTTGTTGTACATAGTGGTTTTGGAATTGAAGTATGATGAGTTCTTATTTTGTTTTTAAAGATTCTAGTTTTTCTCAAGATTTGGAAATTTCTGGATTCGCTCGTATTTTTGGACTAGTTGAAATTTGGTTTTAATTTGGAGTAATTTTTAGGGTTTATTTTCGAAGTTCATCTTGAAATTATTTACCAAAATTTTCCGGGGCTTACATGAAGTGTAGAAAGATTGAAGTGAAAAAGAAGTGATGTGTGAAAGATGTACTTAAAGTTATGGGTTGGTAAGAATACTTTCTTAATAAATAAAATAAAAATAAGAAAAAATAGAAAATGTAATCCAAATTTTTGTAGCAGATTTTTCATAATTAAAATAAGACAATTAATTTATTTATTTTAGTGAATTATCAAATAAGTTACCGGTATGATCAAAATACGCGAATATGAGCTATAATTGATATTTTTATAACCCGAAAAATTCTACAAAATTATTTTATGAAAATAAAAATATTTTTCAATTATTAAATTAATTTATTTTATTTTTAGTATCGGGTCTTAAACATAATCTGATTTCGTAAAAACTCGAAACGAACTAAATTTTGGAAAAACAGAATTTTCTATGATATATAAGATATTTATCTAAATATATAAGGGTTTATAAGAATAATAAAATTGTATAATGAATAGTAGTGAGTAGTTAAAAGACTAGTTAATTACCGGTAGTAATGAAATACGAATATAATCATAAAATCATATATTTCTAGTTATCGAAAAATTATAAAACAAATATTTTGAAATCCTTATGAAAATATGAGTCTAACGGTATTAATGGTCTATTTTTTATATCTCGAGCCTCGAAAACACACTTTTCGAAGTCTATATCCAAACGGGTTCGAAATAGGTAAAAAATTTACCAATCTGATATTTTTAAGCAACCTTATATTGCTACGAGCTATTCTACATACTTAAATCACACCTCGGCCTCTAAGACTAAGAACGTGAGATTGTCGGACTTAAACAACTATATTCCACTTAGGATTCCTGGGTGATTTTCCGATTTAGATCTTTGCCAATTTGGAAACTGATGTTTTATGTTTATACATATTTAATTTGAAAATTTTATTTTAAATTTTATTTTTGTAAATATGTAATATGTCACCCCCGAAGAGTACCCTAAACGTGGCAGTCCACCACATATAATATCAAGGCTTAAGAATGGCTACCTTAGTCATGTGAAAGCCTTAGTATTATATGTAAGGCGTCTAACACGGTAATAGGAGACGCTTTTGGGAAGCATAGTTTAAGCAAGTAAAGAAAAACATACAAGGATCCAGAAATAAAGTATATCATATCATAAATAACCAAAGGTCTGTTACATAATTTCTTAGGGGCATACCCCCGCTAATTCCAAGGATCGAGATAAACTTCATAACATCCAAAATACTACATTAAAGATTTCAAAGGAATTCTAATCTAAGTCTTCGAGTAGATTTCCTCTAAAAGCTTCAATATAAAGCGTACATGGATACGGGAAGACCTCGGGCACAAAAAAGGTGTTCCTGAGAATACAAATACCTATAGGGGTGTAAGCTTATGGGCTTAGTGAGTAAATCCCAAAATTCATAGTCGAAGTAAAATTATCAATCAAGTTTATTATTCAAACGTATGAAATGCAGCAACCACGTGAGCATACAAGACATATGACTTTCCGGGAATCATATGTTGAATGAATTTACGCCCTTCATTCGGGGTTGGGTATTCAGGCCAATTACAGCCACAACTTTAAAAATCACTTTTATAGATCTTACCGGCTCCTATACGCCATCAAAAACTTGTAGTTATTACAGGCTCCTACTAGCCACCAATTTTGTAGTTTTTACCGGCTCCTACTCGTCACTTACATGATATACCGGTTATATCTACCACCACTATTATATACTTGTCCCACCAATTGTATAGTAGTGAATGCAATGTGACTCAACATATGAAGTGCATGAATAATTTCTTTAATTAAAGTCTAGTAGTTACATTTAACTTCTTTCAAGTGATCAACCAATTTCAAACAATTCAAGATATTAATGCACATACAACTTTATTACAAACAAATTGAGTTTCGATATACTTAGTATTCCTTCAACATATTATCATACACTTCTTTTTTATTTTTGCTTAGATTCTAGTGTAACTAATTTTACAAGCACAATCAGTAGTATGAAAAATAACGGGGAATAAACTCACTCGGCCATGGTGACACCTTTCTTGAATTGGATGGGTCGTTCGGAACTTCCACTTAATCGTAGTAATCCTCGGGATACGAACAATCCTCCTCGTGATTATCTAATCAAGAAGAATACCCAAAATGAGTATTTCATGAAATTCTATCCTTGAAGATTCTAATCTTTTCTTAAAATCGTAGAAAAATCGTATAAGAGGAAATTCCAACTTAAAATGGCCATAACTTACTCATTTTAACTTGGAATTTCGCGTATAATATACCGTTTCCTACCTACTCGGAAAGATCTACGCATTTATAAACTTATTTTCATAGAACTAAGTCGTTTGGGTTCCGAAAAGACAGCGTCCAGATTTGCCACGAATTTTGCAAACACTTGTTTTTCTTCATGTAAACAAGCTCTTTTGAAAAGATAAATATTTCAATTGTTTTGTAAACTTTTGAAAGGTATATATTTATATGTAATGACTCACAACAAATGTATGAAGTAAATGGAGTTGTCTCAACTTATAAAAATTAAGGTTTTAAAAGACTTTGAATTGGAGATTCTATTGAATATTTATTTTACTTTTGAAAAGATCTTTTAGTTATTAAGATGAATATTCTATTTCTAAAATCTTTTGTAATTATTTTAATTTCTTAAAGCGTGGTTTTATTTTCTAAACTTGGATTTCAAAAGTAGCAAAATGACACTTTTATTTCTTGTAATGATTCCAAAAGAATTTCTACCTCTTGATAAAAGATAAGTTTTCATAAAACCTTTTGTTTATGTAAGAAAATCATTCCCATACATGTCCATGGGTTTTTAAGAAATCCATTTTCCATATTTATTTCTTTTTGGAAAGAATCTTTAATTCAAGAAAACACTTTCTTATTTATTTTGTTGAAACAAAAACATTATGTTCATGCATGAATATGAATCTAACTATAAAGATATAAAGGAACATAATAACTTGAAAGCTTAAATAATAAAGTAAATCAAGTATTGGGACCTTAGCTTTATCAAGGTACCCCGGGACTAAGAAAAAAACTAGTCCTGAAAAAGAAAAGAATTGTTTTGACTTGATGAGGACAAGTCTAAGACTAGAATGACTAGTCTTAAAATCAACTTGAAATTAAATAAATTGCAATGAAGTAAATAAATTGCATGAAGAATAAATAAATTGTAAGACAATGAGCTTATATGCTCTAAATAATATATATAGTTATATAGATATATTAGATAGTAAAGAACATAAAGGAAGCATAAATGATCATAGAGAAATTTTGATTATGAACAAAAACAAAGCATGAACCTAATGTTGATTTCTTAACCTTCATGGTTTTAGAAAACACACACTAAGCTCATACTAAGTAAATGAACATGAAGAAGTCTTGAGAAATTTCTTACCTAAAGAAGCTAAACTAAGAAGACTTCTCTTGAGAGAATTTGGAGAGAAATTTTTGTAGAGTAACTTTAGAGAAGAAGTGGTGTGAAAGAAGTGAAGGTATGAGGGGGTATTTATAGGAAAATGTGGGAGATAAATTGTGTTAATTAAGTAATTGGAAATTAAAACAAATTGAACATAGAGAGAGAGGGCCGGCGCCATTTGTGTGTGTGGGGAGGAGGGAAATTTATTTATTTTTTTATTTTGTTAATTAAAAGAGAGAAATGAAAGATGTGAAGTTGTATTGGAAATGAAAATGTGTAAGAAATAGGTGTATAGGTTGTAAGAATAGGTTGTAAGAAAAAGTAGAGATAGATGAATAGTACAGAATAGTAGAAAATAGTGTAATGTAAAAGTAGACATGACAATTAAATACCGGTAGTAAGAAAATACGCGTATAAAAGGGATATCTGATATTTTTAGCTACCGAAAAATTACGAAATTGATATTTTTGGAAATCTTATATTTTTACGAGTCTAACGGTATATTCGGAATATTTTTCCTATTCCGGGCTTCTGGACACGTCTTTCAAGAATCATGTCCGATCGGGTTCAAAGGACACTCGAAATTCTTCAATCTGATGTTTTTATAAAACTTATAGCTATTACGAACTATTACAACTAATTTTTCCAACTTCGTTTTCTAGGGCTTGAGAAAACGGCAATGCCGGAGTTAAACGGTTACGGTAAACTAAGGTTTTGTTTGACTTAAGAATCCATTTGACTTTCGATTAGGGTTTAGGTCTTTAATTTGGATCCAAAAATTTTGGGGATTTACATAATATCTCTCAACGTTTTCGGAATTCTTGAATTGAGTTTTATTTCCAAAGGTTTATCGTTATTTACTTTTTAATAATTTGTTTTCAGGTTCTATATTACTCGATTTTACAATTCAGAGTTAAGTATGGAATTTGTCATACGTAGTGGTTTTGAATTTGAAGATTGTTGAGTCCTTATCTTATTTTTTAAGGAATCTCATTT
This sequence comes from Combretum micranthum, assembly GCA_024138025.1. Taxonomy (NCBI): domain Eukaryota; kingdom Viridiplantae; phylum Streptophyta; class Magnoliopsida; order Myrtales; family Combretaceae; genus Combretum; species Combretum micranthum. The sequence continues at coordinate 219,055 of JAMXBD010001547.1, forward strand.
TCTCAAGATTAAGAAATTTTTGGATTCGTTCGTAATTTAGGACTAGTTGAAGTTCGGTTTTAATTTGGAGTCATTTTTAGAGTTTATTTTCGATGTTTATTTTGAAATTATTTATTGGAATTTTCTGGGGCTTACAGATATATATATATATATATATATGGTAGTTGTTGTAGGAGACTTTTGAAAACTTAAGAACTCTTAATTTTGAAGGGGGTATGCTCCTTAGATCATGTAATAGATTAAATCTAGATATAACTGTTATGATTTACATTTTTATTGTTATGTATGTCTCCTTAAACTATTTTGAATCAAAGTATGGTTCCCTATATATTGAACGTGAGCCTTACACCTGGTGTTCAAACTCATGGAGTGACTAAGGTTGTCATACTTGAGTTTAAACATCGAGTGTGGCAGACTATCGCGTTTATGGTATCCTTTGGGGCATGACAATGTTGATTTACACTATTGGTACATACATTACAATGCATGCTTGCCCATTTATTTATAGGCTGCTAGGCATAGAAAGCATGGCCTACTTTATTGACACATGGCAGATTATTTCTAATAGAATTTGTGATAACTTTCCACTCACGCTTCTAATCTATGAAAACACTTGTCAAGGGTCGTGTGTGATATGTTGGTCGAGGCTTGTATAAAGAAAAATTAGGCTTAACTTTAGGAATTGCTAAAGTAAACTGTGCGTTTTTATCCATTGCTCTATCGAAGGTAAAATAGAGAAAGTCGAGGCTCGTATTGTAGAGGCTCGAGGCAATTATGATGAAGAATTTATCTGTAAAAGCACTTGTTAAGGTAAAGATTTGAGGCTTGAATGTATTTTCTCCAGAATGATGATCAATCACTTCAATTAAAATCAAGGGTCATGTCGAGGGCTTGCAGTTAAGGCTCGATAGCCTAATTTTTTTTGTTTTCTTCCATTGTTTGGCATCGGCTGTGACTTTACAGGGCTCAACTTCTGTAAGCTTGACTTACTTGTTGTTTTTTCTCTAAATCTAATTTAAACACTTTGATTATTCCTCTTTGGATTCTAAGAGCGTCAAAACAACATTATTTATCAAAAACATAAGTTTTACAGGATTTTATCTGAAATTCTTAGCAAAATGAGCTCAAAATCCTATGAAAAATATAGAGTAAAAATGACTTATCAGCTGTCTCTAAAGCTGTCAACTTGGTTCCAACCTATATTTTACATGAATTAAAATGTCTTTCTTGGTGCTAGGGTTCCCTAATTCATATATACACATCAAGGTCTTTAGTTCTCTCTTCATATCTCAACCTAAGACAAGATCTAGGTAGGAATTCCTCTCAAATCTCTTTTTGGTCAAGCTTTGATTAAATCTTAGTTTCTAAAGATTGTTTCTTTGATTTGAGGAACCAAACTTGGTGAAGATGATTTTGGTGGAGACCAAATCCCTAGGTTGCGAATTGGAGATCTTGATTCTACAGTCAAGGAAGTGTGAAATCTAAAGTTTTAGATAAGTGTTGAATCCTTTCAATCTTTGTTATGTTAAAAGATGGAATCTTTTCTTATAGTTGTATTAACTTTTATTGAGGATTTTAGGGTGTTGAGGAATTTGGAGAAATCTGCGTTTGAGGGTTTCGTCATTTGGTGATCATAGAAGGCAGGTGTGTAGATCTAATATTATAAATCTTACGCTTTAAATTGCAGATTTTTAGAGTTAGGGTTTAATTATGAACATGAAAACAAATATTGATTTGGTTTATGTTGATGATCAAGAGTCTAGTGATTAGGGTTTATAAACTTTTGAAAAGGATTTATTAATCTCGAACTTTTGGAAACGAAACAAGTACAACCTTACATGCTTATTCTTTGTGCTTGTAGGATCATCATCATAAATTAACCTAATTCTATCTAGTATATAATTGAATATGTGTTTCTTGTGCTTGGCTTTGGTTAGTAAAGACCACGCAAAATGTGATACTAACGAGGCACCTGATGATCTATGTGTGAGGTTGTCCGAGTGGACTCGTGTATAGAGATGATTTCGGTAGCATAGCTGGCCCCGGGTGTGTGGGAGATTCCCAACACCATATATGTATATAATTATCTATTTTCCTATATTGGTTGTTTTTAGGGAGTCTTGAGATACTTCGGGTTTGGGGTTAGGCATGAATGGCCCTAGACTGTGTTGTTTGCTTAGCTAATTTGAAGATAATAATCGGTGTTTGGCACGCCCTAAAAGGGTACCCTAAACGTAACAGTCCGCCACATTCAATATTAAAGCTTAAGTATGACAATCTTAGTCATTCCCAAAAGCTTATATATTAAATGTAAGGCATGCTCTTACAATTTTAGTACCATACTTTGAAATATGAAGCTTAAGAGATACAATAACAATTAAGAAATGGAAATCATAATATTAATTCATAAATATAAAGTCTTACTAAAATCTTGGAGGCATTCTCTCGCCAAAAGTGTACTAACAAAGTTATATCGTATACAAGAAATTTTCCCTAGAAGTTTACATCTATACTAGTGTTGGACTTCCTCCAAAAACTTCTTAACCAAAAAGGGGGTACTGGGTATAAGGCCCGCATAGCTTCAGCTAAAGGTAGGGAAACTGCAGCAAATAGCTATAAGGGTATAAGCTACTAGCTTAGTGAGAATTTTTTCCACAGATAAGTATACTTGAATAGAAATAAACAAACAAGTTATTTAATCAACCAAGTGAAATGCAACAACCACATGAGCATACGAGACATATGATTTTCTAGTAATCATATGTTGAATGGATTTACGCCCTCCATTCAAGATTAGGGGTGGCAATTTATATGCTTCTAACCAAACGTCCCGAAGCTTTAGTTAAGTGCTTCTGACCAAACATCTCGAAGCTTTAATTAAGATTCAATGATCATACCACTACCCTTTTCCCCCACAAGGGTAGTGATCCTATGCAATGTGACTCACAAGTGATATGCATGATTTTAGTTTAATTAAAGGCTCATAGCATAATTATTAACAATTTAAGGTGACCATAGAATTTTAGACAAATCAAGTTCTAAACTAAATCAAGCATTAATTATAATCAATTCTCGTATCGATATTCTTATCATTCATTCAAACAATATTACATACATACCATTTAATCTTTTCCTTAAATTTAGTGCTTCTAGACTACAAGTACAATCAATTAAGATAAGTTATGGAAATAAAACTCACCGGTCTTTAGTCAAAGTAGTCTTCTAGGTACAGGAAATCCTCCTCACAATCACCTAAACAAGAAAACACCCATAATGAGTATTTCTTGATAGTTTTATAGAAATTTGACGAAACTATGTCATTAAGTTCATTAAAATTCGTATGGAAGATAATTCCAACTTAAAATGGCCATAATTTGTTCATTTTAACTCGGAATTGCGCATATAATATATGTTTTTCTACCTATTCAAAAAGATCTATCCATTTCTAAGGTTATTTCTATCAAACAAGGTTTTTTAGGTCGAAAAAACATGGGTGACTAGATTTACCACAAAAATCCCAACCCAAAAACAATCATTTCAAACATTCAAAAATCCTTTGATAAATACGTAGTTATCAATATAGATTAAAAAATTCCTTTTTATAGATTTATAGCTCATATTTCATACATGTTTAAGTATTTTTTGTCTAAACAAAATTCTTTAGTAAAAACAATATTAGTTAAAAGTTTGGAAAAACCATTAGAAATCCTTTCGTAAATTCTTTAAAAATGAAGCTTTTGATTCTTTTGTTTTGAAAGAGTATTTAATGTTTATCTTACTATTTTCCTTGGTGACTTTTCCATAAAAATGAATTTCTCTATTTTTCTTTTCTGAAACTTCTAACACTAATGTCGCTTTTCCTATTAGTTTCTTATGTATTTCCTTTGACTATTATTTTGATCTTTTTACTTACATTTTCTTTTTATGGGGTTTCCTTTATATTATGTTTTTAAGGAAAATATTTTTATAACAAAGAATCATCTTCCTCAATTTTAGAAAACAACTCTATTACTACTAATCATAGTTTTAGAAAAAGCCTTTCAAAATAGTGTTATTTTCAAAATTATAGCGACTTCTTCCTAAGGCTTTGAGAAAGGAAAAAAATGGATCCCTTTTATTAATTTAAAAACTCTAGATTTTATTTAGAATTCTTTGGTGACAAAAATTTCTTTCAAAAAAAGTATTTAAACTTTGCGATTTAGACAACAACCTTATTTTGCATGAATATGAATAATAACAAGCAAAATTATAGGAACAAAATAATAAGCAAGATAATATAAGTCAAATATTGAGAGTCTTAGATTTGAATCAAGGCTCTTGGACTAAGAAATGGACTAGTACCAAAAAGAAAAGAAAATTATTTTGACTTGATGAGGACAAGTCTAAGACTAGTCTTAAAATAGTATGAAATAAGTAAATAAATAGTGAAGCATGTAAATAAATAATATAAAAAGTGAGCTTATATGCTCTAAAGAATATATATATATATAAATACATAAATATATTTAGTTAGATATAATAAGAAGTTAGCATAATAACAACAATAATACAAGCAAAGTATAATAACAACAAAAAAATATAGCATTGGATGTTCATGAACAAGAACAATACATGAACATAGTGTAGCTTGTATAACAATAAGTTTATGAAACTCACACCATGGTCATGTAAAATTACATGACATGGTAGAAGTAATATGAAGAAGGTTCATTACCTAAAAGATAGATGGTAGTGAAGAAAAGTGGTGGTGTTGGTAAGAACTTGAGAGGATTTTGGGAATATGTAAAGAGGAAATTTGAGAGAGAGTTTGGAGAGGAAAATTTATAGAGTTTTAGTAGTAAATTTGTGAGTGGATGAAGTGTGAAAGAAATGAAAGAGGAGCGGGGTAATTATAGGAAAATGATGAGAGGATTTTGTGTGATTTAAATAAATTAAAATTGAGAAAAATAGAGAAAGAAAAGTGGAGAATGGGCCCGGCCATAGGGAGAAGAGAGAGGGAGAGATTTGATTTTTTGTAATTTTGTGTATTAAAAGTAATAATATGTAAGATAGATATGATATAGAGTGTATGGGAAAGGTAAAAAGTAAAAAAAATAGGTATGTAGAGTGTAAGAGTAGGTGGTAGAAAAAAGTAGAGATAGATAAATAGTGTAGAATAGTAATGAATAGTATAATGTAAAGTAGATATGACTAATAAAATACCGGTAGTAAGAAAATACGCGTATAAATGTGATATCTAATATTTTTAGTTACCGAAAAATTATAAAACTGATATTTTTGAAAATCTTATATTTTTACGAGTTTAATGGTATATTCGGAATATTTTTACTATTTCGAGCCCGGAACACGTTTTTTGAAAACTATATCCGATCGGGTTTAAAACAAATTGTGATTTGACAAATATGATATTTTTAAGCTCTCTTATGTTATTACGAATTATTCTACGTACTAATCTCACACTTACTCTCTTAAGGTTATGAACGCAGGATTGTCAGACTTATACTATTACGTCTAACTAGGGTTTTGTTGACTTTAAGGTTTCTGGTTGACCTTCTAATTAGGTTTTAAGCTTAACCGATTGTAAAACCTTGGGGGTTTACAATATTTATTGCATTAGTTTTTAAGTTGTATGTGGTATTGCTTATTGCTTGTTCATGTGCATGTATTTTCGGTTTAATGTATTGGGCATTTTTGCTCACTCCTTTATCTTTTCCAGGAATAGATGAAGATCAAATAGGTTATGATTCGTCTTGATTCGATGTATATATGGACTTTGGGAAGGACGATAGTAGACCTGATTATCCTGGAGATCTCTAGATTTATCTTGAATGATTGAGAATAGATGGAACTATGAAAGTTGTTTTCAAAACCTTGGTTTGATTCATGAGTTTTTGAAAAGACTCTTTATTTAAGTATAGTTGTAGCAGGTTGGCTTGGTTTATGCCAACTAGATAGTTATGAAGATTGTTTTAGTTTTATGACGTTTATATTGTTTTTAAAAGTATCCTTATTTTGAGAGTTTTGAAGATGTATGTTTATATATGTTTGTGGTTTATAATTTTAATAGCCAGTGTGTTCTTTCTAAGTGAGAACATGTGGCGAGTTGTAATGCCTTTAGGTTAGGGCATTACACTAACATAACTGTTATTTATTTATTATGCTTTGTAATTTATTTAGTTATTCCATGCTTTAATATTAAGATTAGTCTTTCTAGTCTTAGACTTGTCCTTATCAAGTCAAAACGATTTTCTTATTTCTTTTGTTTTTCTTTTTGGACTCGCCCATGACTAAGTTCGGAAGCCTTCAAATCAAGCTAAGACTTCCAATACTTGATATTTATGTCGTACTCGTCCTTATATTTTCCATTTTTCTTAGTATTATTATTTTTGTCGTATTACTAGCTACATACTCATTGTTCATGCATGATCATATTGATTGTTGTCTGAATAGAAATAAAAAGTTCTTTCTTAAAATAAAAAAAAACAAGTTCAACTCACTTTGAAAATGTAGTTTTACCACTTAAGAAAAGTTTTATTAAGATTTAGAATTTTATTTCAACCAAATACTTTTCAAAAGACTTTTCACAAAAGTCACCATAAATTCTAGTGTAGATAACATACAAGGCCTTTACAAAAAGTAACTAAGGAACTCTTTATTTTCTTTTCAAACTACCATTAAAGACCTTAAGGTTGATAATAATTTTCTATGAGAAATTTTCTTAAAAACTTGATTATAAAATCCTTACTAAAATTTTTAGTAAGTGCAAAGACCAAACAAGATTTCCAAAATAAATTAAAAATTAACTCACCAAGTAAAGTATACTTAGGGAATAAAATTTGATAATAACTTAGAAATACTAGAGTTTTTGAATCAAAAATTATCTTTTAGGAATTAAGAAAAATAAATTATATCATATATATTTAATGACTTAAAAATCCTTAGTTTTATTTCCAAACAACTTAACATAATTTTGTCAAACTTCACTTTTTCAACCACCAAGACAAGATTGTTTTATGAAAAATCATTGGTTAAGACAACATCATTAGAATCATGTTATAATATGAGTTGCATATATATTAAAAGGATTTTTCAACTATATATATATATATATATTGATATGATTTCTATGGGATTTTTTGTTGATACAAAGTTAGAAAAATCATGTTTTAAAAGCTGGAATTTTCGTATTTATTTTGTACTATATCTTTTAGGGGACCAAATGACCTTTTATGAAGAAAATAACCTTAGAAATAAATAGATCTGTTTGAGTAGGCCGAAAACGATATAAATACGCGAAATTCCGAGTTAAAATGAGCAAGTTATGGTCATTTTAAATTGATATTTCACCGCATACGAATTTTGACAAACTTAGTGAAATAGAATAACAAGTTTAAATAGAACTTCCAAGAAATACTCGTTCTTGGTAGAGCTGGGCAAATGGGCATGGCAGGCCGGGCCGGCCCACATCGGCCCATGGGTTAAACAGGCTAAGGTCATTTTGGCCTGCTTTTAAATGGGCCAACATTTATAGACCCCGGCCCAGCTCGCTTTGGCCCTCAGGCTAAACGGGCCGGCCCACGGGCCAAATAATTTTTTTATTTTTCTTATATAAAAATTAGAATATGTATTATTTTAAGATTAATTATAAAAATTAATTTTGTTACCATTTCATTACTTATAAATGAAAAAAAGTTTTTAAAATAATTTATTATATATTATATTATGTTCAAATCAATAAATATATACTTAAAAAATATTATAATGTTTATGATGCATGTATTAGTCTATTTTCTTCTATAATATATCATAAATAATCACAAAGATATTATTTATACTATTTTTATTCTTACATTTTTCTTCTCTTTTTTTTTTTTTTTTACTCTTGGCCAGCGTACCGAGCCGGCCCACCATGGGCTAGCCCACTTTGGCCGGCGGGCTAGGCCAATTTGGCCCGCATTTAAACGAGCCAAAAAAAATTGGTCACAACCCGCTTTTTTGAGCTGGTAAATGGGCTGGCCCGCAGGCTATGACCCTTATGCCAGTTCTAGTTCTTGGTATTTCTCTTGTTTAGGTGACGCGGAGTCCAAGCTTCCCTACCTAGAGGATTATTTTGACTAGAAGCTATCTGCTGCCATGGCTGAGTGAGTTTAAATTCTTATATTTTTGTACGTATGTCCTTACTAATAGATTAGCAGCACTAGAATTAGGAAAGATAAAAACATGATGGTGCATGTGCCTTATCTCTATGATTGAACTTATGTTAAGTATATCAAAGCAGGAATTGTTAACTAATCATTGTATGATTTAGTATTGGAATGAATTGTCTGCGAACTCTATGATCACTTTTAAAATATCTAATATTATGCCTCGATTTCTTAAATAAAATGATTCATACATGATACGTAATGAGTCACATTGCATTCATTACTATATTTAGGGGCAAGGGCATAATAATGAGGCCTAGAGAACCTGAAATTCTACTCTATGAAAAATGATCGCCTATAATAAAATGGTGGTTGGACACCCAAAATAACTACATTTTAGCGGCTAATAGAGACTCGTATAAAAACTACAAAAACTTTCATTTGTGAATTTTGGCATTGTTGCCCAGAACACCTAACCCTGAATGAGGAGTAAATCCATTCAACATATGATTTCGAAAAATCATATGTATTGTTTGTTCACATGTTGTTTGCATCTTGTAAACCCTCTTTTTCTAGGATAAATTTGGATTAAACCTAACCCTAGTCAAACTGTGTTTCAAAAGTAACTAAGATTAAGACAATCTAGTAGTTTTCAACTCCGGTAACGCGCTCAAAACCTTGAGAACAATTAGAAATAGTTAATGATTGATTATAATTCGAAATAATATAAGATAGCTTAAAAAAGATCATATTTGTCAAATTTGATTTGTTTTGACCCGAATGGGATCAGTTTTGAAAAAACGTGCACGGTGCTAAAATAGTAAAAAATTTTGATAGCATCAAAATATCATATGTAGCTCGATTACACATATTTTTATTACCACCGGTATTTTATTTGTCTAGTCTATTATTCATAGTACTATTTCTACTATTTATTATTATTTCACTATCTCTACTTTTTCTTATAACCATTTGCTTACAATCTACACACCTACTCTTACACTTTTTTCATTTCCAATGCAACTTTATTCACATCACTCCTTACACATTACTTCTTTTCATTATAAAAATACAAAATTTAATCAAAACACTCTCTCTCCTCCTCTACAATGCTGTCGGCTCCCTCCCTCTCTTTTCTCAATTTATTTCTTTTTCAATTTATTTTATTACATCTACTTTTCACTCCAAAATTCTATAAATTCCCCATTTCCCTCCACTTCTTTCATACTTCTCATTTTTCCTGCCAAAATTTCCTCTCAAATTCTCTTTCTAGCAATCCTGTCTTAAACACACTTTACCATTGACCACTCTTCAAGGAAACAAAATAATAAACACACTACCCACATATTTTTACATCCACCTTTAACACATAAACACAACTTAGGTAAAAACTTTCTACCATTGTTTTTCTCATGTCATGTAACTTAACATGACTATAGTGTTGTTTCTCAAAAACTCATGTGAGTTATAGAAGTAACAACATGCTCATGTTTTGTTCTTGCACATGCCAAGAATTCCTATTATTATTATTATTATTACTATTACTATCATGCTCCTAATCTAACTTTATATATATATATTATTAAATATATGTATATCTATATTTCTTAGAGCCTAATTGCTCACTAACTACCACTAATATATTTACTATTACTGCTCTTATTATTGTTTTTCCTTTTCTTTCTTTTCTTTTTCTATTGGGACTAGTCCATTCTTAGTTCTGAGATACCTTGACGAAGCTAAGGTTTCCAATACTTGATCGGGAAGCCTTGATGAAGCTAAGGCTCCCAATGCTTCACCATATTATTTTGTTTATTTGCTAATTATATTTCTTTCTATCTTATTACGTATTGCTCTTACCCTTTTTCTTGCTACATAATCATATTCATACATGATTAGAATGTTGTTGGCTTAATAAAAATAAAAATGGGTTCTTTTGTTAATGAAGAAAAGTAAACTAAAATTCTTATCACTTAACAAATGAATTTTTAATAAAAGATCTAAGTATTGTTTTTAATAAAATCTTTTCAAAAGCTTAGACAAGCTAATCATAAAGTTTAAAGTATTAGTAATAAAGATTTCTTCAAATAATAAAAGGAACTCAATCTTTTTATAAATTGAAACTAAATACTCCATAAAAATATAATTTTTACCATTAAACTTAAGATCTTAACCCAACCATATCTTTTATAAAATTTAAATAGGTTCATCATAGATTTTGAAAATCACTTAATAAATAAGCTTCTATAAGACTTAACTTTTCATATTGTTATTCTCTTTTCAAAGTTGAAATGAAATTTTTGCTAAGTTCTAATGTTGATAATTCTTCATTATGAAAGCTTTTCTTATGAACTTATCTAAAAGGATTATGCCACCACTTGATAAATAATAAGAATAAAGCAAATTTTTCAAATCAAGGTAAAATCAACTTACTATTTTAGAAACCAACTTAAAGAAATAAAATTTGCCAAGAAAATGAAGTTTCAAAAAGGTAAAATTTATTTTCTGAAAAAAAAAATGGAAGAATATAAAAATGAAGGGGAAAACATACATTTAATACAACTCCAAATATTAGACAACACCAACAACTTAAGAGAAATTTTGAAAACCTTATTTTTTTCAATCACTAGAAATAAAATTAGTAGATAACTTAAAAGACCAAATTTTTAGAAATCAATTTATCTTTGAAAAGTTAGGAAACGAAATTATAATAGGAAAACACTCACTTATAACAATCCAAGAATTTTTATATTTTCCTTGTAGTAATTTAAAAAGGAGAAATTTTCAAAGTTTTCATCTTTTAAAACTCTTAAAGACAAATTGTTTTTGAAAAATTAAAGTTGAAAAAACACTACAAAAATCATGCATACAATATGAGTATATATATATATATATGTTCAAAGAATTTTTTTCAACTATACAAATATCCATGTTCTTCAAATTTTATTTCCTCAGCAAGATTCATCTTTAAAAAGATTTATTCTTTGATGATTTTGTAAACCTTATCTAAACCTTTGTATGAAAACTTTACAAATGAGTTTAATAAAACTTTTGTTAATTGGCTTGAGCTTTCAAATCCCTTTCCAAGCTCGAATCCAACAACTATTCATGATTGAAATCAGGAATTAATTCAAGATTTACTACCTTTATTTCATTTGTATTGTTTGTTATATCTAGGCCATTTTAGTTTAATCGTATCTAATCAAAGATAATGTTTAAAGGGTCATTTGTTTCATTTAGCCAACTTATCTAGTTAATTATGTAAGTTAAGGTAGGTTTTGGGGCTTAGGCTTAGGTTAATCAACCCTTAATGCGATATACTTTTATGGGTCTTGATTCTTGACTTTCCAAGAATTGATTCCCAAAGTCCACTAATCTCGTATAATCTTTAGAATCATATTCCTATTATTAAGTTTAAATTACTCTAGTTTGTATGGGCATTTTGACCTCAAGTGTTTGGGTAATGTACATTGTGAACGTGGAATTAGCAATTGTTAAATTTGTATTTTGAAGGTCTTGACAGGTTACTTAAGGTTAAGGGAAGAATGGGTCAAGTTTCGTGCGATTCATGCGAGAATTGGCAAAGTTATGAAGGGCCTAAAAAAGAGCACGATCGGTACATTAGGGGATGTATCACCCTGTGTTCTGGTACAAGACTAGATAAGTCAGTTGTGTTTCAAGCGTGTTCCTTCTTTGTTTGGGGTCAAAGAAAAGCACGGGGGAAACATGACTAAATGTATCTCCCTGTGTTCTTCTAAGCATCAAAGCTTTTCTAAAGTAACAAGAAGCATGGGGAGAAACACAACTAAATGTATCTCCCCATGTTCTTCTAGGCATCAAAACATTTCTAGAGTAAAGAGAAGCATTGGGGGGGTGGGTAACACGACTAAATGTATGTCCTTGTGTTCTTCTAGGAGTTAAAGCATTTCTAAAGCAAAGAGAAACACGGGAAACACCACTGCATGTATCTCCCCGTATTCTTCGAGGTTTCAAGCGTTTTCAAAATAGAGAGAAGAATGGGGGTAATACGGCCGCGTGTATCCCCTTGAGTTCTTCTGGGCTTTAATACATTTTTGAAACAAAGAAAACACTAGGAGAACAAAAATGCATGTATCCCTCATGCTCTTCTAGGTTTTGTAGTGTTTTTAAGATAGAGAGAAGCATAAGGGGAAGATGAGTACATGTATCCCCTCGTGTTCTTCTGGGTTTGAGCTACTTTCTATGCTTCCTATTTTTGTTAAAAACATGTTTTGGAACAAATTTTGGTGATCTTAAAGTTGTTATACAACCATATTTCAGTTTAGTCTCCTATATTTTCATCATTTATTTGTTAAAACAAGTTTAATCAAAGTTGAAAGCCTAAACTTCTACTTTTGATAGCAACCACCAAAAATATCATGTTTTCTTTTAAATTTCCAAAACATTTCATATACAGCCCTTCATTTAACTTCCTCTAACATCAACTACACTAAATTCCATCATTGACAACTCATTCCAACAAAACCCAACCTTCGAACCATACCCAAAACGTTATTTACCACTATCATAACAAACTCAACTCCAAAACTATCAATAATCTCATGAAAATAAGCTACTTTTGATGTCTTACCTCGCTCCAAACAATAGTGCTCACTTACGTCAGTTGAGAAAGGAGTTTAAAACTCCAAAATCATTCCAAAACTTGATTCTTGACACTCCAAACATGTATAAACTCATTAAGTCATTTTTATGCTTAATATACTAAAATACTCAAATTACAATATCTTAAAACCTCATTCTTACCTTGACAGGAATTTTGTTATGATGGTGGGTCTTCTTCCTCTTCCAAGACTACTTCATCCTCTCCATTTTCCTCTTATAAAAGACATCACATGAGCTTATTAGTGCTATACAATTGTTAATTCCACCTACGAAGGGGTTAAGGCTTTAGAGAACCTTATCTTGGGTCTTGTAAGGATTTCCTAGAAGGAAGGAGGCAAAAAAAGAAAATAAATATCTATACAGAAAGAGGAAAGGGTAGAATTATGGTTTTAGACAAGTGGAAAGGGATATTATTTTAGGTTTTTGCCATGTAGCACGATCTTAGGCATCTAAATTTTACATGTGTAGAAACCATAGCTAGTTTTTAACAGTTTCGAGTTTTTAATTATTCTCTTGCACAAATAATGATTTGAGTGTCTCAAATAAGTTTAATGTATTTACAATAACAAAATTTTTAATTCGCATAAGTTCTCGTTTAGGGTAAAATCACAATTTTGCAAAATCAAGGTTCCTATATTTGAATTGTTTTTTAATTTTATAAATCTAGGTTTTTGGTTTAAAACAAATTTGAAAACTTTGAAAAAATTTAGTTGTTTGAATTCATGTGTGACTTTAATTTGTTTCCATTGACTTCATTTGATTTTTATTTATTATGATTGGTGTTTGGATCATTTCACTTATGTACTTTGTTTTCTGTTGAGGTGTGTGTAGGCAAGAGTAAAATGTGGTTCACTTTAAGAATTGTAAAGGAAAAAAAATTGAACTACATATCTTGTTTAATATGCAACCTCCTTTGCATTTTTCTTCCACAATATACTACACCAAAAGGGGGTGAAACTTAATTTAAGTTAGACATGTAAAATGAGTTTCTAACACCATTTTGACATTAACACATTGTTGTGTAGAGTCATGTATAGATAATAGTTTTATAAAAGGTTTTGGTTATATATTGATGTATGCAAAATCAAAAGTGATTGCATATGCCATTAGAAAGTGGAAGCTCTGTGAGAAGAAATATTTGACTTATAACTTAGAATTGTCAATGGTGGTGTTTGCTTTTAAATTACACAAACAATTTTCATAGAGAGAGATGTAAAATCTAGAACAACCTTAAAAGCCTTAGATATTTTTTCACCCAATAAAATTAAAATATGAGGCAAAAATGATGGTTAGAATTCAACTGAAGATGATGGGACAAATATAATGTCGTCTTCATTGCCCTAAGATCAGTGGAAACAATATTTGTTTTCATTCTAATTCATCTGCTGAGAATAAGCTCTGCTAGCTTTAAGCTACAAAATCTTGAAGAGCTGTTGAACCTAAAAACTCAAAATAGTACTCCTTGTTTTTATCCTTAATGTAATGAACATATGGTATTACCAACCATCCATTCCCCACCATAGAAGAAAATAGGGTAAATTTCCATTTAAAAAATATGATTAAAAATTGGTATCACTAGGTCTTTTGGATCATAAAAGGAGAATCCTTATTACAATAGAAGCATCACTAGTGGTATGGATTTTTTTAAGTCAGATCACTTTATAAAAAAAAATATCAATGATTAGAAAATGACTCCATTGTAAAAAGAAGACATCAACGGATTTTTTTTTTTTAATGAAAGGGTTAGAAGGAACGTGTTAACTCTTTACCAAGGGCAAGTGAGAAAGATCAGCAACAGCAATGCAATTAGCCATATTTACCTTCACACTCTCTTTATAAGCCACACCTAGTATAGATAAATATGTTAGCATAGAAGAAATATGTTGTAGGGTAAATATTATAGGATTTATATTTTGTAATTAGTTATTTAGTATTTAGAAATATTATAGGAAAAGAAAAAAAAATAGAAAACAGAAAATTAGAAAAAGAGGATACACATGTGCTTGCACATGTGTGGAAGTGTTAGAAGTTTCTAGATTTTATTTTGGGCAAAGGAAAATGCTAGCATATTTTGTAAATATAACAATTTTTTATGAATGAAAAACAAGAAGAAAAATATTATTCCCAATTTTAGTATTGTAGGTTTCGGCATTCAGATTCCAATTTCTACTTGTATTCAAGTAGATTTGGCTAGCATTTGAGTTGGATTTTCCCACCACACTTCATTTGGTATCAGAGTCACGATCCACCCCCATGGCTGAAACAGATCTGAATTTTGAGAAAATGAACCAAGTAATTCCAAGGATCTTCAAGGAGCACTATAAAGAACAAGATAAAAAATAAAATCAATCATGAAACCACTATCGGAAACATGGAGTAGTAAAAAGAACAATTAAGAGAAATTTTGCAACCTTCAACATAACGACACTTGAATAAACAAAACTAATAAAAAAAATTACAAATCCATTTTGATTCATAAAAACCCAACAACCCATTCATTCAAAACCATGAACAATCAAAATTAGTAATAGAAACAACACGAACCCATTTATATTTACAGAATCCCAACATCAATTTAATGCAACACCTACCTACACTGACATCATTATCCTTAAACACCACAACCAACAGTAAAATATCCATCCTTATTATGGCACATCAACAACCCTATCAATCTAAATACACCACCAAAAACCATCAACGACTCATATCCATACACAGTCACAGACATAGGTATCATCTTAGAAACAACCAGAAACCCATTCGTCTCTAAACCTAAATTGCTCCCTCAACTATTGCAAACTCAGCCGCAGCCACAAGTGGCGATGGCTGGAGTATGCGGTGTTGATGTCGCTAGTGAAGACCAAAACCCTCTCAACATCCTAGGCCTCCCTTCCCAATTATCTCTGATTAAGCCTAAATTAGGCTATTTCTCCATCAAGAAGACTCAACCCTCCAGTCGATTTGAAGCTTGATGAGGACTCCTCAATTGAGTTAGTGGAGATTTGCTGCGGCGGTTGTTGGAAATGAATGGGGTTACTATTTCCGAAAATGTGGCGTTCTTCAGTAAGGGACCTGCAATTCTAACATTGGAATCAACTATAGGAATTATCGCTGGAATGCTGATCGACATTAAGGTGTCAATGAGGACTGTTATGCCAATGGAAGGTCGTAAGGTTAGGAGCTTCCGGTGGGGACTTAGGGTTCATATGCAGATAGATAGAAATTTTAGTTCGATGAATGGGTTAGGTTGAATAAGATTTTATTTCTAATGATGAATAAGATTGGAACTGAACATGTTGAGAAGCCAACGATTAAATCTAAGGAAGTGGCAAAGAAAGGCAGTAAATTAAGCTCATATTTGAAGCTTGCTATGGGTGTTGATGTGACAAAGTGTGTTATGCGGTTCATAATAGAGAAGAGCAGGAGATGAGGCTAGTCTTAATATTGGTAGTGACTATGATAGTGAGGATAGTTTATGGAAGTTTGTTTCATTGGAGTCGATTTCAAGTCAAGCAAGATGGTGTTTGGGAGAAAATAATTTATGTCTTCTTCCGATTGGCTCTTTGACTACTAGTTTTTTTTTGGGGGATGGACTTGGTTATATTACAATGGTTATGAAGAGTTTAAATGGTATGGATGAGGGGATTACTAATGAATTGGGAATGGCATCGTGGGTGCAAAGACTGTGTTAGGTTTATGGGGTCTGGGATGATATAGAAAATGGTGTTTTGTATTTGATGTGTGAGAGGCGTGACAAGATGCTATTAGAGAGCTCTGCTAATTTATAAGATCGATTTGTTAGTGCGAATAATGAGGAAATGAAAGAGGATGCTATTTCGAGTGTTGCCTTATTAGGTCTAGTGATATGCGGGGTAGTGAGGAGCTTTAATAGAGAAGGATTAATTGCTGGTTCTTTGGACCTATGGTGTCTTTACCTTAGTGGTTTTAAAAGCTTACATGTAGTTTTAAGTAAGGTGTTGGTAATAGGAAGAAAAGTTTTTCAAATTATCCAACGATTTGTTTCAGGTACTGGAACTATTGGGAGCAGAGAATTGCAAATTTTCCATAGGGTGATAATGAAGAGTGGCATGGCTATTAGCCCTAAGGTGTTATTTCTGATATTGAAGAAGGAAGATACCATGTTTGATGCCATGAGTGACACGGAGTATCTAATTGGTCATGGATTGGATGTTTGGGCAATAGGTTATATGTTGATTAAGCTTTTTTGTTGGCAGAAGAATGCTTGGAGTG
The DNA here is from genome assembly GCA_024138025.1 of Combretum micranthum. Lineage (NCBI taxonomy): Eukaryota > Viridiplantae > Streptophyta > Magnoliopsida > Myrtales > Combretaceae > Combretum > Combretum micranthum. The sequence goes on from JAMXBD010001547.1 coordinate 236,094, forward strand.
GTGTTGAAGTTGACTGAAGGAGAAGATATGTACTTCTATTCATGTTATGAAGATTGGATGAAGTAGGGCTTTTCTTTGTTGGTTACAAAATTAAGGTCAAAATTTTCATCATTGAGATGTTTAAACTTGGATTGAGACAGTCGGCCATGTCTAAATGACATCAGAAGGGTTAATCATGAAACACCGCGTTTGGAATGCGGGAGTAAGGAGGAGACCAAAATTCCAAGGAAGGAAGCTGTGTTGCAAAAAAAGATTAATAATGTTATAGACAGTGTTCACGCCTATATAGTTCTCAAAACTAAGCAGTTTGTTTAGGCATCCTTGGCTCATAATATGACAATGGTTAGGGGAAACCATATCCATGTCTATCGAGCATATCCACCTCATAAAAAGCTAAAGGGGAGGATGCTCCTATTTATGATAACAAAAGGAACATTTTCATGGCCAACATTCCATTTGATATAAAGGATAAAGAAACTTATCAGCTCTTTTTAGGCACAAACCATCTCGTGTCCAGCACTGAAGCAGCTCGTGCCATCGGAGATCCTCATGCCAACGTTAGGAAGGGTACTGCCTATGTTATTTAAGACGAGGGATGCTACCAATCTGGTCTTGAAGAAACAATACTTGAAGCTTTGCTGAATGAATAGAAGCATGTCAAATATAGGGATAAAAGAGTGAGAGCATGATGCGATGAATAATTTTTGTGCATCCTTGAGTACAAGGGTTTTTGAATGGGTGGGAAATGTTGTAGGGTAAATATTATAGGATTTATATTTTGTAATTAGTTATTTAGTATTTAGAAATATTATAACAAAAGAAAAAGAAAAAAAAATAGAAAACAGAAAATTAGAAAAAAGAGAAAACACGTGTGCAAACTCTAGAATTTTCTAGATTTTATTTTGGATATAAGGAAATGCTAGCATATTTTATATATATAACAAATCTTTTATGAATGAAAAACAAGAAGAAAAATATTATCCCCAATTTTAGTATTGTTGGTTCTTGCATTCTAATTCCTATTTGCATTTGAGTCAACCCAACTTGCATTTGAGTTGGATTATCCCACCACACTTCCAAATAAAGGACCACAAAATTCACTGCCAGACCCATTAACTAAATTTTAGAATTTTCATAAGCTCAAAAGTGAACCATTTTACACCTTTAGCTCTGTCTTAGCTATTTCTTGATAACAACTCACGCCAGCTGACAGTAAATTTAACAATTTCACCAGCAGATTAATAAAAATCTTAAAACCGCTTCTGCAACATAGTCAGTCATTATTGGATAAGAAATCGCATGTGTTTAGCACTGTTGAATAAAAAGGTCCATAGCCATTTCACCATCATCTCTTCCATGAGAGGAAACCTTAAAAGCTACAGAAGAGCACCATAAAGGCAGTAAGCAAAACTTATTGATCCACTTTGAAGAATTGTCCTTTAAAACTATATATATATATATATATATATATATATATATCCATATGATACTTTCTGAAGAACTCATCTACGCTAATGAATGGTTCTCTAAGGCTATTTAAACAAATCTATTTAAACAACCGTACACTATATATCTGACAACATAATGTGTTAGACAGAACAAGCATCATATTCATCCATAGCAGGAGCCTGAAAAAGCTCAAACAAAGGAGAAGTATTTTCATTGAAAGACCATTCGTAACTGACAGTCCCCATATTCCAATACATCCATACATGCATCATGCAAAGGCTGGAAGCATGCCCAAGAAAGTTCCCTAATTAAATTGCAATAGAGTGAAGAGCACAAATATTCACAGGACAATGCTATAGAAATGTAAACTTTTAACTTTCAACGCTTTAGCACCTATACATTATTTTTATGAAATTTAGTGTCTGCAATTTCTGTGAGTTGAAAAAATTGTCTTCGTTATTCTGAAAGTTGCAGACATTCACATTATTTGTTACATGACCTGCTATGCCAAATGAAAAAGTAATGTTGGTTTCTCATAAAACAACAGAAACAGTTTTTTGCAACTTAAAGAAATTACAGACATCAAATTGCACACAAACAAAATATAAACATTAAATTGCTAAAAGTCAAAAGCTCACACACCTACGTAGCATTCATCCCAATCTTGACAGACACCATACAAACTTTATCCACAGACGCTGCCTAGCTCTAAGCACCTCAACTGTGACAGCAAGTAGCTTTTTCCTCATGACTATCTTGTGGACCATATTAATTTAATAAAAATTTAATTAGAAAAACCACAACCTCACTCACCCTTTGGTATGTCGCTTAGGATCCTTTTGTAATGACAACAATGAAGATAATGATCAAAGAAATCACCATCAAAACTCAAATTCAAGGCACCATATCCGAAATTTACAAAATATTCTAATAGATGGTATGTTGTTTTAGCAATAATATCTAAAATGGACTCCCCCTAAATTGGATTGATTTATCCTAAGGATTTCATTTCAATTGGAATTTAGTTATTCACCATGTACGAGGATCCCCGCTAAGCATCCATGGCTGAATGGTTAAAGCGCCCAACTCATAATTGGCGAATTCGTAGGTTCAATTCCTACTGGATGCACGCCCTCCAACAAAACAAGTCTCTTGGAATTGGCTCTGTCAGAATGGACAGATAAAAGTCACAATCTGTATATTTCAAGTAATAAATTTACTGGTTTAATGCATCAAAAGATCTATAATACAGTTTCTACATAAAACTTCACCAAGTATCAACCATCAAAGCTCATTTCAATAGAAACTTTGATATTGAGCCCTTGAATTAGGGATGCAGGGTCCACAAAGATTTCAAGAGTTGAAAGTGTTTCTTTTTGATGCTATAAAACAATTTATAAACTCCAACAATTAATTAGAGTATCTCCAAGAATTTCTTCCCTTAAAAAATAGGAAGAAATTGTTGAAAAGAACATTAAAAAAATAAATAAATAAGGATCCGAGAATTGCCCTTCCAAGTGTGGCGCAAATCTTACAGGCTTGCCATTCATAAACTTGGGCAGTCACAGAAGTGGGATAGCATTTCATGGAGGGCATACTTTCAGCAGCGCAATAATCAGGGATCAGAAAAAATAACCACCTGATTGGTGATTCACAAAAGAGATCATTTCACATTGCACCAATAACAGCATTCAACAAAACACCAGTTCACCTTAACAGTGCAGACACTAACTCCCAAAGTCAACTCACTTTATACTAAGAACAGAACATAACTTGCCTAGCCAAACTCCGATGCTCAAAAGACTTCAAATAACAAAAGGACCCCAAACATAAAAATCAATTCTTGATACGCATGAAGAGATTTCAATTCCAAATCTGCTGCAGAAAACCAGAAAAGGAGAGAGAAAAAAGCTGAATTTGCAATTGCACTCAGTCAGAGCATTTGTAACTGCATCATGGTGGCATGGTAACACAACTCGAGCTATCAGCTAAACATAAATACGTGAGATGTCAGTGAAGAAAAAAAATTATTTAAAATCAATCCAACCATATTACACCAATCTCGCATCTCCTCACACCGATCCGATTACAATGATAATTGCAAGATACGAAATTTAAGCACCGCATGAAACAAACGAGATTATAGAATGGGACTCTTCCCAATAGCTCTAGGGTGTGATTCTACCAACAGATTAAATTTCCAGATATCGAAAACCTACAACTCTAACTACACCTAATTTATCCCTAATGAATCTATCAGAATAGAGAAACACCAAAAACACGATTCAGATATAACCTGCTCAATCAAGTTCTCAATTATCACCGAAGAGAAGGCGAATCCGAGAAGCAAAGGCACCGGTGGGTTCGAGAGCCGCTTCCCGGCGGAGATCACGCTTAACGTTGTTCATACGATCGGTCAGAGCTTGATTCTCTTCTTTAAGAGCGGAATTATCTTCCATAAGGTCGTGTAGACGGTACTTCTGGCCGAGGGATCGAATGCTGAGTAGTAGAATTCCGGTCATGGCGAAGAACTGAAGGAAGCTGTCTTTCCTCTTCATGGCGTTCTTGAAAAGCCCTAGGGGTTTTCTAGGGTTTTGGGAGGAGGTAGTGGTGGTCGAGCTTCCGAATGACATTGCTGGAGGAGGCGGCACGGCAGCTAGCGATCCTTCGTGACAGATTTTGAATCTAGTCTAGATAGAGGCTGCGTCTGTTCTCTATAATTATGGCCTTGCGAGGGCAACGAGGGCGGGAGGGAGTGTAATATTCTGGAGCTGCTGCAGGAGATGGGTTACAGTGGGACTAATATTTTTCGGAAATAATTGCAAATAAAGGATGTATAAAATGATAAATAATCTGTAAATTATAATAAATTGATATCGATTTTTTTTTTTTTCTATTACAACTTGAACGAAGGATTGGAATCTAGTATATCTCTCATTTGAGAGACTAAGAAGATGTTATTAAGTTACAATGTCATTGATGTTATTGGGTTTAAAAGTTCCAAATAGTCTTAAGATTATGGATTTCTATTTTTTCATTTGCCATTCGCGGATAAGGAAAAATATTAACACCTAAAATATATACACAAATGCCATAAGATAAAAATAAACCTAAAAAATAAGCAAATTGAACTCGTCCATTAAAGTGCCAAGGTTGAAGACCTCATCTATTTAAAAGACAAATGTAATCTAAATGCATTAATATTGTCTTTCAACAAACAAGATCACAACAGCTACTATGAGTTCGTCTCTTCAAAAGATAAAGTTATCACTAAACTTGTCTCTTAGTCACTTATAATCTTATCTCTATGAATTCAACTTGCCTTTTTTCTTTTTTATCTTTATCTTGTAGTATTTGTGTAATTTCTTTTAAATGATATTATTAATTTTCTTTTTCCTACTATTTGGAACTGTAAAATTGAACTAAATCAATTCGTTGCAAGGTCCGTACTCTTTAGAGTATTAATTTCGATAAAAATTAATTTAAAAAACGTCTTAATACCTTAAACTTTAATATTAGAATATTTTTGTATCAAAGTCTTTGACACGATTTACTATTAAATTTAGAGTTTATTAATACCTTTTTAAATAGATATACATAGTAACTATCATATACCCACTTTGTGTATGAATTCAAAATAAATTTTTTATGTAATACTAATAAAAAATAAAAATACAACAAAAAGAGGAATTGTGTATATTGATTTCAAAGAAACAATCTACTAATTGCTCTATTTGAATCAGCTAATCCAAAAGCAAGCGTCAACCATGTTCTTTTTTTTGGATTGCTAGGATGCCGATGGCAAAGAAATTCCAATCAAAGGTGCCTAGCCTTATCGGATTTTGCCTTCAAACCTCAACTCAAAAGAGCTCCTTCTTGCTAGCAATCTTCCATCGTCTCGACAATCTATTTGTGGCACAGCTAAAAAGATTTTCATTTTCCTCAACAAAGAAGTTAAGAATGTAAGGTACGAAATATGCCAACTTCACGTGTTGTGAGATTGGACCAGGTACGAAGAATGATTCTATATCTATGCACGGAAGTTGCTGGGCGATGGCCGCTCAACTGTTCGAGTGTAATGCAGTAGTGGTTGGTTCCAATTCGACAAAGGTAGAATGCCTGGTCGAAAGTCTAGTACAGTTCACTCGCGTTGATCAATCAAGAGTTTTGCTGCCACTCCTTAACTTAAGGTTACCTGTTTATCAAACACTTCTTACAGTCTTTCCCACGCTTCATACCCCCCTCTTTCTTCTTAAGGTAAGGTGAAGGGCCAGCATGGTGGGGTAGGAGCATTGTAAGTCTCGAAAATTTCAGTAAATAATTCTAAAATGAACTTCGAAAATAAATCCTAAAAATGACTCCAAATTAAAAATGAACTTCGACTAGCCTTAAATCACGAATGAATTTAGAAATTTCTTAATCTTCAGAAAACGAGATTCCTTAAAAATAAAATAAGAACTCAACAGTCTTCAAATTCAAAACTGTATGTACGACAAATTCCATACTTAACTCTAACTTATAAAATCGGGTAATATAGAACAAAAAAAAAAAATTATTAAAAAGTAAATAACAATAAACCTTCGGAAATAAAACTCAATTCAAGAATTTCAAAAATGTTCGGAGATATTAAATACTTACAAAAATAAAATTTAAAATAAATTTCTCAAACTAAATGTGATGTATAAACATAAACTCCCAGTTTCCAAGTTGGCAAAGATTTAAACCGGAAACCCTAAGTGAAATATAGTAGTTTAAATCCGGCAATCTCGCACTCTTAGCCCTAGAGGCCGAGGTGTGGTTTAAGTATGTAAAGTAACTCGTATTAATATAAGGTCGCTTAAAAATATCATATTGGTAAATTTTGACCTATTTCAAACCTGTTCGGATACACACTTTGAAAACCGTGTCTCGGGGCTCGAGATATCAAAAATATACTATTGATACCATTAGATTCGTATTTTCATAAGGGTTTCTAAAATATCAGTTTTATAATTTTTTGATAACTAGAATTATTTGATTTTACGATTATATTCGTATTTCTTTACTATCGGTAATTAACTGGTCTTTTGTACTATTCACTACTATTCATTACACAATTTTACTATTCTTATGAACCCTTATATTTTTAGATAAATATTTTATATATCATAGAAAATTCTATTTTTCCAAAATTTAGTTCGTTTCGGGTTTTTATGGGATCAGTTTCTGTTTAAGACCCGATACTAAAAAAAATAAATTAATTTAATAATTGGAAAATTTCAAAAATATTTTATTTTCATAAAATAATTTTTTTTAGAATTTTTCGGTTTAAAAATATCATTTATAACTCATATTCGCGTATTTTGATCATACCAGTAACGTATTTGATAATTCACTAAAATAAATAAATTAATTATCTTATTTTAATTATGAAAAATCTGCTACAAATATTTGGAATGAATTTTCTTCTTTTTATTATTTTTATTTTATTTTATTAAGAAAATACTCTTACAACCCATACCTTTAAGTACACTTTTCACATATCACTTCTTTTTCACTTCAATCTTTCTACACTTCATTATCACTTCATGGCATAATTTTTGACTCCTTTTGGCTGCCTTTTGTCCTTTGACATACTCCAAATTGATTAAAATAAATCTCTTTCAACCCTTCTTTAAGAAGCAATACTTACACATTAATTACACATTACAATTTCAAGTTAAAAACCAACCAAATTCCCTCTCTCTCCCTTCCAAAATTCACGCTTACTATGTAATGCATAGGCTGCTATTTTATTTTATTTTTTTTTACTTCATCTAATGTGTCTTTAACTCATTCTATCTCTTTCTCTCATTTACACCTTTAACCCTTTACCATTCCTTACCTTTTTCTCTCCATTTTTCCTCTCTTTCTCTCTTTATTTTCTCTTATTTTTACAGGAAAACCTTGCTGCCCCTATTCCTTATTGGAGCTCCCACACATATTTCTTTAAGATCCTTTGATAAAACTCTTGTCCAAAGCTTCCATAGTTGATGTAGGTAAAGTATAGTGAGGGTTTCATGCATCAAATGACATTCCATAAGCTTAAAAGCTAAGGATGATGATGTCAAAATGAAACACTCCTCTTGTCCATGATTATTCTCTTGTATTATTATTATTTTCTTGCTAAAAGTAGTTATATTTTGTAGATCTAACTTTTTTTATAACTTTGTTTATGTTTATGTTTTAGATCATGTTATTTGAGTTATTTTGCTATTTTTTTGTTTTATTTTCAAGTTATGTTGTTATTGCTAATGATTTATGCATATATTCATCATTCACATAACCATCATAGTGTTCATGCATTTATAACTAGTATAGTAAACTAGATCTAGTTGTTTTAAGTTCATACATGCATTAGACTTTTGATTTATTTTCTTAAATAACTAGTAATAGCTTGATGATAGTAGAAAAGTTTTAGAAAAGCTCAAGATCTATTTTATTTTCAACAAAAATCATTTTTGAAAATTCGGATAAAAAGGGAACCATATTTAGAAAAGCTATTTTTCAATTTCAAAATGTGTATTTTTCATTTAAAATGAAGGGCTTAGGGAATAGATATCATAAATGAATGATCTTGATAAGTAAAGTTTAGATCTATGAGTTTATAGTTTACTACCATGGATTTCTTTTATATTTATAATTATAGAAAGTGTAGATCTTGGTTTTGAACTTAAACAAAAATGGTGAAATTCGTATCTAGGCAAGACCCATTTTTAAAAACCACTTTTCAAGTGTCAAAATGAAATTTTTACTTGAGATAATGAAGGCTTAATGTATATATATCATCTAAACTTCATTTTATATGGTTCAAAGATGATTTTCAAATATTATTTTTCATAACAAAACTCTATTTTCGGATTTAGGCCAAAGCCTAGTTTAAAAACATGTTTTCCAACTCAAAAATGAAGTTTTTATTCAAGATATGGAAGGCTCTTATGATAGGATATGTAAGGGATGAATTTTCATAAGTTTAGTTAGATTTTATCAAAAGATATGTCCAAAAATAAATTTTGTAAATTCGGATCTCAACCAATACCTATTTTGAAAACCCATTTTTCAACACAAAAATGAAGGATTTGTTTAAAAAATGAAAAGCTTATGAAATAAGTATCAATAGGAGATGTTTTTGATAAGTAAATCGTAGATCTACTAGTAAAGATTCTCAAAATAGGAAGAGATTACGAAGTATAAAATTTGGGTTTTATTCTAACTTTGTGAAATTCGGATGGTTTCAAGACCATCCCTTAAAAACCCTTTTATTAACTCCAAAACTTGTGTTTTATATGAAAAATGAAGAGTATAAGTCACAGATATCATCAAGTAATGATTTTTATAAGTTAATATGGGATTTGCTAAGAAAAACATGTATAACAAGGAGTAGAAATACGGTAGGAAAAAATTTGAGTTGTTGTCATTTTAAGAAATTCGTAATAATGGAGTAATGGTATGAAAACCCTTATTTTTTTCAAACTCAAAATGAAAGTTTTACTAAAGAAATGAAGTTCTTAGTGACTAGGTATGGTTGAGCCTTAATTTTCTAAGTATCAAATGAGTTTACTTAAAGGAATCACCACAAAAACAATTTTTACAAAATTCGGTTTTTGGGATGAACCATATTTAAAAACATGTTTTCAAAGTGTAAAATGGAAATTTTTATTGAAAAACAAAGGCCTTAAGGCATATACATAATGAAGGCTTAATTTTAACAAGAATAAATAAATTTTATCAAGGAATTTTTCTAAAAACAAGTGGGATTGTTAAGAATACAAGACTAGTCTTTCTAAGTTGATTTTTCATAAAATCTTACAAGGAAAAAGTTTTCTAAAAAAATTTATTTTATTCAATATCGTCAAGAACATATATATATATATATATCTCATGACATATCATTTGTGATAGTAACTTGTTCATATTAAATGTATACTTGCTTTGGATGGTAGAAACTTCATGAACTTCCATAAAATCAACTTTCTAAATTGGCTGTTGCTACTTATCAGATTTGATCAGAATATTTCGTGACCTAAACATTTTCAAAACTTGAAAATAATATTATAATTATATAGATCTTTCGAAGTAGATAGAAATCGGTATATAATTTGCTAAATTCCTAGTTAAAACGACCAAGTTATGGCCGTTTTAAGTTGGAATTCCCGCTTAGGATGAAAATTACGAATTTTCTAGTTTTGTTAGATAGTTTGGATTAGTTAAGTGATGAAATACTTATTAGGGTATTTCTTCCTTTTTAGGTGACCCCAAAATCGATGATTCCCTGCCACCGGATTACCTTTACTAAGAGACCGGTGATCCAATGGCCGAGTGAGTATTACTTTCGATTTCATTTATTGTATGTGATTGTAATGATAGTTGCACTAGATATTTGGCAAAGATAAAATGGATATGCATGATGGGGATGAATGGGAACTATATATGGTTGTTGTTGATATGAGAAATGGAATATAAGAATATCGAAGCCGGGTGATTAACTATTGCTTGTATAGATGAATTAGAATTGACTGTCTGTGATTATTGATTGATTACTTAAAGAATTGGTATGATTGACTATTCAGAATTGAAAATAAAGATGAACTCATTCATATCATAAATGGGGATGGAGCATTAGCATTTGTTCGGTTGCCCGTTATCCTAAACGGTGTAACAGTTCGGTTAATCGTTATTCACAAACGAATTTATCAGTAGGTTGACCGTAATCCTAAACGATATAGTACCGCAGTATTCATTAATCTGCTAACCCGGGATTGAGGGCGCAAGTCCATCCACATATGATTTCCGGCTGCTCATATGTTTGTTGATTTCATATGTTTGATGCATATCACTTGTCTGACTAATCACTTTTTTGTATGCTGTGTTATAAATGTGATCTTAGAAGTTCTCACTCACTAAGCTAGTGTAGCTTATACCCCAATAGATGTTTGATTAAACAGATTAACTCAAGAATGCCACGTAGGGACTAAGATGTCTAGAGCCGAGTATGACCTTGGGATTCCGGTAGGAAGTATGAGTACTTGAAGATAATAGCTAGGTGTTATGAATTGTCTTGTAATAGTTGTGTAGTGAAATACGTGGATGAATTGTAATTGAAGTATAGTGAATTGTATTTCCTTTACATTGTTACTCAAGTTGTATCAATATAAAATGTATCACTCCGATGTGTCTCCTCCATGTGTTAGACGCTTTGTACATAGTATGGAAGCCTTTGCGTGACTGAGGTAGTCATTCCTAAGCTTTAATATTATGTACGGCAGACTGCCACGTTTAGGATACCCTTCAGGGCGTGACAAGCAGCTTGTCAGCAATCTTTTGGGCTTGACCAAGAAAAGAAGTCTTATGTCCTCCAAGTCGCACGGCGTTTTAAACGAAATAACTTCTTGCGCAAGCGAGGGCTTTCTTCTACTTCGATTCTCCACCCAGGAGTATATATAAATGTTTCTTTTTTTTTTCTTTTATATAAAGCTTCTTATCTCTCTTAAGGTTGGCTTGCATCTAATGTTCCTCTAATAGATACTTACAACGAAGATGAACTTTTAAGTCAATATAACATTTTCATTTGAATTTTGCCCTTACTTTTTCGTGTTATTCTAGTCCAAGATCCCTATTGTACAATTCAATCATTACAAATTAGAACAGTCAGGCTGCATATAAAATCATTGAAACGGAAGGATTGGACATCAAATTTATTAATAGAAGTTTAATTAGGTCACAAAGATACAAATCAAAAAATAAAATTAAAAAAAAAAAAGAAGAGAAGAAAAAAAATGTTAAAACTATTACTATTGTTTGAATTAAGAATTAAAAATTACGGAGTTCTTTATAGGATATAAAAATAATACATACTATTAAAATACCTATTCAAGATTTAATATTGTAGTTTACAATGTAAGAATTCATTAAACAAAACAATATTTAACAAATGAAAGAGAAGTTGAATGACTAATATGTCACTAAATTTAAACTAACCTTTACTCTATCATGAAAACCAATAGCAAGAACATTTTGAAAAAAATGATGATGGTAACAACAACTTGTGTGTGTGCACGCGTGTGTGCATATGTGTGTGCACGTGTGCGCACGCGCATGTTAGGGAGGGGCATTTAAAATGCAATATAACTTTTGAATCAAATTAAGAAATTAATAGTAACTGATAGTGTTAATAATCATCTTAACATGGTCTAAATATTTCCAAATGTGCGTAATTATCATGAAAATTGATCCATCCAAAACTATTTCTTTACTTTTGTAGATTTATGGATTCGAGTGATGTAGTCATATGCAAGTTACATGAATATTATATACATGGCTTGCGAGGAGTGACACACGATGGCACGTCAAGAGTAATAAAGAAAGATATAGAAAGCGGAGGAGGAGTAGGCAATCCCAATCGTCTCAAAGACACTTGTAACAAGTGGAGGAGCTATCAAGATCAAACCCTACTAGTAATGGTGAACAAGTTTCTAATCTCTTGAGACAAAAATTCAGTAGTACCTAAGGTGTATTTATCTGATTTCTTCATATCCAAATAAGGAGGGACTTGAGGTATTTATAGAACTTGTCAATTGTCATGCCTAAAAGGTGCCCTAAACATAGCAATCCACCTAATGCAATATTAAGACTTAGGAGTGATTCCTTTGGTCATGCAAAAGTCTCGATATCATATGTAAAATGTACAACACGGCAATAAGTGACACTGGAGAGAAGAGTAGTTTGAGCAGATAATATAAAACATACAAGAATCTAAATAAATATTAACCCACATAATATAAAGACATGGTTCTTGTACATCATCTTAAGGGCATTCCCCCACTAAAGTTCTCCAAGGTTCGTAAATTAAACATAGCCTCACAACAAGAATAAATACGATCACCAAAGATTTTAAAGGAAGTCCGATCTAAGTTCATGATTAGATTTCCCCCAAAAGCTCCCAAAAGAATCCTTACTCAAATATATGGTGATCACAAATACAAGAGCAAGTGGTCCTGTGAATACAAAAATCTATAGGGGTATAAGCTTTACTGGCTTAGTGAAAATATTCCCGAATCCTCATACTCGAACAACAATATCAAACAAGTTATTATTAACAAGCATATGGTATGCAAACAATCACATGAACAAACAAGATACATGATTTTTCGAGAAGCATATGTTGAATGAATTTACATCCTTCATTAGGTTTTGTATCTCTTACCGGCTACTACTCACCAAATTCTTCATGTAGATGATATCGGCTACTACTCGTCAATGTAGATGATACCGACTACTACTCATCAATATAGATCATACCGGCTACTACTCGCCACATGCAAATACTAATAGTTATGCCGACCACCACTATTATTGATAAACTCAGAAAATTGATATAATTTTCATCTCTGAATTGATACTTATTTGTGTTAATTATTATAAAAGCAAAGGAATTAATATTTAGTTTTGTGTTATTTGTTCGGAATCAGGTCAGGAAGGAAAATGGAAATTAGCAACAAGAAAACATGAAGAATTGTGTGAATTGGCAGTGAAAAGCACAAACACCGGTGAATTTAGGCCAAACGCCGCCGGCGTTGAGAGGGATGAAAGTGTACACCGACAAACTAGAAGGCAACGCCACCTGCGTTCAAAGGCGGCGTTGAAACATCACAGAGCCTAAGTATTTAACGCTAGATCCAACACCGCCGGCGTTTGAGGATGGACACAGTACTTGAATTTGAATCCAACGCCGGCAAATTGAGGAGTACGCCGCCGGCGTTCAAAGGCGGCGTTGAAGACCATCAGTTTACAAATCCTTAGCGCTTGATTGAACGCCGCCGGCGTTGGATAAGAAACCGCCGGCATTGCATGTAGAAGTTACACGACAGTTATACGAAAAGCATGTATTTTTACATGCTTTGAGGAGAGAGATAAGGGACTTGTACATTATGTTTCCATTTTTCATATGCACCCGAGAGTTCAGAAAGAGAGAGAAGTAGAAAATAGAGATGTACTTGGATCTTCATCAAATTTGTTCTATTTGTTCGTAGATTGTGTAGAATTTGCTAACAAGGATCTTAGTTACAATTTGTACGGTTTGTTTCTCGAATTACTGGTAATTTCTTCTTCATTTGCTTTGTTATTTACATTTCATGATGAATATGATCATAGTTATTATTAGTATCTTGTTAGATAGAGTAGAAATGGTTATTAGCTAAATTTTGAACGGTGGGAAATGGTGAAATCCTTGATTTTCTGAAGTGATTGTTGAACTAGTGTTATTGGGTTGTAAGAATGATGTATATCCTTGTTAAATTCAAACTAATAACTTAAAATTCAGAAGAATTTAAGTTTGAATGGAATTGGGTATCTTGGCAAAGATTTCAATTTTGTTTGAATTTATATTTGGGTGAAAAATTCAAGTATGCGATGGAAAGAGAGTTTTTCATCCTAGTAGAGTCTATCATTACTGCTCAAATATTGTTTTAAAAATAAGTTTTAAAGAAAGAATTCTGTAATTTCTTTTTGATTTAGGACAATGAGTCAACTCAGATTTGGGAAACTCTTAGTTGCACACATGGAATCTGTCAAAAATGCTCAGTCGTGAAAGCTTTGAGTGTTTGAGGAGAAAAAGGTTTTCAATTCATATTTAGGATTTTTCAATCTTGTAGGATTCACATGGATATGCATGAACTCTAACAATTTTAATAACCCGAGTTCAACTTGATTGGAGAGAATAGGATTTTATCTAAAATCCACTAACCTTACTTGTTAAGACTGTGTGTGAGTAGAATAGTAAATACTAGACATTGCATAGTATAGATATTATAGTAAATATTTATATAAAGAATTTGATTTCTATTGCCTAATATTGAAATGAACTAATAATGTTTTAGTAATTAAACTTCCTCGTGGGATCGATACTCATTCATCACTTTATTACTTGATCGACCCCGTACACTTGCTGGAGAATTGGTTTTAAAATATTAAACATTTCGAGCGGATCAGTTTTGGCGCCGTTGCCGGGGAAAGATTAATATTAAACAATTTTAGTTCTGTTAGTAATTTAGGCTCATTTTAACGGTTTGTTTTGTTGTCTGTGTTTTTTGGTTGTATGCACAGGAGTAAAAGTAGGGGAACTTCTACCCTCAATCTTGAGATTGAACGTACACTACGTTCATTAGAAAAGTGAACAGACAAAAAGAACAAGGACAAACAGAAGGATGGCAGAAGGTGAAAACAACAATAACCAAATCCAAGCCTTGCCAGGGCATTAAGGGATTACACCAGTACCAACTGTGTCTGGAAATCCATTAGAAGACCAGCAGTTCAAGCCAACAACTTTGAAAAAGCCAGGACTAATTCAGATGGTAGAAGCTCATCAATTTGGAGGATACCCAATGAGACACCTGATGATCATCTTGCTAAATTCCTTCAGTATTGCACACCATGAAGATGAATGGTGTTACAGATGAGGCAATACGGTTGCAGCTAATTTCCTTTTTCATTAAGGGAAAAGGCTTTGGCTTGGTTCAATTCATTACCCCAGGAGTCCATCACTAATTGGACAGATTTGTCAAACAAGTTTTTGAGGAGATTTTTCCCACCGGCTAGGACAGCTAGGTTGAGGAATGAGATCACCAACTTTACAAAATTTCATGGTGAATCCTTGTATGAAGGATGGGAAAGATACAAGGAAGCTATCAGGAAATGTCCTCATCATGGACTACCTGATAATCTCCTCATTGAGATATTTATCTGAGTTTGGATGAAACTTTGAGATCACTTGTAGACGCTGCTGCAGGAGGAGCATTAATGGGTAAGAGCTATGATGAAGCTAGCTCTTGATAGAAGAAATGGCTTCAAGTGCTCACAATTGGAGTTGTGAGAGGACTAAACTTAAGGTAGCAGCTGTGCAAGATAATGAGGCCATGTCTCAACTTACAAATCAGATTTCGGCTTTGGCAAATCAAGTAAGTAAGCTCACTACTTCAAGTTCTATTATTCCTAACCAAGTTTTGTGTTGTGAGATTTGTTCAGGTTCACATTCATTCCATGATTGTCCTCAAACACATTCACCAACTTCAGCTAGTGGAGAGCAAATGAATTATGTGGGGAATTTTCAAAGAGGAAATCAAGGACCTTATACAAACACTTACAATCCAGGATGGGCCAATCATCCGAATTTCTCATGGAGGAATGAGAATAATGTCTATCGACCCTGGATTTCAAAGACAAGGTCCGATGATTCAAGGTCCAGTGAGGAATGCTTTACCACCACCACCACCTCAACATCCACATCAGCAACAACAGAACCATTCTTCGGTTGAAGATCTGATGAAAACTTTCATGCAGAAGACTGAGACGTTGATTAATAATCAACAAGCCACTATTCGGGATCTTCAAGGGCAAATAAGTCAAATTTCTCAGCAGATAAGTAGTAGACCTTCAGGGTCACTACCCAGCAAGACTGAGAGAATCCAAAAGGAGTGAATGCTATTACTCTTAGGAGTGGTAAGGAGGTGGAAAACCCAAATGGTTTGGTGGAAGAGAAAGAGGAGGTGCAGATAAGAGATAAAGGAAAAAGAAAGCTTGAGGAACCGATGTTAATTTCACCTAGTGTGAAGCCTTATGTTCCTCCAGTGCCTTTTCCAGGAAGGTTGAAGCAGCAGAAGTTGGATGAGCAATTTGCTAAGTTCTTAGATGTGTTTAAGAATTTACAGATTAATATTCCTTTCTTGGAGGCCATTCAAGAGATGCCCTCTTATGCTAAGTTCATTAAGGAATTGCTATCCAAGAAGAGGAGGATAGATGGAAATGAACCGGTTGTTTTAACAGGAGAGTGCTCAATGATACTTCAGCAAAATCAAGGCTTGCCTACAAAGCAAAAAGATCAGGGAAGTTTCACTGTACCTTGCACTATTGGTAATATTTATTTCGATAAAGTGCTAATTGATTCTGGTGCAAGTATAAATTTAATGCCTTTCTCTATTTTCAGGAGACTAGGAATGGGAGAATGCAAGGAAACCCATGTGACCTTGCAATTGGCTGATCGGAGTATCAAATACCCTAAGGGTATTGTAGAAAATGTAGTAAAGGTGGACAAATTCATATTTCCTGTGGACTTCATAGTCCTGGAAATGGAGGAAGATAGAGAGGTGCCCATGATCTTGGGGAGACCATTCTTGGCTACAGGTAAGGCTTTAATCGATGTTGAGCAAGGTAAGCTTACTCTACGTGTTATGGATGAACAGGTTACATTTAATGTATATGATGCTATGCATAAATTTGATGAGAAAAAACCTGTTTTAATATTGATGTTATAGAGGAGCTTACATGAATTTGGAAGATGAAGTAGGAATTGAGACCGTGGAGTCGGTTTTGAGAGAGTTTGATGACTGGAGTGATGAGGAGAAAGAAGTAGATTGTGAGGAAGTGTCTGAAATTCGGGTTAGAATGTATGAGGAACTTGGAACAAGTGAGAAGAAACAGGTTCCTTCCTTGACACAGCCTCCAGATTTAGAGTTAAAGCCATTACCTGATCACCTAAGGTATGCTTATTTGGGTCATGATGAAACTTTACCTGTAATTGTTTCATCGTTTTTGACAGAAAATCAGGAGGAGAAGTTGTTGAAGTTTTAAGAGAACATAGAGAGGCAATAGGCTGGACGATTGCTGATATCAAAGGAATTAGTCCTTTGATTTGCACTCATAGAATCTTGATGGAAGAAGAGTGCAAGCCTACAGTGCAACCACAGAGGCGATTGAATCCTACCCTTAAGGAAGTAGTGAAAAAAGAGGTACTTAAGCTTTTAGATGCAGGAATGATCTACCCTATTTCAGATAGTAAGTGGGTTAGCCCTGTCCATGTAGTACCTAAGAAAGGTGGTATGACTGTAGTGAGGAATGAGGCGAATGAATTGATCCCTACTAGGACAGTGTCTGGGTGGAGAGTTTGCATAGATTATAGGAAGCTAAATGATGCCACTAGAAAAGACCATTTCCCACTCCCATTTATTGATCAAATGGTTGAAAAATTGTCAGGGCATTCATTTTATTGTTTTCTTGATGGGTATTCGGGATACAATCAAATCCCGATTGCCCCTGCTGATCAAGAAAAAACTACTTTTACTTGTCCTTATGGCACTTTTGCCTTTAGGAGAATGCCTTTTGGCCTTTGCAATGCACCGGCTACCTTCCAAAGGTGCATGATGGCTATTTTTTCTGACATGCTTGAGAATTTTATTGAGATATTTATGGATGATTTTTCGGTTTTTGGAAAATCATTTGATGCTTGTCTAGAAAATTTAGCCAAAGTTTTACAAAGATGCAAAGAGACCAACTTGATTTTAAATTGGGAGAAGTGCCATTTTATGGTGCAAGAGGGAATCGTTTTAGGGCACAAAGTGTCAGAAAGAGGGATTGAAGTAGATAAGCAAAGGTTGAAATCATAGAGAAACTACCCCACCAACAAATGTCAAAGGAGTTAGAAGTTTCTAGGACATGCGGGTTTTTATAGACGGTTCATTAAGGATTTCTCTAAGATTTCCCGACCTTTGTGTAATCTACTTGAGAAAGATGCTGTGTTTGTTTTTATGATAAATGTGTGCAGGCATTTGAACTTTTGAAGGAGAAGCTCGTCACTGCTCCGGTGATCATAGCACCAGATTGGGAGCTTCCTTTTGAGCTGATGTGTGATGCCAGTGATTATGCTGTGGGAGCAGTATTGGGACAAAGGCGAGGTAAGATTTTTCATACTATCTACTATGCAAGTAGAACTTTGAATGAGGCACAAAGGAATTATGCAACTACTGAGAAGGAGTTGCTAGCTGTGATTTTTGCTTGTGATAAATTCCGGCTTATTTAATCGGTTCTAAGGTGATAGTATACACTGATCATGCTGCTCTTAGATATTTATTTGCTAAGTCTGATGCTAAGCCTAGGTTAATCCGTTGGATATTACTATTGCAAGAGTTTGATTTAGAAATTAAAGATAAAAAAGGAGCTGATAATGTGGTAGCTGATCACTTATCACGTTTGCAAAATGATGAATCAAACTTGCCTATTAATGAAAAATTTCCTGATGAGCAGTTGCATGCAATAGATATCCAAGGATTACCATGGTATGCCGATATAGTTAATTATTTGGTCAGTGGAATTATACCATATGGTTTGTCTTTTCAACAGAGAAAAAAATTTTTACATGATGTAAAGTTTTATTTTTGGGACGAACCATATCTTTTTAAAACATGTGCTGATCAAATAATTAGACGATGTGTACCCGAGATTGAGCAAATGAGTATAATTGAACATTGTCATGCTAGAGAGGCAGGAGGTCATTTTGGAGTTGAAAGGACTGCAGCTAAAGTACTATCTTGTGGATTTTATTGGCCCAAGTTATTTCATGATTGTAAAAATTTCATCAAAGTGTGTGCTCAATGTCAAAGATCAGGCAACATTTCTAGAAAACACGAGTTACCATTAAACAACATTCTGGTGATTGAACTTTTTGATGTATGGGGAATTGACTTCATGGGTCCATTTCCATCATCTTTTTCAAATAAATACATACTTGTAGCAGTGGATTATGTATCTAAATGGGTTGAAGCTATTGCTTTGCAAACCAATGATGCTCGAGTAGTAACAAAATTTTTGAAAAAGAATATTTTCACCAGATTTGGGGTACCTAGGGCAATTATAAGTGATGGGGGTACTCATTTTTGCAATAAACAATTTGACAAGCTTTTAGCTAAATATGGAGTTGTCATAAAGTAGCTACCCCATATCACCCCCAAACAAGTGGTCAAGTTGAGATTTCCAATAGAGAAATTAAAAGGATTTTGGAAAAGACAATTAATGCATCACGAAGGATTGGTCTTTAAAACTGGATGATGCATTATGGGCATATAGAACTGCTTTTAAAACACCTATTGGAATGTCTCCTTACAAGTTAGTTTATGGTAAATCGTGTCATTTGCCTGTTGAACTTGAGCATAAGGCTTATTGGGCTATAAAATTCCTCAATTTTGATGGAAAAGCTGCAGGGAGACAAGAATGCTTCAATTAAATCAGTTGGATGAGTGGAGAAATGAAGCATATGAGAGTGCTCGAATTTATAAAGAGCGTACCAAACAGTGGCATGATAGAAACATTTTGAAGAAAGAATTTTCACCAGGAGACAAGTGTTGTTATACAATGCACGTCTCAAGTTGTTCCCAGGAAAGTTAGATCAAGGTGGTCGGGACCTTTTGAAGTTATCCGTGTTTTCCCTTATGGTGCAATTGAGTTGAAAACCCAAGATAATCGAACTTTTAAAGTCAATGGACATTTACTCAAGCACTACTATGAGGGAGACATTAGAGAAAGTAGAACCACCTTCATCAGTGAAGGCAATAAGTGAAGCATTGGCAAGTCGGGCTAAGCGACTTTAAACTCTAAGCGCTGCATGGGAGGCAACCCATGGTTGTTGTTGTGCTTTGTGTGTAATATATATATATAATATATAAGTGTGTTGTGTGTTAAGTTGTTTCAGGTACAGTCAAGTGAGTATGAAGTTGGTGTTTAGTATGTTGAAGATTTGTGAGAAAAATGGGAAGTCATATAACAGATGAGTCTTCCAACGCTGAAGTCTGGAGAAAGAACACCGGCAAAATTTTGGCAGTGTAGGAATTGAACACCGGCAAATGATGATTGAACGCCGCCGGCGTTCGAAGTGAAGCTTGGAATGCAGAAGCATCAATCCTTAACGCCGGCAAAACAGCAGTCAACGCCGCCGACGTTGATGTTTGGGAGTACTACCAGAAAGCCATTTCTTAACACTGGCAATTAAAAAGTTCCAACGCCGCCAGCGTGGGATTTAATTCACCGGCGTTCCCAAAGAGCCCATCAAGGCCAGATTCAATTTTTCTAACGCCGGCATTTGCTGTCAACAACGCCGCCGGCGTTGTTTAAATTTTAGCGGCGTTTGGTTTATGTGCGCATTAAATGCTAATCCCATGCATGTAAAGGGATTAAAATCCCTAGTCTTTCTCTTTCATTGTGTGCTCTCAAGTTTCTCCTACCGAAATCCTTTCTTTTTCTTTTGGTTTCTATATCTCTATTGATTTTTAAATCAATCCATCATCAAGGCTCACATCAATACTCCTCAAGATCACAAGGTATGTTATTCTCATTATTTGATCTTTTTATTTGTTTAAAATGTTCAAATCTATCGTTTAGACAATAATGTAGATGTTTGGTTGAATGTGTGTTCAATAATCTGATGAATTGTTGTTGAATCGGCATCTGAAATTCGTGTTCATTATCTCTATTATAAAATCAATGCATGGATTGAATTGGGGGTTTATGATTAGGTTTGTAACCGTTGAAATTAGGGTTTGTTTAGACAAATTGGGGGTTTTTGATTTGTTGTGATTATGGAAGATTGCAATCAAGTGTCAAGTTTATTTTTCATCTAAAAGTTTTGAATCAAAAACCATTCTCACTATTCATCGAGTTTTTGAAACAAAGCCCCAACGGTTACCCTACGCTGTGTGCCTACGCCGGCTAGCAACGCCGGATAGCTACGCCGGCATTTTGAGGATTAATTCGCCGGCGTTCTCTGTAAAAAAAAAAAAAAGAGAGAAAGAAAAAGAGAGAGAGAGAGAGAAGAGAGAGAGAGAGAGAAAGATAGAAAAATTGAAAAGTTGGCAATCATTTGGTGTAATTTATGCTTCACTGTATTATCAATACCAATGATAAGATTACATCAAATAAAAAATTATCTGGTTTTATATGCACATATTAGTTGTTATTGTCCAATGTGCTATCTGTAATATGTTTGGACTGTGCTATGTATTTGTTACAGATATGGCTCCAAAGAAAAAGCAAAGAACAGCTACTACTAGTCAAGTAAGAATGTCTTGTCTAGTCAACTGTATGCACAAGAAAGAAAAGAGACTTATGAAAAAGGAGTTTCATAACAGTCATTTTTTGGACTGGCCTGTCTTAGAGGATTATGGAATGCATGACACATTACAAAATGTAGTTGAGGACAAGCGATGGTTCAAAGTCTTTGATATGAAGAACCGGCTTACAAGAAGATCACCATTGAATTTCTTTCTACTATGAGATATGGTAGAGAAGATGATGATGATGAAGATGATCAAGGGGATACCCATATAATCTTTCAGATATATGGGGAAGTTAAAAAAGTGCCATTAAGGAAGATAGGAGTCTACCTTGGCTACTATCAGAATGAGGCGGAGAATTCTGCTCTTCTGACAACGTGGCCTCCTGATGTCACCATGGAGCAATTCTGGTTTGAATTGATACACCCAAGGACTGATCCATTTGAGCCTTCAAAATCGATCAACTCATCTTTTAAGAAGTTAGAGCACAAACTTCTTCATCATATTCTGGCTCATACTTTGACTTGTCGAAAGATAAGTCATAGTAAGTTAAGCACTTCAGATATGATATGTTTGTATAGCCTTATTAAGAGACATCCATTGGATTTGGGCTGTGAAGTGGCTAATTTTTTGCTGAGACAAGCTGAAGACACCAGGACCAATTATATCTTCTGTGGGGGATATATCACTCAGCTACTCAAGGGCATGGGGGTTTTCAAGGAATTGTCAAATGATATCAAAGTGGACAGCAAAAAGATATCTTATGGGCCATTTAGAGCTTGGGGTTTAGTTAAGGTACCCAGGGGGTACAAGATATTCAGGCGATTGCAGTTATTGAGCCCCAGTTTGACATTCCACAGGGAGACAGACCATCTTCATCCTCAGCTCCACCCCCTCCTCAGCCACAGGTTCCATTCCTCCTCTCAACCAGGGTCGACTTCAGCTGGATATACCCTAGCTAGATTGGGATATGAACTGAGAGAATTGCAGGAGGATTTTCTTAGCGAAAAGAGAAAGAACAAGAAATTTCGATGCTCATTGAATGTCATGTTGAAATCTGCGTTTTCTTGTATTAATCCATCTGCAGGTGAAGCGATGAAGTATTCTACTTCATCTGATGAAAGCGAGTCCAGCACTGAACCTGAAAGCTAGAGTTCCTGCTAGCTTTAACTTTTGGGAAAGTTTCATTTAAATCTTATTTCTATACTTAAGCACCCATTGTTGGGTAGACTTCTTTTCTTAAACTCACTTGGTCTGTATATATATGTTTTGTGTTATTATGTTTTTCTTTCTATCTCTATCATGTATGTTTCTTTGATGAGAGACAGGTCTTTAAAGTAATCTCTGCAAATTCAAAACTCCATTGGGAATGTGAACAAGGAAAGGAAAACAGGGAAGTTCCAAATGCTTTTATTTAGTTCTTTCGGCCTTTTATTTGTTATTAGAACAAACAGTGAGGACACTGTTCGGTTTTAAGTATGGGGAAGGGAGATTAGGCTGAGATGAAAATGAAATATATTATGGGTTTAACTATATGTTGACTTGGCATGTTGTTTTGTAATTGTATGAATACCTAAGAAATATGAAGTCAATATATATAAGAATTCATAGGTTTCACACACTTGCATTTGGATGCGACATATATAATGCATGTCCTCAAGAAGAAAACAAATTTGCAACATTCAGGCAAAATTTTTGTTGGGAAATCTGAAACATAAAACAAAAGAAATTTTTGACTTGTAAGATGCCGTGCTCACTAAACCATGTGATTGGCTTACTTAGTTAAAATTAAGTAGATAAATCTCTAATTGACAAACTTACCTTCTGTTTAACCTAGGAAATAAAACTTATATAAATGGAGTCCTATTGTAAAAAAATGATCAGGTTTACTTCTCAAATATTCTTTTAACGTTTAATTAATCTTTGTAACACTTGGTAGAAAAGGTAAATGAAGCTATTAACTTAGTGATCCGGGAATCAGAGTTAAAAATTGAGAAAAAGTGCATTGAGTAGTAAAAACAAATAGAGCCATTACTCAATTGATTCAAGTAATTGAGTCAGGAGTATTTACATTTAGAATAAGGTGAATGAGAGTTCTCTGGGGTCCCTTTAAAACCTGGTCACTTGGGTGATGAGCCCAGGATGTGCCGACTCAAGGATTTCATTCCATCTAAATGGTGTAATATGGCTAATGAGCTTGAAAAGATATGGGCTACACCCCGTCCAGAGGAAAAGTCAAGATGGAGGCAAAAACCTCTCCCTCTGCAATTGAAATGCACATATTAGTGAATTAAAAGACTTTGACTATGGAAAATCTAGGGAATGGTAGATACCACATGCTTATACCTTGTGTTGCTAAGAGTTAACTTGAGTTAAAAGGTTGATGAAGTTGAAATGATTATTTTTCCTTTGTGGACTAATTAGACATTGTCGAAAAGTTATAGCTTAAGTTAAACATTGGGATTAAAGTTTGTTTGGTCTAGATTAGCTAATTAATTTCAATTCAAGTAAGCGAATCACATAAGTCAAGTTTGGTTAGAGCTAGAGGCATTGTATTGCAAGTCATGAGATTTGAAAGCAAGTTTTGATTAAAAAGTCAGATTTCAGTATTTAAATTGTTTTGCTTGAGGACAAGCAAAAGTTCAAGTGTGGGGAAATTGATAAACTCAGAAAATTGATATAATTTTCATCTCTGAATTGATACTTATTTGTGTTAATTATTATAAAAGCAAAGGAATTAATATTTAGTTTTGTGTTATTTGTTCGGAATCAGGTCAAGAAGGAAAATGGAAATTAGCAACAAGGAAACATGAAGAATTGTGTGAATTGGCAGTGAAAAGCACAAACACCGGTGAATTTAGGCCAAACGCCACCGGCGTTGAGAGGGATGAAAGTGTACACCGACAAACTAGAAGGCAACGCCACCGGCGTTCAAAGGCGGCGTTGAAACATCACAGAGCCTAAGTATTTAACGCTAGATCCAACACCGCCGGCATTTGAGGATGGACACAGTACTTGAATTTGAATCCCACACCGGCAAATTGAGGAGTACGCCGCCGGCGTTCAAAGGCGGCATTGAAGACCATCAGTTTACAAATCCTTAGCGCTTGATTGAACGTCGCCGGCGTTGGATAAGAAACCGCCGGCGTTGGATGCAGAAGTTACACGACAGTTATACGAAAAGCATGTATTTTTACATGCTTTGAGGAGAGAGATAAGGGACTTGTACATTATGTTTCCATTTTTCATATGCACCCGAGAGTTCAGAAAGAGAGAGAAGTAGAAAATAGAGATGTACTTGGATCTTCATCAAATTTGTTCTATTTGTTCGTAGATTGTGTAGAATTTGCTAACAAGGATCTTAGTTACAATTTGTACGGTTTGTTTCTCGAATTACTGGTAATTTCTTCTTCATTTGCTTTGTTATTTACATTTCATGATGAATATGATCATAGTTGTTATTAGTATCTTGTTAGATAGAGTAGAAATGGTTATTAGCTAAATTTGAACGGTGGGAAATGGTGAAATCCTTGATTTTCTGAAGTGATTGTTGAACTAGTATTATTCGGTTGTAAGAATGATGTATATCCTTGTTAAATTCAAACTAATAACTTAAAATTCGGAAGAATTTAAGTTTGAATGGAATTGGGTATCTTGGCAAAGATTTCAATTTTGTTTGAATTTATATTTGGGTGAAAAATTCAAGTATGCGATGGCAAGAGAGTTTTTCATCCTAGTAGAGTCTATCATTACTGCTCAAATATTGTTTTAAAAATAAGTTTTAAAGAAGGAATTCCGTAATTTCTTTGATTTAGGACAATGAGTCAACTCAGATTTGGGAAACTCTTAGTTGCACACATGGAATCTGTCAAAATGCTCAGTCGTGAAAGCTTTTGAGTGTTTGAGGAGAAAAAGGTTTTCAAATTCATTTTTAGGATTTGTCAATCTTGGTAGATTCACATGGATATGCATGAACTCTAACAATTTTAATAACCCGAGTTCAACGTGATTGGAGAGAATAGGATTTTATCTAAATCCCACTAACCTTACTTGTTAAGACTTGTGTGAGTAGAATTAGTAAATACTAGACATTGCATAGTATAGATATTATAGTAAATATTTATATAAAGAATTTGATTTCTATTGGCCTAAATATTGAAATGAACTAATAATGTTTAGTAATTAAACTTTCCTCGTGGGATCGATACTCATTCATCACTTTATTACTTGATCGACCCAGTACACTTGCTGGAGAATTGGTTTTAAAATATTAAACATTTCGAGCGGATCAATTATGCACTTGTCCCACCAAATGTATAATAGCAAACGCAATGAGACTCACAACGTAAAGATTATGAATCAATTTAATTAAATTTTTAGCATACAATTAACATTACTTAAGGGTGATCATATAAATTCAAACATCTCAACATCGTAATGAAGCATCCATTCGATTATAAGCAATCCAAGACTCGATATGCTTATCATAAATTTGCCAAACATTATAAAGCACATGCACTTCTCATTTTTATTTTTTTCCTATTTCTAGTGCCACTAATCTAAAAGCATAAACATGAGCATGAAGAATAAATGAAGTAAACTCACTCGGCCATGTTACAATAATAGCTCCCCTAATCAAAGTAGTCTTTTGGATAGTAGGTATCGTCCTCCTCGTTATCTAGACAAAAGAAATACCGAAAATGAGTATTTCGTAGAATTTCTACTTAAATTTGGTAATTTTGTCTTCTAGTTGCGGTAAAAATCGGATTTGCAAAATTCTAATTTAAAATGGTCATAACTTGCTTATTTTAATTCGGAATTCCACGTATAAGTAGTCATTTTCTACCTACTAGAAAATATCTATCTATTTCTAAGGTTATTTTTTACATTTAAAGTCATTTAGATTCAAAAATAGTTTGGTACAATTCTAGTATGAAAATTCTAGCCTCAAAATGTAAATTTTTCCAAATTCTATTTCACCTTAAAACTGCATGGAAAACACATAAATATATATGGTTGAAAAATCATTTGAATATATATATATACTCATATTATATGCATGATCGTAGTGGTGTTGTCCCAACAATGAATTTTCATAAAACAATTTATTTTAAAAGTTTGAAAAGTTGAAGTTCACAAAAATCTCTTTTAAGTTGTTGAAAAGAAAAATAAAAATTCTTGTGTTGCTATAATTGAGGGTTTCCTTATCATAGCTTAGCTTTTCAAAAATAAATTTACTTTCAAAAAAATTTTACTCTTTATGTTATTTACAAATTTTATTTCCTAAGTTGATTTTTAAATAGTGAGTTGATTTTAGCCTATCTAGAAAAGTTTGTTTTGCTCTTAGTGTTTATCAAAGTGTAGGTAAAAATCTTATAAATAAGTTTTTAAAAGAATTTTGCATAGCAAAGAATTATCAACTTTAAGGTTTACTAATGATTTTATTTTAGTATTCTAAAGGAAAGCAATGGAACCACATAATTAATTTTTGAAGAAGCTTTGTATAATGACAACATTAAAAATTTATGATGAACATAATTAAGCTTTTTGAAAAGGATATCGTTGAATCTTGTTCCTAAGCTTTTAATGGAAATTTTTCCTAAGGTTCAAGATTTATTATTTTCTTTTGTAGAGAATTCAGTCCTTATTTTATAAAAGAAAAGAAGTCCATTTCACTTCCTTGAAAAATTTCATCAAGACAACAACATTATATCATGCATGAATATGACTTGTAGTTATGATATATGATAAAAGAAAAGAAAATAGTTCACATAAAATATAAGAGACATAGAAATTAATTAAGCATATATGTAAAGTCAAGTATTGAGAAGTCTTAGTTTGCATCAAGGCTTCTCGGAACTTAGAATTGACAAGTTCCAAAAAAAGAAAAGAAAGGAAAAGCAAAGGAAAAGAAAAAGAAGAAAATTTGGAAGTCTTAAATTCTTGTTCAATTCTTCCTAGACTTAGATATGGGCAAGTCCTTTAAAAAAAACAAGAAAACAAATAAAAAAAAATCATGGGAATCTTAGATTTACGTTAAGGCTCTCCAGACTTAGATTATAGTCAAGTCTAAAAAGAAAGAAGAAAAAGTTATTTTGACTTGATGAGAACAAGTCTAAGACTAGAAAGACTAGTCATATTATTATTATGAGCAATATAAGAAAAGAGCATGATAACAAGGTAATATTAAGTTAGGTCAGTGAGCTTTTAGGCTCTAAAATCATACATATACATATGCATAATACATCTAAAAAGCTAGATTAGAGACATGAACAAAATAATAATATAACAACAATAATTAAATATGAACATAGTGTTGAATAAAACATGAACAAATTGTTGTTTTCATGATTTCATCCCTAGCATAATGCTCATAGAGATTTAGAAATCAAACAAACAACATGTTCATGTTATGTTAACATGAAGATAAGAATGGATTTAGAACTTTTACCTCAAGTTAGTTGATGGAAGAATACTTGGTGTTGGTTGTTATAGAGAGATAGTTATGATATGAAAAGAAGAGAGTGTTGGGAAGAGACTTTGGGAGAGAAAATTTGTAGAGAGAATTTGAGAAAGTTTTGTTATGCAAATGAAGTGTGCGAAAGAAATGGAGGAGAGATGGCATTTGTGGATATTTGTGGAGAGAAGTTAGATGTAATAAAATAAATTGAAAAAGAAAAAAATTAGAGAAGAGAGAGAGGGAGAGATTTGATTTGTTTTGTATTTTTGTAATGAAAAGTAATTATAGTGTAAGAGAAGTTATGTATAAAGTTTTATAGGGAAAGAAAATTGTAAGAGATAGATATATATAGGTTGTAAGAATAGGTAATAAGAAAAAGTAGTGATAGGTGAATAGTAGTGAATAGTGGATATGGTATAATAAATAGTAGACTAAACAATTAAATTACCAATAGTAAAAAAATACGCATAAAAAGGCTAAATTTTATATTTTTCAATATCGAAAAATTACAAAACTAATATATTACGAATCCTTATTAAATACGAGTCTAAATATGTTTTTGGATTATTTTTACTATCCTAAGCACCGGGACATGATTTTCGAAAACTAATCTCGTTCATGTCCAAAACAATTGATTTTTAGACGAAACTGACTTTTTTAAGCTACCTCATGCAATTCCAAACTACGATCTACCATTAGTTCGTTTTTATTGTTCTCAGGTTTCGAGCGCGGGATTGTCAGAATTAAAACTACTAGTATACCTTGGTTATTGTTGACTCTTAAAATTCTGATTTGAGTAAGGTTAGGATTTTGAGAGGTTTACAACATACTACTTTTAAAGAAAGTTTTTTCTTCAAAACTTGACTTGCATATATGATCTGTTAAACAATTCCAGATATCTTTGTCAAATCTCTTCTTCGGCTTCTCAAGCTGCTTCCTCAAGGGAGTGGTTCCTGTAATCCCCCTAATTTTTATATAACATGATTGTAATAATTATTAAAAATGTAATAAAAGATCATAAAGAATTATGATAAAAAGTAGTAAAAATTGCTCCCAATTTTTTTTTTTTTTTTTGCGAATTAAAATTATTAAAGTATAAACAAATAGTGATTAATGATAAACCGATCGTTACTGTAAATTTAAAACCAATTTCCTTAATTTCAATAGTTAGAAAATAAATTCTATATTCGATAAAATAATAAAACACTTATTTTCGACTTAATTCAAATATTTTACAACCTTAAAATTTCTTTAGAAAATTTGTAAACACTCATTATTAAAATAAATAAATTCTTAGAACAAGACTCTATGATACGAATCAACAATTCAACAAATAATTATATTTAACCTTAAATTTCAATTTCAATAAAAGATGATTAATTTTTAGAACTTATTGGTTATAAAAGATAATTTAAAGATAAATCATTAGAATTATAAAATATGCAAAAAGATAAAAAACTACTCAATACTAAAGAATCTAAACCTTAATTAGTTATTTGAATTATACCAATAGTTTAGTTAGAAAATTTTGAGTCTAAAGAGACTAAAATCCTAATTTAACCATTATAACCCGAGAATCTTTATAATTAGTGAAATAAACATAGTAACAAATGTCAAATAGGTATTAAACATATAACCAAATAAAAACTCTAGAATAAACCTATGAGTAATAATAAACTCATTTATAATTTTAAAACCCGAATAAAAAATTCTTTAATTTTAATAGATACCAAAAGCAAGATTTCATGACACGAGTCAATAATATAATATAATTACGTTATATTTATAAATTATAAAACTAAGCCTAAATTATAATAATAATTTTATAGAGCTTGTTAGCTAATAAATTACGGTGAAACACCAAATTACTAAAAATAAGTATATATGATATCACTACGCGATATAGCTAAAAACTGATGAATATCTAAAAGTCTAAAACTCAAATAAAAATTTTAAAAACATAGCCTTAAAACTTAGAATTTTCTTAGTCATATGAGTATAATATCTTGGCTACTCTTCCGGGCCCAAAATTTTTAATCGCGTAAGAGAAAAACTTAAAAATATTTAATCACGTCACTTTAAAATTTTAAATTTCAACTCCACAATTATCTAAGAAAATTATAAACCATTACTGATGATTTAAACTTAGTTTACTCAAAATAACTCATCTAAATATACGCGTATGACTATATTCTACGCGATAACTTAAATATTAACCTTAAAATTATCAAGAACTCATTAATTTGTGCATATAAAATATTTCCTTCAAGTGGGACTATTGTAAACCGACTTTGAAATTGTGAAAAGACGAGAACACGACCTCTTGCATTCCAATTTGCAAATCACTCTCAACGACTCATCTAGTTAATGTAATGCATTCATCATAGTGATGTGTAATAAAGACCACATTGCAAGCTCCTCAACCGTCCATTACAATGCATGAATGAGGATGTTTCTTGTCTTGCAACTTGTTGAAGAATCTAGAAAGCCACCCAAGGGAAATGATATAAGCATTAAATAGGTTTTACATCATCAAATTAGTTGGCTCTTCTCCTTCCTTCTTCTACCGTAAATTAGGAACAAGAATTGATAATTATAACTTAATTAGGCTTTGCATCCTCTAGCTAAATTAAATAAGTGATGAAGACTAATGAATTTATTTAACTCTTTTTAATTAAACTCCAACTGTAGTATATATAAATATACATATATACACATTCATATTTTAATTAACAACAAAACTTTTATTTTATTCAACGAAACACTTATTTACGTCAAAGTTAAAACAAAATACAAATCTAAGAAATTTTTTTTTAAACCTTGCCATGAGTATTAAGAAATAAACAAAGAAAAGTTTATTCCATTATTCTTATTATCTATGAGTCCTTTTGATGAAGCAAGAATTAAGCTATAAGTCATGTATAAAGACTTAATAAATTTTAGTCTTAAAGTTCTATAAAGACCATGTAATATAACTTTTCACACATAAATTAAAGATAAACATCACCCAATTAAATGAAAACCTTTCTAATTAGACTTAAACTAATTAGGACATAAAATTTAAGCATGTAATGCACATGAAGAGTCTCTTTGCCGAATAGAATGAAAAAAAGAGAGAGAGAGAGAGAATTTCAACACTCATGTCACAATCAATTTGACAAAAGAGAACTCTAGATTCCTCATTTATTAAACCAACATAAAAATCAAAACCTAATACCCTATAGGAACCATGAGTCACCATGTTTATACCCTAGCATATTTCTTT
This sequence comes from Combretum micranthum, assembly GCA_024138025.1. Classification (NCBI taxonomy): domain Eukaryota; kingdom Viridiplantae; phylum Streptophyta; class Magnoliopsida; order Myrtales; family Combretaceae; genus Combretum; species Combretum micranthum. Next base: position 267,154 of record JAMXBD010001547.1, read on the forward strand.
CTTGACAAAGTTGTAAAAAGATCACATTCATAATAATTAAAGACAACAAGACAAAACTACTCCACTTTGCTCACTTTGTTGTGCATAAAGCTTCTCACCATTCAACTTCTATAAATGTCCCAAATATTCTAAGAAGATAGAAACACATTAACCTTGAAATCTTCCAAAACCATGAACCCCATATGCTATTTTAAGACCACATCAACATAAAAAAAAAAAAAAAAAAAACATCCACTTCCACACACACATAAAGCCAAATTAAAAATTTTATTAGGAAATTTAGCAAACTTTTCATAAGAGGAATTATCAAGGAAGCACCACATCAAAAAGGTAAGGATAGGCCTAAACAAATTTAGTTCATCAAAGAAGGATCAAACTCACTTTGACCTATTATATGCATTAGGACAATCGACCAACAATATAGTGGAAAGCCATCAACTTCAAACTTTTCAAAAATTAAGGTAAGCTCTACCTAAATCTATGCCTATATCAAGTCGAATAAAGTTTCATTAGAAACTAATCTTGATATCTTAAATTATAGATCATACTAGTTGATTCAACTCTGTATTTTATGGAAAATTTAACAAAGCACTTATAAGCAAGGTATTACCTAGTGTATTCAATGAAGGTTACTCATTTATTAGATGAAAGTATGAACTATTATCAATAACATGCCTATGCTCTAGCATACTAATAATTTAGCCATGATTATATTAAAAACATATTACCAATTACACAATACTAAACTTGAAAATTATTAAAATTTTAGAAACTAGTATTATGAATTTATCAAATATTTATCTAAATTAACCTATAGACTTCTTAAATAAATTTCGGTCCATATGAAATATGGATCGTGCCATGCATACATTATAATAAAACTTAAAAGGAAAACCGTGACTCAAAGCAAAATATATAACAAAAAAATAAACTAAACTTTGAATATTGTGAATGATAGAAAAATTAAAATTTACATATATAGATAAGGTTGATAAATGAATTAAATTAGAATATTTGAGATTTCCTTACAGGATAGGTATTAAAGAATATAAAATATATAAATAAGTTTTAAATAACGTAATCTCATCAAATTATAGAAATAAACATAAAATAAAATCAAGAGAGACAAAATAAAAACAAATATTAGATAAATGAAATTTACTATCTTAAGGTTATCAAACTAAAAGACTTATAAATATATAAATCAAAATCTTAATAATGAAGGTAGTAAATAAAATAAAAGAAATGTCCTAATATAAATATTAGCATTTATAGAATAAATAAAAAAAAAGATACAATATAAGTTTATGCAGTTACAACTAACATATAGAATTTATAGAAAGACTTCTCTTACAAAAAAAAAATGTAATAATACAAATTCTTATAATCTTTGAAAAGTCTAAACTTCTAAATAAGCAAATATAATAAATTAGGAATTAAAAAGATTAGAATTAGAATACAAAATAATATAATTGGAACCATTATATGAATAACAATATAATAAATATCTGTTATATATTTTATTAGGACAAACCGAGCAGTTACTAGATTTTCTCGAGGATTATTACGATTAGCAAGTGAAAATAAACAAGTGAATAACTTTGACCTTATCATATTGTTTGTGATTATAGTATAGCTGCATTTATAATAATAATATATTTAAACTAATATGCATGTCGGGATTTGGTATACTGCATGATGTTTGGTATATGCTTGATTGCCAAAATTATCCTATTATAAGTGATAAATTTATTGTATGATAATTACTGTATGAAGCATGTTGGTATTGTCTATGAATTGTATGATCACCTTAAACCTGACTAAAAACTTTTGACACCATAAAAGAAAATGATCATGCATTACACGATTTGCATAAACAATATTTGAGCAAGTGGCAGCCTACTACGTGTTAGTATTTCAGCCCTCTGATAATGCTTGGTTGACCTAGGCTAAAAGCTATTAGATCAACGTAAGGTTACCTTTGATCTATCGGTACTATAGGAACTAAATGATAAACGAAGCATGTCGCTTATGGTATCACTTTGAAAGGACTAACACTTAGTGGAGTTTCTAAGGCAGAAAACAGAAAATGAGAGATTTAAGATATGGTTAATTTAAAAAGATAATTAAAATGAGTATTGTTGTATTCCTGTATGCTTAGTCTCTCTTGGGTAGGTGGGCCATAGCAATGTGACCCTTCAACCCCGATGAGTAAATCTCCATCCTGCTTTGGATTCTAGATCATTTAAGCTTGTAATATACATATGATTGGTTGTTACATGGCATATGATTGGTAATTATACTTGTTTGTTATTGTTTGATGTGTGGTTTGGTCAGGTTATCTCACTAAACCCGTGGTTCACTCATCTCCCAATAGTTTTTGTGCAGGATCAATATTAGCTGGGATTGGAATAGGAATGTGTGAAGAGAGCTTCTCTAACAAACTCTATTGAAGATAGAAATATAGGATATTGTAAACTTAGAATCTAAATTAGATAATTTTTATAATAATTTGAAAATTTGTAATTCGTAAGTGTGAAACCCATTTTCACTATTTGGTAAAGGATACCGATGCTCTGCGATCTTGGTGGAAAGTGGACAATCAGATTCCATAGTTGAAATTCAGTAATATAATATATCATTTATATGAAAGACTTTGATAAATAAATAGAGTATTGTACACTCTGAATTACAAGATGGCTCTCATATTACGGGTGTACACGTGATATAATAGCTTTAGATTAATCCTACTAGGCCCCCTTTTGAGGTGTAACAGTTCCTCCACAGAACTTTGACATACTTGATCTCCTTGTTTCTGAGCTTTTGCACTTCCGATCCAAGATTCAAACTGGATGCTCTTTATAAGTGAGATTCTCCTTGAGTTGCACGGATTCCAACTCCATGACTCTATCAGAGTTTGGCACATGTTTTCGTAGAACTGATATGTGAAACACATCATGTATGTTGGACAGGTTGGCGGTAGAGCCAAACGGTAAGCCAGTTCTCCTACTCTTTCAAGTACTTCAAATGGTACAATATATCTTAGGCTTAACTTCCTGAGCTCGTACTCCGTGGATGCTCTTGATAGGATTCACCTTCAATACACATGATCTCCAATATCCAACTCAAGGACCCTTCTTCTAGTTTGCCCGCTCTTATGTCTATCTTGTGCCTCAATCATTCTTTGTCATATGATCTGTACCTTGCTTGCGACATCCTGTACAAGATCAAGTCCAATTACTAACTTCTCCAAATCGTCCCAAAATAAAGGAGATGTACAATGCCTTCCATACAGAGCTTCATAGGGCGGCATTTGTATCGTGGAGTGATAGCTATTATTGTACGCGAACTCCACCAATTATAGTGTGCCTTCTAACATCCTTTAAACTCCATGACACAATCTCTCAACATATCTTCCAATGTTTGGATGGTTCATTTAGATTATCCATCGGTCTGGGATAGTAAACAACACTAAAATGCAACTTGGTTCCCATGCATTTTTGTAGGCTCATCCAGAACTTCGAAACAAATCTTAGGTCTCGATCTAATACTATCCCAGCTAGAACTCCATGTGGCCTCACTATCTCCCTCACATATAATTTGGCTAATTTGTCCATAAAATACATCATGTTGATGGGTATGAAGTGTGCCGATTTGGTGAGGCGGTCCACTATGATCCATATTGCATCATATCCAGGTGGTGTTCTTGATAGTCCACACACGAAGTCCATTGTGAACTGATCCTATTTCCATTACAGTATGGTCAACGGCTTTAACAATCCTCCTAACATTTGGCGCTTGATTTTTACTTGTTGGCATATGGAACACTTCATCACAAATAATGTTACATTCCTCTTCATACCATTCCACCAAAAATGATTCTTTAGGTCTTGGCACATCTTGTTTCCTCCTAGATGCATCGTATACCCAGAGTTGTGGGCTTCACTTGAAAATGTCTTTTCTCATTTCCACGTCATCTGGTACACATAGTCTCCCATTCATCCTTACTACATCTTCATCATTGATCGTGAAGTCGGTATATCTACCCTCTTGAACTTCCTTCTTGATCTTTTGGATTACTTCATCATAATGTTGTGTCTCTTTGATATGGTCGGTGAGAGTAGGTTCTAACTCGAAGGTTGACATTTCCATATCAATATCTTGATCCATAAATTCAATTCTTAACTTCTCAAACTCTCTTATTAACTCTTGTATGGTGAGCATGGTGGCAACTTCCCTGTGGTTCTTTCGACTTAAAGCATTCACAACTGCATTTACTTTTCTGGGACAATAATCTATTCCAAGATCATAGTCCTTAATTAATTCTAACCATCTTCTCTACCTCATATTCAATTCTTTCTGAGTAAACAAATACTTAAGGCTCTTTATGATCCGTATGTATCTCGCATTGAAGCAACTAGCTCAAGATCATGCGTCAAGTAATTCTATTCATGTGACCTCAACTGTCGTGAAGCATATGCAATCACCTTTCCTTCCTGCATAAGGACATATCCTAAGCCATTTATTGACTCATCGTTATGGATCGTATATGGCTTTTCTGGAGTGGACACTAAATGTCGCTTCAATTCTTGGAAACTTTGCTCCCGCTTTTTGGTCCAAACAAACTTTTCACTTTTTTGGGTCAACTGAGTTAGTGGCTTGGCTATCTTTGAAAAATCGTGCATGAACTTTCTATAGTAACAGGCTAATTCAACAAAACTTCTAATCTCAATTACTGTCTTCAGTTGCTTCCATTCCGTCACAACTTGAATCTTCTTGGGATCTTCTGATATACCATTCCCTGATATGACATATCCTAGGAAAGATATCTAATCTAGCCAAAAGTCACACTTAGATAACTTGGCATACAACTTGTGTTCTCTCAAAGTTTGTAATGCCATCCTCAAGTGCTCTTTATGTTGTTCTCGCGTCTTATAATATACCAAAATATCATCAATAAAAATAATCACGCACTTATCTAAGAGCGGCTTATAAATACGGTTCATTAAGTCCATAAAAGCAGCTAGTGCATTGGTTAATCCAAACGGCATCACTAAGAACTCACTCCTGGTGCCTATACTGAGTTCTAAAAGTGGTCTTTGACACATCTTCATGCTTGATCTTCGGCTGATGGTATCTAGAACATAAATCAATGTGTGAAAACACACTTGCTCCTTACAGTTGGTTAACAAGGTCGTCGATACGGGGTAATGGATATTTGTTCTTGATGGTAACCTTATTGAGATCATGATAATCAATGCATAACCTCATCGATCTATCCTTCTTCTTTATAAAAAGAACTAGGGCTTCCCAAGGCAAAACACTGGCCATATAAATCCTTGATCTAGTAATTCTTGGAGTTTCTTCTTTAACTCGTTTAACTCGACCGATGCCATGTGGTATGGAGCTTTGGATATAAGCTCAATGTTTGGCACTAGTTCAATCTCAAAGTCAATTTCTCTCTTTGGTGGTAATCCGGGTAGCTCATCTAGAAAACATCGAGAAACTCATTAACAATGGGGATGTCATCAATGTTTAGTTTATCCTTCTCTTCTTCTGTATGCCCCGCATAACCTTCGGCTTCTTCTTCAACTTCTTCTATTAGTTCAAACGAACTTAGCTCCCCTTTCTTAGAAGTCACAAATTCTCCCAAGAATGCAACTTTCTTCCTGCCTTGTTTCATGAATTCCACTTTCTTGTTTCTACAATCTACCATGGCTTTTATCGAGGATAACTAACTCATTTCTAGAATTACTTCATACTTGCTGATTTCCACTACTATGAGGTCGGTCATAGCAGCGTGTCCTGATATTTTCATGGGGCAATCTCTCAACACTTCTTTAGTGGTCACAACACTACCCATATGGGTTTTTATGCAAAAGCTGGATGTAGTTGTGGTTATGGGCAATTCGATCTTCTTAGCTAAACTAGTGGCAATGAACAAATGCATAGCACCAGTGTCAAAAAGGGTATAAGCGGTTTGGTCACCTACTTGTATGGTTCTTACGCTCAAGACACATGGGTTACTAATCTATTACATGCCATTCTATGGTGCTTCATAGGCATCTATTTGTTGTTTACATTATAAGCCTAGCATTATAATAGGAAACTCCAAAGGGGTATTACATTTAAACAGATAATAAAAGCATGCAAGAGTTTATAAAGGTAAACGTATAATATTCATTATAATCAACTTGTTACAACACTTAGGGGCATTCCCTCAAACTTAAAGTCTTACCGATCTTAAGCCAACAAAGTAACATATATATCTGTAACAAAAGTTTACTAAATAGATATTCCTTAGAAGTCTACACCAAAAATAAAATCATGCAAACTTCTTCCAAAAGCTCCCAGTAGCTTTAGCTTGTACCTAGCAAATGGGGGTTCTCGGGGCCAAACATAGGTATTCAAACTGAAACAAAATGCTATAGGGGTATAAGTAAAACTAGCTTAGTGACACAATTTCCTTCTTCAAAATGTTTCCATAAAACATACAAGTAATTAGGCAAACATATGAATATGCAACAATCAAATGCATAAACAAATATACACGATTAACTAGAAACCATGTGTAGCATGGATTTATGCCCTTTATGTCGAGTGTTGGGTGGTTACTAGCCCATAAGACCATAATATTTTTGTAGATTTTACATCTCCTAATTGCTAATGCAGAATTCCCCGCTACTATTGGCCACCACTACGACTCCTCATTTCCCCACACAAAGAATGGTAGCGAAATATGTAATGTGACTCATTTCGTGTCATGTATGATTTATTTTTAATAATGATTTTTTCGAGTAATATTAGTTTTTGAGTTCAAGGTGACCAAACAATATACATCAAACAATCATAAGAGAACACATAATTTATTCATCAATTCTTCTTTCAATATGCTTATCTTTTATTCATCAAACACCACATACCACATAGATTTATCACATACAACTTTTCATTTTATCTTTTCTTAACTTCTAGTGCCACTACTTACAAGCACATACAAGGAAATGTAAATATTAAGGGAATAACTCACTTTATGTCGATCGATCCTAATTGAAGTAATCTTTCGAAAAAGTGATGTCGAGTCCTCCTTTACCTAAACAAGAAGAAATACTTGAAATAAGCATTTCATAAAGGTTGTGCTTAAATTCAAATTCTATAGCTTGAAATTCTCGTCTTTTTCTCGATTAGAGAAATTCTAACTTAAAACGGCCATAACTTACTCATTTTAAGTCAGATTTTCGTATATAAGTAGTTGTTTTCTATCTACTCAAAAAGATCCATCTGTTTCTAAGGTCATTTGTAACATTTAAAGATGTTTGGGTCAGGAAATGGCCCCGTACAGCTTGGTCACAAAAATTCCAACTTTTAAAAACAACTTTTCTTAAATTTTATTTCATCCAAAACCCATAGCAAGTACATTGTAAACCCCGGTATTCCTAGTAGTCAAATAAACTCCAGGGGTCGAAAAGCAAAATCTTAATCCAGTCCAGTTTAAGCTTAGTGAGAAAAGCTTAGAAACCCTAAATCCGGCTTTCCTTCGGTTTCATAATAAAAGAAGTTTTATAGAGTAAATGAATATGAATTATTGTTTTAAAGTATATTTTAAACCTTAGAAAGTTGTAAATTCGGAAAATTTTCAATTCCCGGCCTTCTTGAGCTCAATCACGGAAAAACGTGCCCCGGGACCAGAAACTCAAAAAAATATTCTGAAATATTCATTAGAACCGAAATTTTATAAGGATTTCAAAAATATAAATTTTATAATTTTCTAGGCTATAAAAATTACAGTTATAGCCTTTTCCCGTATTTTCTTTATAACCGATAAAGTAGATGTCTTGTCTACTATTTACAAGTACAACCTACACTACACACTACCCATACCTTAATCTTACATCCTTACAACTACTCATTATAATTTTCTTTTCCAAGAAATTTTGTTTCCTAATTAATTATTTCAATTATTACATTTTATTACTTAAATTACAAATTTTATCAAAATTCAAATTTCTCTCTCTCTCCCTCACACAATGGCCGGCGCACCCCCTCCCCAATTCCCTCTATTTTTGTTTTATTTTTACTTCTTTATTATAATTAAAACCCTAATTCCTCTAATATATAAGCTCATTTTCTCTCTCTCTCTTCATTTTTACTCTTTCAAAAATTGTAAAAGAAGCAAAACCCTCTCTTCTTCCTTCATCCTTGCCGTGACCCTACACACACACACTCACTCACAAGCTCATTTCCTCTTCTTTTCTACTTCAAATCTCCATTGGTATGATGATTTCAAGCTTTGTTATTACTAAATCTTGTAATGGCAAGACTTTTCTTGTGTGTTTTCCACTTTAAATCCCAATGAGCATATGCTAGGGACAAGAAAACACTAATACAAGAATGTCAAACCATCACAAGAAGTAGATCTTGTGTTTAAAGGAGTTTTTGTTGAAATAATATTATGTTCATGCATGTAAAGTAGAGATCTTGCATGAAAGTTTATGGTCATGTTATTAAACTCATGTTCATGCACTATAAGTGATAGATCTAGTGTTTAGACACACATACTTTCATTGACATTTATGTTCATGTGGTTATTTTGAGCTTGCATGCATTTATGATAATAAAAGTTTAGCCTTGTATATATAAATGTGTTAGATGATAGATCTTTATGTACATAAGACAAGAAACCAAAAAAAAAAAAAAAAAGAAAAGATTTTTGTTAGAAAGGTCAAAGGAAAAATTCGGATGATTTTTTAAACCTATTTTAAAAACCTTCGAAACCACTTTGAAACTCATATTTTTCATGAAAAATAAAAGGTATATGTAATAGGTATCTCTAAGGAATGATTTTTAGAAGTTAAAATGAATTTAGGCATGAGTAATGTGTAAAACAAGTAATGGAATTAAAATGGAAAATTTTGAGTTAGTGATCAATTTGTCAAATTCGTAATTTGAGATGATGCATATGTAATCACTTAGTATTTGAGCTCAAATTGCAAGTTTTATGTGTTCAATGAAGTCCTTAGACAATAGATATAGTAAAGCTTCAAATTTTGATGCATAAGACAAGTTTTCTCATAAGAAATATGCAAGAAATGAAAGTTTCCAAAATTCGGATTTTTGTGAAAAACTTATTTAAAAACATATTTGCAAGGTGAAAAATGAGAATTTCTATGTAGAAATGAAGGTCTTGGGTAGTATAGATGTTAAGGACTCATTTTTATTTAGATAACAAGTAAATTTTAAGAATAAAATCCTAAAACACTAGGAGATGTAAAATTGGAAAAATGGATTTTTAAGAAATGGCTATTGTGGAGTCTTGTAATAATTAGGAGTTCTTAAGAGTTCATTATCAAAAATCATCAAGATCATGCATATATTGAACTCATTACATGACATTCATACTAGGAATCCATTCATATTCCATCTATACATGAATCATCAACTAGACACATTTTTACCAAATGCAAAACAATTTTTCGGAAATGGAAAAGTTATAGAACAGATCTGATCCCTTTGTTCCATGACCTTAATGTTTTCAAAACTTAAAAATAATATTAGAAATAGATAGATCTTTCGAAGTAGATAGAAATCGATATAAAATTTGCGAAATTCCTAGTTAAAATGACCAAATTATGGCCATTTTAAGTTGGAAATTCCGAAAATAACGAGAATCACGATTTTGTTTAGTCTAGATGTATAGTTTGAATTAGTTAAGTGATGAGATTCTTATTAGGTTATTCTTATTTGGTAGGTGATCCCGAGCACGTCGATACCCTACCACCCGACTACTACTATTAAGAGACCACGTTCCATGGCTGAGTGTGTTTCACTTCCGATCTCAATTATTGCTTGTGATTGTAATAATAGTTGCACTAGTTGCTAAGTAAAGATAAAAAGAATGATTATGCATGATGGGGTTAGTTGGGAATTATAATTTTCTGTCGTTGATATGTGAAGTTGAACTTAAAGAATAGCAAAGCCGGGTGATAAGTTATTGCTTGTATGGAGATGAGCTAGAATTGATTGTCTGCGAATATTGCTTGGCCACCTAAAAGAATTGGATTGATCGAGTATTGGACTTCAATTATAATTTGAACTCATTCATATCACGATGGGGATTGAGCATTAGCATTTGCTAGTTTTTTATGATCCATAAAACAATATATGTTGGTTAATCGTGATCCATAAAACGAATTATTGTTCAGTTGACCGTGAGCTTAAACGACGTCATAACGCAGGATTCATTAATTTGCTAACCCAGGATGGAAGGCGTAAGTCCATCCACATATGACTTCCGGCTGGTCATATGTTTGTTGAACTCATCTGTTTGATGCATTTCACTTGCTTGAATAATCACTTGCTTGAATGATTTGTCTTAATTGTAATGGAAGTTTCCACTCTAAGCTAGTTAGCTTACGCCCCTATAGTTTCTACTTGTTGCAGCATGAATTAATTTGGCTTTGGCCAAGGCAGGTTACAGCTCAGGTACCGAAGCTAGGAGTTTCCCTTAGAAGTTTACTTATTCGGTTTTGTTTAGACTTGGTCCGTTGGAAACTAAAGGACTCTGGATGACTGTAATGGACTTAATATTATTTTGCAGGGGAATGCCCCTTAGACTTTGTAATTTGGATATATGTGTTTTGGTTTATTATCTATGGCTAATGAATGCCACATTAAACTTCTTAACTCCATTGAATAGAGTATTCTATTGTCGTAAAGGGACGCTTTACATCTATACAAGACTCCCAAAGGGTTTGGATAGAAATTCGAAAGTCTTCTATAGCATGTGGCGGACTATTACGTTTAGGATACCCCTATGGGGTGTGACACATATAGATATTTATGTGGTTGAAAAATCCTTTGAATATAAACATAAACTCATATTATATGCATGATTATAGTGGTGTTTTCTCAGCAATGATTTTTCATAGGGCAATTTATTTCTAGTGATTGAAAAATGAAGTTTTCAAATATTTCTTAAGTTGTTGAAAGCAACTAGTGTTTGAGTTATGTTAAATGTATGTTTTATCTTCATGTTTATATTTTTCTATTTTTTAGAAAATAAGTTTATCATTTTAAAAAACTTAATTTCCTTGGGCAATTTTATTTCTTTACATTTTTTCTAAACTAGGGAGTTGATTTTTAACTTGACTTGAAAACTTGTCTTAAATCTAAGTGTTTATCATATATTGGCATAACCACCTAAATGAGTATTCGAGAAAACTTTGCATAACGGAGAATTATTAACCTTAGAACTTAGCAAAAATTTTTATTTTAGATTTTGAAAAATAATAATACTATATAACTAAGCTTTGAAGAAGTTTTGCATAATAAAGAATTATCAACATTAAGATTGAATTAATAAATTCTATTTTAGTAGTTCGAAAAAAGTGTGTGTGACAAAACTACTAAGTTAAATTTCTTGGAAGAATCTAGCATGATACCACTTATTAAAATCCTTGGTGAACTTGTTCTAAATTTTAAAGAGAATTTTTTATTAAAACATTCCTTTAGTTATTGATGAAAATTTTTCCTAAGTGACAAAATTATTTTAAAAGAGTTTAGTTTTATTTTCTTTATTAAAAAAAGAGCTCATTTTTATTTCCCAGGGAAATTTTATTGAGACAATATCAGTATGGTGGTGCATGAATATGATTATATAGCTTTGTTAAAGAAAAGAAAAACTCATATAAAGAAACAAAGAGATATAAGAAGCAAATAAGCATGTGTGTGTATATATATATGTATGATCAAGTATTGGGAGCCTTAGCTTACATCAAGACTTCCCAAAATTTAGAATGGACAAGTTCCAAAAGAAAAAGAAAGAAAGAAAAGAAAAGAAGCATTATAATAATAAGAGCATAATAATAATAACAACAACATAAATAAATAGTGTATGAACAAGAACAAAACATGAACATATTGTTGCTTTCTTAACTCACATGGGTTTAGAAAACATATATTATGGTCATATTATGTTACAGAATATAAAGATTATTTTAGAATTTTTACCTATTGGTTATGGAAGAAGATAGAAAAAGAAAAGAAAGTTGTAGAGAGAAATTTTAGGAGAGTTTTAGTAGGTAAATGAAGTGTGTGAAAGAAGTGGAGGGAGATGTGGTATTTATAGGGAAAAGTGGAGGGAATTAGCTGTAATTAAAATAAATTGAAAATAAAAAAAAAAAGAGGGAAGAGGGGTGGCCAGCATGAATGGTGTAGTGGAGAGAGAGAGAAATCAATTTATTTATTTTTGTTAATGAAAAGTAAGATATAAAATATATGAATTTGTATTGGAAATGAAAATTACAAAAAATAAGTGTATAGGTTGTACAAATAGGTAGTAAGAAAAAGTAGAGATAGATGAATAGTAGTAAATAGTAATGAATAATAAACAAAACAATTAAATTATCGGTAATAAAAGGCTATATCTGGTATTTTTAATGCTAAAAAAATTAAAATTAATATTTGATGAATTCTTACATTATTATGAGTCTAACAGTGTTGTCAGAATCTTTTTACCATTTTGTATGGCCGGACCCTGATTTCAAAAACCGATCTCGTTCAAGTCCAAAACAAACTTTCGGCGAATCTGATCTTTTTAAGTTTCACTATATTTTAACGGACTATAATCTACGATTATCTCAATTTTATTTATTTAAGATTTCAAGCATGTGATTGTTGGACTTAATCCTCTATAACACATTGTTTTAACCTAGATAGGCTTTTAGGGCTTTTATTCGGTTCTTTATCTTAGAAAATTGAATAAAAGTATAAAAAAAACTTCTAAGGGCTTACAATATCCATGGATAAATAATCATTTGACCTAAGGTTTGTGAATCTAAGACCTGATTCATGTGATTTTAAAATCTCTTTACGATCATCATTGGGTGTTTGTAATTAATGGCTAAAACTTAATTTCGTGGGTCTAAATGAGTGGTGAACCTTTTAAATTCATTTATGATTTCAACTGAATAGATTAGGAGATCATTCTTTTGAATAGATATGGGCTACTAATAGAGTTGGTCATAATCATCTTGAGAGAGGGATGGTGAAACTTTCTATCGCTTGTTTTTAACATTCATGAGGTTGGTTTTTGTAACAAAGGATTCTTAAACTTTGTGCGGATCTAGATCGCCGATAACTTGTGAAGAGATTCCAGTGGTCTGGTCTAGATCTAAAGTTTTTGACCTTGATAGAGGCTTTAACTTACATTCGTGAATTCAATAGTGCAAATATACTAGTGAGCAACTCTATGAGTTTGTAAAGAAATCAAATAATAAGGACTTGGTGATGCAATCCTTAAGGCTTTTTCTTGTATTTACAAGCTTACATTACAATTTGCCCTAAAAAATAGTGTATATCCGTTAATCCTAGTATAACTTCTTATTCATTATGCTCTTCTAAATTTTCTTTAGCTAGATAATAGATGAAAAGTGAGTAAAGTAGATGCCAATAATCCCTTAGAATACGACTTAATATTTTTTTATGATACTTTAATATGTGCACTTGTCTAACGTTGATAGTTACCTCCAAAGTTGAACAGAACTTATTAGTTTTATAAAATTTTTGAAAACTTTAACTTCACTTACTTCAAAATGGTTTTAAACCCAACGAAGCAATGACCAACAACCATTAACTAATTTCCAAGCAATTGCATGATTGTGTTCTCCTAGAACTTCCAATAACTTTTCTTTTTATTTTTTTTTTGATAAATTAAATGAAATGATCATAGGTAATTTAGAATCCTTCTCCAAATATGCATATTCCAGGTAGCTAGGGAGAGGTTTTAACTCTAAAGTTGGGGGTCTAAAATTGACGGTTTTGCTACCATCATATTTTCCCTATTATTGTCTAAAAACCCTTGTTTATCAATGACTTGTTTCTCCTTATCTAGTTTATCCACCAAAGTTAAAAGTTCAAGATTTATTGTGTCTTCTTTCCTTTTAATCATCAAACATATCTCTAAAGATCATCACATAACAACTCCTAGAAATTTGAGTAACATCAATATCAACTGGATCAATAGAAAAGCAAGCATCATCATGATTCGTGGATTGTTTAATAGCAACAAGTATATTCATTGTCAAATTTTCATCTCCAACCTTTATAGTTAATTTACCATCTGCTACATCAATAATAGCTCTACCAATAGCTAGGAAAGGTCGTCCTAGAATTAATGGGACTTCTACATCATTATCCATATCAAGTATCACAAAGTCCACTAGAAAAATGAAAATTTCCACTTTTACTAAAACATCCTCTATAACACCTCTAGGAAACTTTATAGATCTATCATTTAATTGCAAGCTCATTTGTGTTGGTTGAGGGTCTCCTAATCCTAGACTTTTTAATAATTTATAAGGCATAAAATTAATACTAGTCTCTAACTTAACTAAAGCTTTTTGCACATTTAAATCACTAATCAAGCAGAGGATAATAAAGCCACTTGGATCCCTTAATTTTTTTTGGTAATCTGTTTGCAAGATGGTGGAACATTCCTCACCAAGTGTAACATGAGAGAGATCCTCCAATTCTTCTTGTTGGAGAGAAGATCCTTCAAAAACTTGGCATATCAAGGCATCTACGCAAGAGCTTCAACAAATGATAAGTTCATATGTAATTGTTTAAAAAGGTAAGGAAATTTACCATATTGCTCTTCTTCGCACTGGTTCTTAAGCCATGATGGATAAGGAATTGTAGGCTCCTATTCCTTAACTTTAGAAGAGATGGGTTGCTTTGCTTTCTTTTGTTCATTCTCTTTATATGACTCATTAGCAGCCCTATCTTCCATCACCACTTCTTTGGAAGCTTTCTCCTTTGTTATTGATAGAGTTTTTTCCCACTCGTCAAGGTCTCAACTTTAACTAGCTCTTTTGGATTCATCTCAATATTTCTAGGGAGGGTGCCTTGGTTTCTTTCGAAAAGCATCTTTGTTGTTTGCCCTATTTGATTCTCCAAGTTGTGGATTGATGCTTCATGATTCCTCAAAGTTGCATTATTTGTTTAAATGAATTGTTGCATCATCTCCTCCATGGTTGGCTTCTTCTCTAGAGGTAGAGCTCTTTGAAATCCAGGTAGTAGGCGATTCATCCTTTGCATATTTTGTCCTCCCCATGAAAAGTTAAGATGATTGCTCCCTCCCCCCACCCCATATTATATGTGTTACTATAAGGGTTATTTTGATTCCTTAGTGGATTACCCAAGTAGTCCACTTGCTCATAATGCTCAAAAGCCTCTTGGTTGATACATGGGTGATCCAAAATGGCTCCTTGTGGTTGCATAGTCAGACCCTTGACTTGATTGGTCAAGGCTTTCACCTTTGTTGCTAATGAGGAAACAATATCCACATCATAAACTCCAGCTGCCTTCCTTTCTTTATTACGCTCAGCTAACCATTGATAGCTATTAGTGGTCATATCTTCAAGTAATTGAAGAATTTGTTCCGATGTTATGTGATTCAAGATACCTCCTATAGCTGCATCTATCATTTGATTAGTTTGGCAGTTGAACCTATTATAGAAGTTTTGCACCTACATCCATGGAGGTAGACCATGGTGCGGACATCTCTTTAATAGCTCCTTATATCGTTCCCAAGTATCATACAATGTCTCTGAGTCCATTTGAACATATGTAGAAATGTTGGATCTTAAATTTGTTGTTTTTGATGGAGGGAAGTATTTGGCTAGGAACTTCTTTGTTAGCTCTTGCCAAGTGGTGATCGACCCTTAAGGAAGTGAGTTCAACCACTGTTTTTATCTTTGTCACGCCCCAAAGGGTACCCAAAACGCGACAGTCCACCACTCTCAATATTTAAACTTAAGTATGCCATCCTTAGTCATCCCATAAGTTTACATATTAGGTGTAAGGTGTACTTGCACAATTTTTATGATCACACTTTGAATCGAATAGTCTTAAGGAGGCATACAATAGAATTAAGAATAGAAATCACAACAAGATAAACAAGTTAAGACTTTACAAAAGTCAAGGGGACATACCCCCACCAAAATAATAATAGAAGTCTATCCAGCTAAAACCATATTACAAACATTAGGGTTTATGTTAAAGAGATTTCCTAGAAGTCCACGCCTCTAGCTAGGCCCCGACTTCTTCAAAAACTCCTTCATCCAAAAGATAACCCTATGAAAAGTATTCTCTCGGAACAACAAAAAATGGGAATACCACAATAAAACTATCGGGGTGTAAGCTAACAGGCTTAGTGAGATTCATTCCCAAATATTTAATACTCAACAACAGTATATAATAAACAAGTTATTAGTAGCTATATCACGCCCTAGAGGGTACCCTAAACGTGGCAGTTCGCCGTATATAATATTAAAGCTAATGATTGACAACCTTAGTCATGCAGGAGCTTTGATATCATATGCAAGGCGTGCTTCCAAGATAGTAGGAGACTCATAGGGGTATTACGTTTAAATAGATAGCAAAAGCAAGCATGAACTTAAATAGATAAACATAAGATCTTCATTTAATAATAAATTCGTACATCATCTTAGGGGCATTCCCCCACCTTAAAGTCTTTGTTCAACTGTACTAATAACAAAATAAACATAACTACCACATAAGCCTACTATAGAGATTTTCCTAGAAGTCTATGTTCAAAACTAAAAATACATAAACTTCTTCCAAAAACTCCTAGTAGCTTACACTCGTACCTGGCATACGGGGCTTCTTGGGGCCAACCATAGATAATCATACTGTAATAGAAAACTATAAGGGTATAAGCAAGACTAGCTTAGTGAGATAATTCCATCTATAAGACATTTCCATAATTTATACAAGTATTTTAAATCAAAACATATGAAAATGCACAAATCATATGAACAAGCAAGATACACATGATTAACCAGAAATCAAGTGTAGCATGGATTTAACGCCCTCCATAATAAGGGTTGGAAGGTTATAGGCCCATACGACCATCATTATCCGTAGATTTACCGGCTCCTGCTTGCCCTGTAGACTTTCCGGCTCCTGCTTGCCCTGTAGACTTTCCGGCTCCTACTAGCAGTTATGTAGACTTTCCAGCTTCTACCAGCCACCACTACCATTTCCTTGTTTCCCCACACAAAGAATAGTAGTGAAACAAATGTGACTCATGTGAATGATATGCATGAATTGATTTCAATATAAAATTTAACCATAGATGTTTAGTTCAAGTTAAAGGCGATCAACACAATTTTCGTCATATCAAAACAAGAATCACAATTTATTTATCAAACCAACTTCCGATATTCTTAACTTGTATTCAATCATTCATAATACTAAGTCACACAATAATTATTCATTTTATCTTTTTCTTAATTGCTAGTACTACTAATTACAAGCACAAAACAAGGAAATGAACTTAGTAAAAGGAATAACTCACTCCATAACGGTAGATCTAATCGAAATAGTCCTCCAGATAGATGATCTTGGGTCCCTGGTCACCTAAACAAGATGAAATACTCAAAATGAGTCTTTCATAAAACTTATATTCTTGAAGATTCTAAACTTTTCTTAAAATCGCGGTAAAATCGTATAAGAGGAAATTCCAACTTAAAATGACTATAACATGCTCATTTTAACTCGGAATTTCGCGTATAATATATCGTTTTCTACCTACTCGAAAAGATCTACGCATTTCTAAGCTTATTTTCATAAAACTAAGTCATTTGGGTTCCGAAAAAGCAGCAACCAGATTCTCCACGAATTTGCAAAAACTTGAGTTCCTCTTTTTAAATAAAACTCAATTGAAGACATGAATGTTCCAAGTATTTTTATAAACTTTTTGGAAGATGTATACATATATGTATTGACTCATAACAAATGGATGAAGTAAATGAAGTTGTCTCAACTTATGAAAAAGTAAAGTTTTAAAAGATTTTGAACTTTGAGATTTTGTTGGAATATTCATTTTACTTTTGAAAAGGTCTTGAGTTATTTGAGATGAATATTCCTTTTTCTAAATTTAATCACGTTAAATTCTTAAGGAGTGGTTTTTATTTTCTATACTTAGATTCCAACAACTTTTAAAAGTAATACCAATTTCATAAAAAGGATGTTCTTGTTTCTTGTAATGATTCCAAAAGAATTTCTAATACTTGATGAAAAATAAGTTTATATAAAATCTTTTGTTTATTTAAGAAAAATCGTTTCTAAGCATATTCATGAGTTTTTAAGAAATCTATTTTCTACATATATTTCTTTAGAAAGAATCTTTAATTTAAGAAAACACTTCCTCATTTATTTTTGTTGAGACAAAAAAATATTATGTTCATGCATGAATATGAATCATAAAATTATGGAATATAAAGGAACATAATAACTTAAAAGAATAAGCAAATAATGAAATAAATCAAGTATTGGGACCTGAGCTTCATTAAGGTACCCCGGGACTAAGAAAAGACTAGTCCCGAAAAGAAAAGAAAATATTTTGACTTGATGAGGACAAGTCTAAGACTAAAAAGACTAGTCTTAAGAACAACTTGAAATTAAATAAATTGCAATGAAGTAAATAAATTGCATGGAAGGTAAATAAATTGCAAGACAATGAGTTTATGCTCTAAATATTATATATATCTATATAGATATATTAGATAGTAATGAATATAAAAGAACATAAAGGAATTGATATTATGAACAAAACAAAGTATGAATCTATTGTTGCTTTCTTAACCTTCATGGCTTTAGAAAACACACATTAAGTTCATACGAAGTAGATGAACATAGGAACTTCTTGAAGAATTTTTACTAAAAGAGATGAACTAGAGAGAGCTTCTGGAAGAACTTTCTTGGAGAGATTTGGAGAGAAATTTGAGTATAGTAACTTTAGTAAAGAAGTGGTGTGAAAGAAGTGAATGTATGAGGGGGTATTTATAGGAAAATGTGGGAGATAAATTGTGTTAATTAAATAAAGTAAAAATAAAACAATTTGAGGCATGGGAGGGGGTGGCCGGCGCAACAATGAGAGGAGAGAGGGAGTGAAATTTTTTTTTTGTTATTTTGTTAATTAAAAGCAAGAAATGAAAGATGTGAAATTGTATGAGAAATGAAAATGTGTATGGATTGTAAGAGTAGGTTGTAAGAAAAAGTAGAGATAGATGAATAGTGTAGAATAGTAGAAAATAGTGTATGTAAAAGTAGACATGGCAATTAAATGCCGATAGTAAGAAAATACGCGTATAGTTGCGACATCTTATATTTTTAGCTACCGAAAAATTACGAAATTGATATATTTGAAAATCTTATATTTTTATGAGTCTAACGGTATATTCGGAATATTTTTCCTATTCCGAGCTCCGGGACACGCTTTTCAAGAGCCGTGTCGGATCGGGTTCAAAGGATACTCGAATTTCGCAAATTTGATATTTTTATATAATCTATAGCTATTACGAACTATTATAGCTAATAATCCCAACTTCGTTTTCTAGGGCTAGGGAAAACGGTAATGCCGGACTTAAGCAGTTACGGTAAACTGGGGTTTTGTTGACTCTGGAAATCCGGTTGACTTCCAATTAGGGTTTAAGCTATAATTCGTGTAAATCCCCAAAAATTTTGGATTCAAATTATAATTTAAACCCTAATCAGAAGTCAACCGGATTTTTCTGAGTCAACAAAATCCTAGTTTACCGTAACCGCTTAAGTCCGGCATTACCGTTTTCTCTAGCCCTAGAAAACGAAGTTGGAATAATTAGCTACAGTAGTTCGTAATAGCTATAGGTTTTATAAAAATATCAGTTTTACGAAATTCGGGTGTCTTTTGAACCCAATCAGACATAGTTCTTGAAAAACGTGTCCGGGAGCTCGGAATAGGAAAAATATTCTGAATATACCGTTAGACTCGTAAAAATATAGATTTTCAAAAATATCAATTTCGTAATTTTTCGGTAGCTAAAAATATCATTTATCACTTTTATACACGTATTTTCTTACTACCGGTATTTAATTATCATGTCTACTTTTACATTACATTATTTTCTACTATTCTACACTATTCATCTATCTCTACTTTTTCTTACAACCTATTCTTACAACCCATACACCTATTTCTTACACATTTTCATTTCCAATACAATTTCACATATTTCATTTCTTACTTTTAATTAACAAAATAAAAAAAAAAAATTTCCTCTCTCTTTCTCCCAAAAGTAGCCCACCCCCCCCATGATTCCTCATTTTGTCTTATTTTTTATTTATTTAATTAACACAAATTATTTCCCACATTTTCCTATAAATACCCCCTCATACCTTCACTTTTTTCACACCACTTCTTTACTAAAGTTACTCTCTCAAAATCTCCCAAGAATTCTCTCCAAGAAGTCTCTTACAAGAAGTCTTCTTCTTCTTCTTCTTCTTTCTTTTAGGTAATATGCCTTCAAGAAATTCCTATGTTCATCTACTTAGTATGAACTTCGTGTGTTTTTCGCAATACCATTAAGATTAAGAAAGCAACAATAGGTTCATACTTTGTTTTTGTTCAAAATCTCCAACTCTTTTGTGTTCTTTTATGTTCATTACTATCTAAGAATTTATATAGCTATATATATTATTTAGAGCATATAAGCTCAATGTTTTGCAATTTATTTACCTTTCATGCAATTTATTTACTTCATTGCAATTTATTTATTTCAAGTTGTTTTTAAGACTAGTCATTCTAGTCTTAGACTTGTCCTCATCAAATCAAAACATTTTCTTTTTCTTTTCTTTTCGGGACTAGTCTTTTCTTAGTCCCGAGGTACCTTGATGAAGCTAAGGTCCCAATACTTGATTTATTTCTTTATATGCTTATTCTTTTAAATTATTATGTTCTTTTCATATTTTCATTGCTTATGATTCATATTCATGCATGAACATAATGGTCTTGTCTCCACAAGATGAATGAAGGAAATGTTTTCTTAAGATAAGAAGTTTTCCCCCAGAAATAAAGTATGGAGTTAATGTTTTCCCTAAGAAACTAAGAAGTCATCCTAAACAAGCCTAGAGGAACTTACAAGAAATTTTATAAACATACAAAGGATCTATGAAGTAAACAAGAGTTTTACATAACTTCATCTTTTTCTTTAAATAATAGAACCCCTTTTCATTAAATAAAATGATCCCAAGAAACCAAGGAACTAAAATATTCTTTTGTGAAAATTATTATTATTACAAATTGTTGGAAACTAAGCTTAGAAAAATAAAAATCATTCTTTAAAACTTACAAGAAATTAAATACTCATTTCAAAGTAGCTCAAGATCTTTTTAGAGTAAAATAAATATTTCAAAATTTTCTCAAGTTCAAATCTTTCATGACTTTACCTTTTTCATGAATTGAGACAACTCTATTTACTTCATACATTTGTTATGAATCATTACATATATGCATAACCTTTCAAAAAGTTTACAAAAACTTGAAATATTCATCTCTTCAAATGAGCTTTATGTACAAGAAGGAAAACAAGTTTTTGCAAATTCGTGCCAAATCTGGTCGCTGCCTTTTTGGGACCCAAACGACTTAGTTTTGAAAATAAGCTTAGAAATGCATAGATCTTTTTGAGTAGGTAGAAAACGATATATTATACGCGAAATTCCAAGTTAAAATAAGCAAGTTATGGCCATTTTAAGTTAGAATTTCCCTTATACGATTTTACCGCGATTTTAAGAAAAGATTAGAATCTTCAAGAATAGAAGTTTATGAAATACTCATCTTAGGTATTCTTCTTTCTTTTAGATAATCTCGAGGAGGATTGTTCATATCCCGAAGATTACTACGATTAGTGGAAATCCTGAACGACTCATCCATTTCCAGAAAGGTGTCATCATGGCTGAGTGAGTTTACTTCCTGTAAATTTTCTCATACTCTTGATTGTGCTTGTAAATTTATTTGCACTAGAATTTAGGAAAAATCAAAGGAAGTGTATGATAATATGTTGAAAGAATACTAAGAATATCGAAGCTCGATTTGTTTGTAATAAAGTTGTATATGCATTAATATCTTGAAGTGTTTGAAATTGGTTGATCACTTGAAAGAGTTAATGTAACTACTAGAATTTAATTAAAGAAATTATTCATGCACTTCATATGTTGAGTCACATTTCATTCACTACTATACAATTGGTGGGACAAGTGTATAAGTGGTGGTAGGCAGAACCAGTATATCATGTAAGTGGCGAGTAGGAGAGATAAAACTACAAAATTGGTGGCTAGTAGGAGCAGGTAAAAACTACAAAATTGGTGGCTAGTAGGAGTCTGTAATAACTACAAGTTTTTATGGCGTATAGGAGCCGATAAGATTATAAAAGTGTTTTTAAAAGTTGTGGCTGTAATTGGCCTGAATATACCCAACCGAATGAAGGGTGTAATTCATTCAACATATGATTCCGGAAGTCATATGTCTTGTATGCTCACTTGATTGTTGCATTCTATATGTTTGAATAATAAACTTGGTTGATAATTTTCTTCGAGAATGAATTTTGGGATTTACTCACTAAGCCCATAAGCTTACACCCCTATAGGTATTTGTATTCTCAGGGACATCTATTTTTTGTGCTCGAGGTCTCCCCGTATCCATGTAAGTTTTATATATTGAAGCTTTTGGAGGAAATCTACTCGAAGACTTAGATTAGAATTCCTTTGAAATCTTTAATATAGTATTTTGGATGTTGTAAAGAGTATCACGATCCTTGGGATTAGCGGGGGTATGCCCCTAAGAAATCATGTAATAGACCTTTAGTTATTAATGATATAATTATGTTTTATTTCTGGATTCTTATATGTTCATTTTTACTTGCTTAAACTATGCTTCCCGAAAGCATCTCCTATTACCGTGCTAGATGCCTTACATATAATACTAAGGCTTTCACATGACTAAAGTAGTCATTCCTAAGCCTTGATATTATATGTGGCGGGCTGCCACGTTTAGGGTACCCTTTGGGGCGTGACAATTCAAATCCAAAATTTTCGGGGATTTACAAGCTATATGAAATGCACAGGCAAATGATCATACAAGCATATGACTTTCCAGGAGCCATATGTGAATGGATTTACGCCCTCCATTCGGGGTTGGGATGGTCCATAAGTCATGCAACCATAATTCCAATATTGAGTGGGGTGGTCCATAAGTTATGCAACCACAATCTCGATCTCTTTCTCTTAATTATACAACCTTTGTTGTTTTATTGTGGTAGTTTTATGTGCCTACCCCACATCCGTTAACTTAAGCGATCTCACATCCTTAATGTTAACATAGGCCCCCTCGCCTGTCCCCTAATATACTTTTGTCCCATCAAAGGTATATCAGCCAATGCAATGTGACTCGCTACGTGATATGCAAGTACAGTTTATTCATATAATCGTGGCATGTGAATTAGGTAAGTTAAGAGTGATCATAGAGAATTTCAGACAATTCAAGTCTATACTAGCTCATACGATATTTTTACAACAAGCCTCGTTTCAATATACTTAACATTCATTCAATCAAGATTAGATCACAACTCTTCTCAATTTTATCTTTCACTAATTCTAAGCCACTACAATTACAAGCACATACATGAGCATGACTATTTAAGAAATGAACTCACTCGGCGATGTAAAGAAATCCACTGGTCGTAGTAGTCCTCGGGGAGTGAAAATCCATCCTCCAAATCACCTAAGTATAAGAAATACCCGAAATGAGTATTTCTTATAAAGTTCTAATAAACTGAACAATTCTAATTACTAAGTTCATCAATTTTCATCTAAGTTGAAGTCCTAACTTAAAATGGTCATATCTAAGTCATTTTAACTTGGAATTGCGTATATTATATATCGATTTCTATCTACTTCAAAAGTTCTATTCATCTCCTTAGTTAAATCAAACATACAAGGTCATTTGAGGATCGAAAAAACACTATATAGTAGGGTTACGAATTTCTAGTTTTGAGTTCTTGTTGAAAATTGTTACTTTTGTTCCACTTAACTTTTTGGATCAATTTATATATGTTCTACTCTTGTAAAGAGAAATTCTAGCCAAAGATAAAAGATCAAATACTTATATGATCCTAATGATATTGTCCAAATGAAAACTCCAAGAATCTACTTTTGTATTAATCGAAACTTTTGAGTTGAAACTTATTTTTTTGTTTTGAGAAAATCCTTTGCTAAAACTAACATAACTCAATGAAAATAATTTTCTTATGTCACCCATTATCAAAGCATTCTATTTTCCACATAAAACTCTTGTTTTGAAGTCTAAAATAAGGTTTTCAAAATTCATCTCTCCCTAAATCCGAATTTCTTACTTGAATTTTAGGATGAAAATATGATCTAGACTTGTCTTTTACAAAACTCTCTATTTTAGAAATACCATTTAGGAAAACTCATCTAAACTTATGAAAATCCAATCCTTAGGATATCTATACCAAGAGCCCTTTATTTTTTTGTCTAAATCTTCATTTTGAGGTTAGATAACAGGTTTTAAAAATGGGTCTTGGCTTAGATCCGAATTTTCAAAAATTGTTCCAGAACATATCTTTTGATAAAATCCATCAAGACTCATGAAAAATCATCTTTCCATATCCTATCTTAAGAGCCTTCCAATTCTTGAATAAAATCTTCATTTTTGAGTTGTAGAACATGTTTTTAAACCATGTCTTGGCCTAAATTCGAAAATACGATTTTTATTTTTGAAAGTAACTTTTGAAAATCATCTTTGATTCTTATAAAAAGAAGTCTTGATGATATACATCCACTAAACCTTTGTTTTTTCAACTAAAACTCCCATTTTGAGACTTGGAAGAGGGTTTTTAAATATAGGCTTTATCAAGATACGAATTTCACTAATTTTATTCAAGTTCAAATCTAAGATTTACACATAATATGAACATAAATATAAAAGAAATGCATGGTAGTAAGCTCTAAACCTATATATCTAAATATAAACATAACCAAAGTTTCATAAAAATTAGATCTACAAAGTATAATACAAATATGAAGATAATAAAGTCTTAAAGACAACAAATATAGCAACATTATTATAGATCATCAATAAGAGGAGTGTTTCAAAGTTTTGGCATCATCATCTCTAGCCTTTAGGCATTATTGAGAGTCCTTTGATACATGAAACCTCCATATAATCAACCTATAGTCTCTATGGAAGCTTAAGAAGAAAGTATACTTAGAGAATCTTCAAGAATGGAGTGTAGAAACAAGAAATGGAAATGGGGACAGCTTGTATTCTCTTGCAAGAACAAGGCAAAGAAAGGGATAAAGAGAGGAAAAAAGAGAGTAAATGGTGTAGGGTTTCAAAGAAATGAAAGGGTGTAAATAAGAGGCATTAAATAGAAAGAGAGTAGTGTATTAATGTGTGTTAAATAAATGGGAAAAAAAAAAAAAAGGCAAAATTGGGGAGGGGCTACACGTGAATTTCAAGGGAAGAGAGTAGGGTGTTTAGTTAGTTTGTAACTTAAATTTCGAAAGTGTAACTTATGTTACTTAATGTGCTAACTAAAAGAGATTTTAAATCATTAAATAAATTAATAAAATAAAAGAAAAATGGAAATTTTTAGGAGTGTGGTCAGCTGCAATTTGTGGGGAAATGGAGTGTAGAATGAGTGAAAGAAAACTTGAATAATGTGTAGAAGTGAAAATTGAAGTGTACTTGAAGTAGGGGTTGAAAAAGTACTTTTTATTAAAAAAATATATAAAATAAAATTAAGAAAAATATTTTTAAATAAGTGGCATAATTTTCATAATTAAAATTAAATAATTAATTGAATTATTTTAGTATTTCAACAAATATGTTATCCGTACCGTCAAAATATGCTTATATAAGCTATAGCTGATATTTTTAGATTCCGAAAAATTATGAACTCGATATTTTTGAAATCCTTATGAAAATATGAGTCTAAAAATATCAAAGATATATTTTTAATTTTCCAAGCCTCGGGACACGCTTTCCAAAAACAGTATCCAATCGCGTTCGAAATAAGCCGAAAATAAACCAATCTGATATTTTAAGAAATCAAATATTATTACGGACTATTCTACACACTTTACTTAATTTTTGACTCCTCGGTTTACGAACATGGAATTTTCGAATCTAAACTATAGGGTTTAACTTGAGATCTTGTTGACTTAAGGGTTCCGTTTGACTTTCCAACCTAGGGTTAGGGCTTGGATTACTCTAAAAACCAAGGGTTTACAATCTTCCTCACAACGAGAATGGGAAAAGCCTTAATCTAATGGCATCTTCACTTGCTCTATTAATTTTAAATGTTTAATAAATCTCTAAGAAGCTTTGTAGATGAGAGTTTTGGTCTTAATCTTGGAAACCGTCGAATTGGATACTCTACTGCAACATTTAAATCACATTTAGCTTTATTTCAAAGTTGTTTGTAACAAATCTTGGCCAATTTATGGTTGAAGTTACTCTAGTCAAGGTAGGACAAGCATCATCAGACATCATCCTTATAACCCCATTGTGTCCTCCATTATTTCTAGTGAGGTTAAGCAGTGGTGGATTCTCTTCCCCTTGCTCCAACATTATGGTGGACATTGAAGGCTTCTCTTCAATTTTAAATGGTTAGGACTCCAAAATTTGCTTTGCTGTTTTTCAAAGATCTCGAAGAGTGGTCTTTTCGGGTTCCAGAACAAAATTAAGTAATCTAGATGACTGGATTCTTGTCATTAACTACAAAACCAAAAATACAGTGTAAATTTTATATCCAAGTTTCAAAATAGAAAATTATATAGCAAATATCAAACAAACTTTAATAAAATAGAAAATTAAGTAGATTAATAGAGTTTTAAGCATTCCTAATAATGCCAATCACTGGCAACAATGTCAAAAACTTGATCAATTGATTGATTAATAAAAATGCATTGTTATAATCTTTCCTTCAATTAATTTATAGGCAAGTATACTATCATTCATAGCACAATTGAGAAGAATAGG
The DNA here is from genome assembly GCA_024138025.1 of Combretum micranthum. Taxonomy (NCBI): domain Eukaryota; kingdom Viridiplantae; phylum Streptophyta; class Magnoliopsida; order Myrtales; family Combretaceae; genus Combretum; species Combretum micranthum. Next base: position 294,059 of record JAMXBD010001547.1, read on the forward strand.
GTCATCTCAAGGATCGAAAAATTATTAGTAATTACTATCCTTCTTTTATCTACTCAAAACATTTTGAAATTAACTATTATTACTATAACTAAGATTAATCCTTATTTTTGCATTGCTTCAAAATAGATCAACAATAAGATATAATAATTCAATATTGTTCAACTCATCTAAACAACACGTTCCCCACAAGACTATTACTACGGTCAATTTCTAATGATAATATCAATGATCATTCATGCCTATTTAATCCATAAGATTCCTAAAATATATTAGTATCTTTTTCAAGAATACTAATCACCAATAACTCAAATCTGCCTATTATAATATCTTCTAATTAGTAACAATTACATTATTGATAAATGAATCTTCACAAAAATCACTTAAAATGGAGGACTTTTGTAATTCTATTTCTAGTAATCCAAATAAGCCTTTCTGATTATGCAAGATCTATTCAAATAAGCAATTTCTCATTAACATACATGAAATCAGACATATAAACAATATTCTAGATGTATCAATCTATGAAACAATATAAAACTCATGATCAGACTTAAAAAGAACATAAACTTTCTTTAAAATGCAATTAAGTACATAAAAAATAGTAATATCTTGGGTTTTTGTTGTTTAGATGATAGATATTTATCCTCAATTACAAAATTATCAAAACTACTAAACATCTATTAAAAAGTAGCAGTATAATGGAAGGAATACACCTTAGAAGAATAATCTTGAATGATCTTCTTGTCTGACTTCTCTCTCTTGGATGATGTGTTCTTGAACACTCTAATTACTATGTTTCTAATGTAGGAAATTTATGATCTAATGAATTGTTGTTTGTTTTTGAACCCTACATACATATTTATACTTGTCAAATGTCTAATATATCCTTAAAATTCAGATAAACTTAAGTTCCTAAGATATTTCAAAATGTTTGACAGAGTCTTTATAAAATATAAGGAACAAACACGGTCATCTTCATCCAATCGTGCACCTTTCAGATAGTTGTAACTATCAAATCTTCATATCTGAGAATAAACATGGCCTAAGCACGATGTAATGTATCAAGTTGTGCTTCTTACTGTATCTTCAATACTATTCTTTCACACAACAGCACGGTAGGAACAGGTGAGCTTCTAATGCCTCGTGTATCTCTTTGATCTTGTAATGCACTTAACCCAAATTTGCATGAATAGAACATAGGCTCTTATTTCATGTCGTGCTTCTTCCTGTTAACTCAATCTTCTTTTTGTTAAATCAATCTTCAATTGTAACGATGGGAACATGGATCTGTTTTTCAATCCATTCAATTTTTCCAAGGAACACGACATAAACATAAGTTAATGTAATTCCTTGTGTCTCTCACTGACTTCTTTCCATGGTGCGATGAATCTTCGATGAGAGCATCAATGGGGAACACAGTGAGATCTATCACCACTATATTTAGTCATGTTTCTCACTATCTTCAATTCTTCAATTGCGAATCCATCTTCAACAGAAACATAACACGAGCATGAGTTAAATATAATGAATTGTGCTTCTTACTGGTCTTTAGTTCTTCAAAGTTAATGTATACCCAACTTGAGCATAGGTAAAATAAGGTCAATTCCATCTGATTATGCTCTCCTTAATTCTTTGTCATTTTATTCAACTCGATTTCAAATTTGATATAACTTGATTAATTTTACTTTAAAGCTCTTTAATCATCATTCACCTTTCAAAAACAAAAAATTAACCAAGTTAAGTACTAATTCTTAGTAATAATTTATTAATTCACTTTTATTAATATATATATATACACTAAAACACATATATCAGTGAAACATGACTTCGTGCATCCCCCATGTTCTTTAGCGTTTCAATGTGCTTTTGAAGACAAAGAAAAGCACGGGGAAAACACGGTGCCATGTTCTCATCTTGCTTTTATGGGTTTCAGTTTTTCTTTGTGATTGAGGGTCAGAGAGAAGCACTGGCGCAAACACGGTATTGTGTTCCCGTCTTTGTAATCCCTTAGATTTTATGATAGAGTTTATGCTTAAACCCTAAACTGGAAGTCAAATGAAAATCCTAAAGTCAACAAATATATATCAAACCCTAGTAGTTTTGGATCCGGCAATCCCGCGCTCTTAACCCCTAAACAACGAAATTGAAATAATTGTGGAATATAGTTCGTAATAATATAAGGAAGCTTAAAAATATTAGATTCGATAACTTTTTAATGTCTTTCAAATCCGAACGGGATTAGTTTTCGAAAACCATGCCTTAATACACCTGACAACAAAAATATTTCGATAATACTAATAAAGTCGTAAAAATACAAGGATTTTAAAAATATCAGTTTTATAATTTTTTGGTATTTAAAAATATCAAATATAGCTTAATTACTCATATTTTCTTTATTATCGGTATTAATTTGTCTTATCTATTATTCATAATACTATTCTACACTATTCACTACTATTCACCTATTTCTACTTTTTCTACACCTATTCTTACACTCTTCATACCTATTCTCTACTTTTTACATTTTCCATATATCTTCATTCACATCATACCTTACCACTTATTATTTTTAATTAACAAAAATATAAAACAAATAAAAAATCACTCTGTATCCCCTCTCTAACAATCATGCCGACCCCTCTCTCTCTCACATACATACATTTTATTTTTCTTTTTCAATTTATTTTAATTACACAATTTCCCTCCTCAAAAATCCATAAATACCCCATTTCCCTCCATTTCTTTTACACATGCATTTACCTTAACAAAACTCTCTCAAATTTACTCCACAAATTCTCTCTCTCAAAATCCTCTTTTCACTTTTCTTTACTACCCATTTTGCTACATATTTTCTACACATATACTACACAAAATCTCTCTTAAACTACCAACCAAATTTCTACTTTACGTAAACTTCTTACCTATATCTTTCTACCATGTCATGTAACTTAACATAACCATGGTGTATGTTTTTTAAATATTCAAATGTTATAGAAGCAATACTATGTTCATATTTTGTTCTTGTTCTTGTTCATGAATAAATTTCATATTATGTTGTTTTGTTTATGTACATGTTATTATTATTGTTCTAACTTAACTTCTATAACATATTTTCTATATCTATCTATCCATATATTTCTTAAAGCATATAAGCTCACTAACATAACCATTATTTATTTATTTATTTATGCTTGCAATTTATTTATTTCTTTCATGCTTTAATATTAAGACTAGTCTTTCTACAAGTTAAAACAATTTTCCTATTTCTTTTTCTTTCTTTGGACTTGCCCATGACTAAGTCCGAATGCCTTAAAATCAAGCTAAGACTTCCAATACTTGATAATTATTTCTTGCTTATTCTTATATTTTATCTATTATTATTATTATTATTATTATTATTATTGTCATGATACTAGCCACATACTCATACTTCATGCATGATCATATTGATAATTGTCTTAATAAAAATAAAAAGACTCTTTCCTAAGTAAAAAAATAATAATAATAATAAGTCCAACTTACTTTAAAACTATAGTTTTATCACTTAGGAAAAAGTTTCATTAAGACTTAGAATTTTATTTCAACTAAATACTTTACAAAGGATTTTTGACCAAAAATCACCATAGATTTCTAAGTGTTGCTGATATGCAAAGCTTTTGCAAAAACAACTAAGAAAACTCCTCATTTTATTTCAAACTACCATTAAAAGACCTTAAGTGAAATAATACTTACCTATATGGAATTTTCTTAAAAACTTGATTATAAAAGTTCACACCAACAATTTTAATAAGAACAAAGATCAACTCACGTTTTCCAAAGTGGGTCAAGAATCAACTCACCAAGTAAAGTATACTTAGAAAATGAAATTTGAGGATAACTTAGGAAGACTAAAGTTTTTTGAATCAAAAGTTATCTTTTAAGGATATAAGAAAATAAATTATATTACATATTTAATGACTTAAAAATCCTCAATTTTATTTCTAAACAACTGAACATAATTTTATCAAACTTCACCTTTTCAACTACCAAAACAAGATTGTTTTATGATAAACCATTGTTTGAGACAACATCATTAGAATCATGTGTTTATTATGAGTTGCATATGTATTAAAAAGGATTTTTCAACTGTATATATATCTATATGATTTCTATGAAATTTTTGGTCGATACAAAGTTAGAAAAATCATCTTTTAAATGTTAGAATCTTCATTTTGATTTTGTACCATGTCTTTTAGGGATCCAAATGACCTTTTGTGTAGAAAATAACCTTAGAAATAGATAGATCTTTTCGAGTAGGTAGAAAACGATATATATATACGAAATTCCGAGTTAAAATGAGCAAGTTATGGCCATTTTAAGTTGGAATTTCACTCTATACGAATTTTTGACGAACTTAGTAGATTAGAGTTGCAAGTTTAAGTAAAACTTCCAAGAAATACTTATTTTGGGTATTTTTTTGTATAGGTGACGTGGAGCCAAACTATCTTACCCGGAGGATTACTTTAACTAAGAAGTTTCTGCTGCTATGGCTGAGTGAGTTTAAATTCTCGCATTTTGTACTTATGTATTTGCTTGTAGTTTAGCAACACTAGATTTAGGAAAAGATAAAACATGATAGCACATGTGCTTTACTTATATGATTCTAATGATGATAAGTACATCAAGGCGGGAATTGTTGACTAATCTTGTATGATTTAGCATATGAATGATTTGTCTGTAAATTCTACAATCTCTTCTAAAATGTCTAAATACTATACCATGATGACTTAAATAAAATGATTCATGCATGACATGTAGTGAGTCACATTGCATTCATTACTATACCCTTGGTGGGACAAGAGTATAGTAATGAGGTCGATACCAGAAAATATATTCTATGACTTTGATTGCCTATAACTAAATGGTCAGTAGGTACCCAAATCAACTACTATTTAGTGGTTAATAGGAATCTGTATACAAACAACAAAAACACCTTTTGCGAACTATAGCCTTGTTGCTCGAAACACCTAACCACCGAATGGAGGGGTAAATCCATTTAAACATATGATTACTGGAAAATCGTATATATTACTTGCTGACATGATTGATTGCATCTGATATGTCAGATTAAATAACTTGATTGAATATTGATTGTTGAGTACTTTACTTGTGGAATTAATTCTTACTAAGCAAGAAGTTTACCCCCTTATAGATACCTTTTGCAGCACCCCTATCTATGATTAAAGCCCCGGGGTTATTTCTTGCAGATAATACCTTTTGGCTTAAGGAGTTTTTGGAAGAAGTCAAACACTAGATGTAAACTTAGCGTTCTAAGTAAATCTCCATGTAATTATTTTTTATAGACTTTGATAGACTAAATCTTTTGAATGGGGAATGCCCTTTTAATATTTGTAACACCTTTATATTTCCATATTTAAGATATTATGTTATGATTTCTATTCTTAAACTGCTATATGAATGTCTTTTTAAACAACTTATTTTAAAGTTAGTCCTCTATGATTGTGAACGTACGCTTTATACCTGGTATCGAAGCTTATGGGATGACTAAGGATGTCATACTTAAGCTTTAATATTGAGTGTGGTAGGTTCTCGCGTTTAAGGTACCCTTTGGGGCGTGACAGTCTTGCTCTTCTGGGTTTGATGTATTTTGTGATCAAACTTGTTATTTTTGTCAAAACATGCTTTTCGGACAATTTTTTTGTGATTTTAAGGGTATTAGATGTTTGTGTTTATGCCTAGACTGTAAAACCCGGTTTTCTTAGTAACCGAGTAAGCTCCATAAATCGGAAATCAAAACCCTAAATAGGATTAGTACAAGCAACCTAAGAACCCTAATTCCGGCTTTTCTTCGATTTCTATATAAAAGAACCTCTATAGAACAAATTAATGTGGATTATTATTTTATAGTATATTTCAAACAAAACGAAATTTTGATTTCGAAAAATTTTCTACTCCGGCTTTCTCGAGCTTCATTACGGAAAAGCGAGCCCCGAACTAGAAACTCAGAAAAATATTTCGGAATACTCGTTAGAACCGGAATTTTATAAGGATTTCGGAAATATATATTTTATAATTTTTCGGGTTATGAAAATTACAGTTATAGCCTTCTTTTTGTATTTTCGTTACTACCGGTAAAGTAGATGTCTTATCTACTATTTATTACTATTCACAAGTACAACCCATGACTACTCATAAGTACACCCTATTCTTACAACCTTTCAATCACTCAAATTCATTTCTTTTCCAAGGATCTTTTGTCTCTTATTTATTATTACAATTTATGACAATTAGTACACTTATCTATCAAAACAAGTCACACAAAAATCAAATCCCCTCCCTCCTTGAAAGCATTGGCCGTGAAACCCCCCCTCCCCAAATCAAGCTCCTTTGTGCAATTTTTTTTTTTTTTTAATCCATTTAACCTAATTCCATTCATATATAAACTACATTTTCTCTTTCATTTCATTCTTCTCATTTTTCAAACTTTCCAAAGGTAAAAAGCTCTCAAATTCTCTCCCTCTCACACTCCATTGCCGTGAGCCTTGGTGCTCATACACACACACACAACTTTCTTTTTTTCTCCAATTGTCTTCTATTTTACCTTTAAGTAAAAGAACCTTGCTTCCTTATCTTTAGATCCTTATAGTGGCAAGGATATTCTTGGATATTTCCAACTAAATATCCCCATGGTCTCTTGCTAGGTACAAGGAAATATCAATACAAGAATACCAAACCATCACAAAGTAGATCTTGCATTTAAAGGAGCTTTTATGCCATAAGCTTTATGATCATCCATCAAAAAGTGTTTTGAATAAAAGATCTTTTATAAAAATGTAGTTTTTACGTTTTCCAAACCTATTGAAGCACTAAAGATAGTAGATCTATCATTTTTACCACTCACATTCATGTAGGCATATTAGATCTCATCTTTATGTTGAGTTTATGTGCATTTATGGTCATCAATGCTTTTGTCTTGAGTAAATAACTTGCTAGTATGTAGATTTATAGGTAGATGAGTTAATGAAACCAAAAAGGAAAACACTTTTCAAGAAATGAGTTAGTGTAAACTCGGATGACTTGAGAAACCTAGTCAAAAAAAAAAAAAAAAACCCTTTTATCAACTTCAAAACATGTATTTTACAAGAAAAATGAAGCCTTTAGGTGATAGATGATATTTTTCATAAGTTTAAATGGGTTTCTACCAAAGGAAATATTTAAAACAAGAGGTGAAGTCCAATAGAAGTTTTGAGTTGAAAATCTTGTAGGCCAAATTCGTAATAATGGATAGATGGTTAGAAAACACTAGTTTTCCAACTTCAAAAATGGTATTTTCTTAAATAAATGGAGTCCTTAGGTATAGGTAAAATAAATACACAAAGTTCTATAAAAATGCTTTTTCCTCAACAGAATCAACTTGAAAATGAATTTTTCTAAATTCGGATTTTTTGGACCACCCTAGTATAAGACTCACTTGAAAGTTTACAAATGAAGATTTTATTAAAGAAATAAAGGCCTTAGGATATAATTAATGTAAGGGTCGTAGAGTTTTCTTAAGGAAAATCTTTAGAATAAGTTAGTGTGACCAAGTGTAGTAAAATCTATTTGTTAAACAATAGCATGAAATAATGTCCTAAGACAAAGGTTACTTAAATTTTTTAAATCTAAAAATTTATAAGATCTTAGGCACCTAAGAGTTCATATCATGACATTCATGATAGGAAAATTCATTACCATGGCATTTAGTTTCATTTTGCACCTAGGAATCTCAAGAGCATTCATAAAAATTACACTTTCCGAATCAACATAACCGCTGTACAGATCTGATCCCTCATTTCCGAGGCTTAGATATTTTCAAAACTTGATTTAAACTTCATATTTAGAAAGCTCTTTCGAAGTAGATAGAAATCGATATAAAATTTGCGAGATTCCGAGTTGAAATGAGTTAGATATGGTCATTTAAACTTAGGACTTTGTCTTATGTGGAAATTGACGAACTTAGTAGTTAAATTGCTAAGTTATTAGAACCTTATAAGAAATACTCATTTCGGGTATTCCTTGTACTTAGGTGATTTGGAGGACGGATTTCCACTCCCGAGGACTACTACGACTAGTGGATTTCTCTCCATGGCTGAGTGAGTTCATTTCTCAAAATAGTTGTGCTCATGTATGTGCTTGTAATCGTAGTGGCATTAGAATTAAGAAAAGATAAAATTACAATGATTGTGACATAATCTTGGTTGAATGAATGATAAGTATATCGAGACAAGACTTGTTGATAAATCATTGTATGAGCTAGTATTAGACTTGGATTGTCTGAAATTCTTTATGATCGCACTTAATCTGCTTAATTAATATGCTACGATTATATGAATAAACTGTACATGAATATCATGTAGTGAGTCACATGGCATGAGTTACTATACCTTTGTGGGAAGAAGGCATAGTAATTCGGGCAACGAGGGCGGTAAACTCGGTTGTTGGCGAATGGGCCGGGATTAAAATATGCGTGGTTGGGCACCTGTATCAACCACAGTAAATATATTAAAAAGTGGTGGATGGGCACCTGTATCAACCATAATAAGAAGCGAAAAGATTTAAATGATGGTCGTATGGGCCTGAAACACCTAACCCCAAATGGAGGGCGTAAATCCATTCAACATAAGATTTCCGGATGGTTTTATGTATTGTATGCTCATATGCTTGTGCATTCATATGATTGCTAATGACTTGTCTGATATATACTATTGTTGAGTATTGAATATTTGAAAATTGAATCTCACTAAGCCTGTAGCTTCCCGATAGTTTTGTTGTGGTGTTCCTTTTTGGTTGTTCCGAGAGAACACATTTCACAGGGTTATCTTTTGGATGAAGAGCTTTTGAAGAAGTCGGGACCTAGCTGAGGCGTGGACTTCTAGGAAAATCTCCTCGATATAAACCCTAGTATTTGTAAATGTGAATTTAGAATGGACGGAACTTCCATTATTATTTTGGCGGGGTATGCCCCCTTGACTTTTGTAAAGACTTAATTTATTTATATCGTTGTGATTTCTATTCTTAATGCTAATGTATGCCTTCTTTAGACTATTCGATTCAAAGTGTGATCCTAAAAGTTGTGCAAGTACACCTTACACCCGATATGTAAACTTATGGGATGACTAAGGTTGTCATACTTAAGTTTAAATATCGAGTGTGGTGGACTGTCGCGTTTTGGGTACCCTTTGGGGTGAAACATAGACTCAACTATATTCATCTCTCATATGCTAAAACATGATTAATCCATGTTCAAAGCTTAAAACATCTATTTTTGACAATAACTATCAAGTTATCATGCTTTCTCTAAAATTTTCAAAACCTTTCACGCATGATCTTTTCATTTAACTTACTCTAACATCAATGACATCACTTCCTTCTCATTTCGTAGTCTTGTCCATAATTTTTTATGCATAGGAACACCCATTTCTTCTCAAAGTTAATCGTTAGCAAGATTCCAACTTGAAGTATGTTCATTCTTCCCTTTAACATTTCTAGACTTGTACTATCTCCTCATTAACACATATTCATAACACTAAGAGTCGATACTTTAGGTCTGACCTTGTTGTTCCAGCTATAAAGAGGTACTCCAAAGCTCAAAACACCTCCAAGCTTGATTTTCTTGCTTTCTTCATGTCGTACCAACATCCCTATGTCAGAATCTATATCTAAAACATAATAAACTTTGCATTTTGACACTTGAATTCTTCATACTTACCTTGTTACAAATTTCTCAAAGTTTCTTATACTTCTCCTTCTCCTAATTTGCCTTCATTGTCCACATTTCCCATCATGAAATGGATAATCTCAGTTGATTAGTGTTAATCATTCATTAATCTTACTTAGTTAGCATTTAAATGGAGGATAGGGTCTAGGGTTTCTTACCTTAGGGTTGTAGTAGGTTTCCTAAGGGGCAATGGTAGAAAAATAAAGGTATTTATATAGGGCTAAGGTCTAAGGTTTGGAGTGTTCCTTATAAAGTGCCATATGGTACAATTTTAGCCATTCATATCCATTAAGTTTTTATTTACAAATTTTTCTAACCTAGGTCTATTATTCAATCAACTTTAAATTTCATTTTACTCCAACCCACTAATAAATTTTATTCATCCTCTTGGTTTAAATCCCTGACTATTTTCCATCCATTATATTTTAAATTTGAATTTTATAGGTAGTTTTTTGTTCATTTGAACTTACATGAATATGAGTTTTGCATATTTGTTCATGTCAATGAACGTCAAAATGCCACTTAGGCATTATGTAATATGTGCTTGCGTTTAGAAAAGCAATGCTTTCACTTAGCAGTCACAAGTTATGAAGTAATGATAAATTATTTTGCCAATTGTGCAGCGCATTAGAGTAGTGCTCTCACTTGCTACCAATAGTATTATTAGCACTTAGAGCGGTTAATCAATCGTGCTTTGAGCAGCAATAGTATTATGTGTGTAAGCCCTCGAATTTTTCGACAATGGTTTTAGAATATCGAATCGAAACCCTAAAGTTTGACCCAGGTTGAAACCAAACCTTAAACCAATTTCAATCACGGGATTTCATAAGAGAATTTTCAAAAACAAAAATAGAAAGTTCAATAATCGATCAATTCGAAAATCCGAACATGAAAAGATCCGCCTATCCGATCCCTAAGTTAAACCCCTCAATTTTTGTGGGAAAGATGGATTAAGCCCTAACCCTAGTCAAACCGGAGTTTCAAAAGTCAACAAATGTCAAAACAATTAAACAATTTCAACTCTGGCAATCCTGCATTCTCAAACCCTAGAAAACGAAATTAAGTTGATGGCTTAAAATAGTTCGTAATAATATAGGGTAACATAAAAATATCAGAATCACGAATTTTGAGTGTCATTTATACTCAAACGAGATCAGTTCTTGAAAAGCGTGTCACGGAGCTCGGAATAATAAAAATATTTCATTAACACCAAAATACTCGTAATTAAACAAGGATTTCAAAAATATCAATTTTAGAATTTTTCGGTCACTAAAAATAACAGATATAGCTCGTTTACGTGTATTTTTATTACTACCGGTATTTTATATGTCTAGTCTACTATTCATAGTACTATTCCTATTATTCATTACTATTTCACTATCTCTACTTTTTCTTACACCTATTTCTTACTATCTATATACCTATTTTCTTACTTTTTACATTTCCAATACATCTTATATCAAATCATATCTTACATATTAATTATTTTCTTACAAAAATTACAAAACAAATCAACTCCTCCCCCTCTACACATCCAAAACCGGCACCATCCCCTCTCTCTTCCTCTCAATTATTTTTCTTTTTCAATTTATTTTATTACATAAAAAATTCACTCTAAAAATTCTATAAATACCCCTTCCTCCTTCATTTTTTCACACATCCACTTTACATAACAAAACTCTACCAAAATTTCCTCTCAAACCCTCTCTCCAACAAATCCCTCTCAAAACACTCTTTATCCATTTCTATTCTTCAAGAAGAAAATAACAAACACAAAACCTATTCATCTCTTTTCAAAACCTTCCATTAAACCTTAGGTAAAATCCTACTAAATTTCTTCATCATGTTCATACAACTTAGCATGAGCTTAGTGTATGTTTCTTAAACTCATATGAGTTAAAAAGCAACAATATGTTCATGTTTTGTTTTTGTTCATGTTCATATTTTACATTATGTTATTATGTTGTTGATATTATTGTTATTATTTTGCTCTAATCTAACTTATATAATATTACGAATATATGTATATATATTATTTAGAGTATAAAACTCATTTGTTATTTATTTATTTATTTTCATGTCTTGCAATTTATTTATTTACTTGTTTTATGTAATTTATTAAGACTAGTCTTTCTAGTCTTAGACTTGTCCATATCAAGTCAAAACAATTTTCTTTCTTTTCTTTTATTTTCTTTTCTTTTGGGACTTTCTATTCTTAGTCCCAGGTTGCCTTGATGAAGCTAAGGCTCCCAATACATGATCGGGATACCTTGACAAAGCTAAGGTTCTCAATGCTTGACTATTTTATTATGTTTATTTACTTACAAGTATTTTTGCTATCTTATTATATATTATCTTTACTTTTATATTGCTACATAATCATATTCATGCATGATTAAAATGTTGTTGTCTTAAATAAAAATAAAAATTGGTTCATTCTCGAATAAAGAAAAGTAAACTAGATTTCTTAACAAAAGGAATTTTTAACAAAAGATCTAAGTTTTGTTTTTAATGAACTTTTTCCAAAGGATAAGCTAATCATAAATTCTATAAGAATTAGTAATGTAGATTTCTTTAAAATAAAAAAAAAGAGAATTCTTTTCTTTTATAAACCAAACTAAATACTCCATAAAAGAAGAATTTTTTTTAGCACTAAAAGATTTTAACTCAACCATACCTTTTATAAAATTTAAATAGGTTCACTATAGACTTTGAAAATCACATAATATGAAAGTATCTTCAAAATTTGAATCTTATATTCTTTTCAAAATTAAAATGAAATTTTACTAAGTTCTAATGTTAACAAATTCTTTATTAAGAAAGCTTTTCTTATAAACTTGCCTAAGAGAATTATTCTACCATTTGACAAATATTAAGAATAAAACGAGTTTTTCAAACTAAGATAAAATCAACTCACTATTTTAAAAATACCAACTTAGAAAAATAAAATTTTATCAAGTAAGTAAAGTTTAAAGGTAAACTATTTCCTAAAGAAGAGAAATGATATAAAAATAAGAGGAAAACATACATAACTTCAAATATTTGACCACATCAAAAACTTAAAGGATATTTTGAAAAACTTATTTTGCAATCACTAGAAATAAAGTTAGTAGATAACTTAAAGAACCAAAATTTTTTAAAATGAATTTACTTTTGAAAAGTGAGAAAATGAAATTATAATAGGAAAACATTTACTCATAACAACTCAAATATATTTTTGTTTTCCTTCTAACAATTCAAAAAGAAGAAATTCTCAAAAGTTTTATTATAAAAACCATCAAAGACAAATTATTTATGAAATATCAATATTGAGACAACACCATCAAAATCATGCATACAATATGAGTATAAATATATGTTTAAAGGACTTTTCAACTATAGATATATCCATATATTTTGCTTAAGGATTTTTGAATAAAGTGAAGTTTGGAAAAATCATATTTTGCGAACTATAAATTCGTAACTATTTTGTACCGTAGTATTTTCCAACCTAAATGACTTTTTATAACAAAAGTAACCTTAGAAATGGATAGATCTTTTCGAGTGGGTAGAAAACAGTATATTATATGCGCAATTTCAAGTTAAAATGACCAAGTTATGGCCATTTTAAGTTGGAATTACCTTTTATACGAATTTTAACGATCTTATGACATAGATTTTGGTAAGTATTGTACAATCAATAAGAAATACTCATTATGGGTATTCTTCTTGATTAGGTGATCCCGAGGAGGAGTATTCATACCCAAAGGATTATTTTGATTAGAGGATTTACCGATCGACTCATCCGTAAGAAAGATAGATCCTCATGGCCAAGTGAGTTTATTTCCTACCTTTTACATACTTGGTTGTGCTTGTAGCTAGAGGCACTAGAAATAAGAAAAGATGAAAATGACTTATGTATGATAATATTGGTTGAAAGAATGATAAGCATATCGAGGCATGAATCGTTGTTAATTAACTTATGTTTTACTATTATCCTGTTGGAGTATGTGCAAATGTTGTGATCACCTTTAAATTACTTTAATCATATACTATGAATTATATCAATTGATTCATGCATATCATGTAGTTAGCTTCATTGCATGAGCTGCTATTCTCGATGGGACAAGAGTATAGTAGCCAGAAATCTGCAAGATGGGCGATTGAGAGCCTGAAAGAACTATTTGAGATGGGCGAGTAGGCATTTGAAATAAACTACATGAGTTGGATTTAAAGATGGGTTTTAAAGAGCCTGGAACACCTAACCCTGAATGGAGGGGTAAATCCATTCAAACATATGATTTCCGGTAGATCATATGTATTGCTTGATCACTTGCTTGATGCATTCATATGCTTGTTTAATAACTTGTTTGAAACTATTTATACAAGTACGTTGATTCAGGAATATTCTCACTAAGCTAGTTATGCTTATACTGATAGATCTTTGTTGTAACAAGGCTATATCTTTTATGCTCAAAGACTTCATATACTGAGGGATGATGTTTTAGAAAAGCTTCTGGAAATCTTTGAAGATCTTAGGTTAAATATCCTTTAATGTCCTTTAGTATTAGTATTAGTATTATTTTGTTGTGAGAAAGATTAAGTTGATATTATGATTTTTGGAGAATTATAAGGGAAAAACCCTAAGATGATGTAAGAATTATATTCTCTTAATGCTAAATTGGATGATTATTTAGATTCTGTATGCTATATTTACTATCTCAAACTATACATCCCACGGTGTCTCCTATTGTTGTGATAGACGCCTTACATATGTTGTTGAAAACTTTCGCATGACTTTGGGAAGTATTCTTAAGTTTTAATACCTTATGTGGCGGACTGCTACGTTTAGGGTACCCTTCAGGGCGTGACATGTGTCTTGTAGGCTTGAGAGCAATCAAATTTAGTTAGTCAAGACAACATTTCCTAAGACTTAATTGCTCATGACATGCTATCAAAGTAGTACTTTACACCATGTTAGGTGTGAAATCATATTGTCATGCGCCTTGGAAACAATGCTTCCACCAGTTAGCATGTCATAGTTGTATCATTGTGCATAAGGAGACTATGCTCTTACTAGGTAGCAGCGACATATTTAGATATTATGATTATAATTGATTCGACCTCCTATATGTCGTTAAGCATATTAGCATCATAAGGTTGTTTAAATTCATATGATCTAAAGGGGCCTTTTGTGAAATTATCAGGAATATGAGACTTGCTTAGATTCAATGATTTAAGAGACCTTTTGTAGAAATTTGCATAGGCGTGAAGCTTGCTTAGACTCAATGATCTAAGGGACCTCTTGGAGCATGTAATGCTTTGGAGTAAGTCTCTTGCTTGCCAATGATGACATTTAAATGACCACTTTAGAGAAGCATTTAATCGCACTTAAGCAACGACAGTGGCATTCATTACTTGAGATTAAGAGTTCTCATTTTGTTAGTCAATGGGGTACTTCCAGTACTTGATTACCTGGCATAAGTTACAAGGAAAGTTTAGATCACAAATACTTCATCAGAAAGAAGTAAAATAATCGATTAGCCTATCAACATGCGGCTAGAAGCAAATTCTCTCACTAGTCAGCAATGATAAAATAATCAATCGTGCTTAAATAGCAATTGTATCATGTGTAATAGAGGCTTGATTCCTTAATTTTTGCATCAGTAGATTAATAAGGTATTTCCCAATACTCAGTCATTTGATGCTTGTAGCATTGCTTTCTGCATAACTTGGATGTGATATCATGGCATGAAAAAAAAATGAATGAACATGTTTTGTATTGCCATAAGATGATACCATATTAGGATAAAAAGGACAATATCCTCTATGATTGGGAAGCATGCATTGCTTTGCTTTTATATTAAAAAAAAGTAGAGCAAACATTTCACCATGAAAAAAAAATCTTAAATTTTACTAACAACCCGTTTGTTTTGCCTTCGAGTGCTTAGCCTCTTTCTTCACACGTCTCTGTTAGTTGCATGTTTGTTGTCTTTATTATTGTAAAGTGACAAGTAATGGTATTTACATGCCATGTAGGTTGTTAAGTGTAGGAAGTGGATTGTTCTAGATGTTGTTGTCTCCAATGATGAGCTCTTCATTTTGTATTTGATCATTGAATATCCTTTTCAAGGTGCAACAATCCTTAGTAGGATAAGTAACTATTCTATGGAACCTACAAAAATTAAGGTTTCTCTTTTGTCTTCGATGGTAGGTAAACATTCTACCCTTAGGAGTTTGATTTTCTCATCCTACAACTACTGATCAAGTATTGCATGTACCTTTCCCATTGGGCATGAGAAAGAAAGAGCTAGTGTAGAACCCTTTGGTTTGTTATCTCTTAGCTTTTTACTATCTTTAGGACCTTCACCTGTGTTGAGATAACAGATGTAGCTCGTCTTACAAACTTGCTAGCATCCCTCCATTGTCTCGCAACGAAGTTATTAGTTCTTCATGCATTCTCAACGAGTGTAACAAAGGAGCATAAATTAAGGCTCTCTAAGTGGATAGCATACTCATCGAACATCTCCTAAATGCAAACACCTTGGATATCCAAGGAGCGCTCTTTAAAATGCTCTATGTAATCCAGAAGATCTTCGTTTGGCATCTGACACGTCCTCCCATGTCAGTAATTGTAGCCCATTCTTGTAGAACTTTTCCAAGATGAGTTTGCTCATATTCCCCATGAATCAGTCAACCCTAGAGGGAGGTTAACATACTAGGTGTATGCCTTCTCAATGAGTGATTTAGAAAATTCTTTGAGCTTGAGATCATCATCAAACCCATATACCTATAGTGTTTCAATGAACTTTAACAAATGTTCTTAGGCGCTTCCATTCTTGCCATTGAATCTCATGAATTCAAGACTTACATAATCCTTAAGGTAAGGTTTTGCATCAATGCATTTGATATAGGAGTTTCAAATCTAGTACTCCCATAGAAGACTTAGTTTGAATCTCCTTTAGGTAAACATTCAATTCTTCCATTGTTATAAAGGATTTCCTTGGTGTAGACATCGATGATGCAATTGGCACGATTGGCACAACTAACATAACAGATGCAGTCCATGCAACTGGTATGCTGGTGGAGTTGGTGCTTGAGCACTTTTAGAATTAAGTAGGGGAGTAGTCTCACTCAAGTTGGTATGAGGGGGTCCATGTGGGACGAAGACCTACCAAGCTGGGTTTCTATATTGCTAGTTTCAAATGCTGGTTGCTTAACTGCAAACTATGTTAATGAGGTTTTTACATTCACTCCTTGATGCATACTTGCCAGAATGGTGGGTCCAATGGTTGGCTGAGATAAAGAGGGGATGTTATACTACGCAGTTAGGGTAGGGCTTTTTAAGCCTGCAACTTGGAGTGCAATAGCATCTGTAACCATCCTTGGTATGAGATGAGTGAATGTAGCCAAGAATTGGTTCAAGGCCCTAGTGTTTTTCCTCCATTGTTCATGTTATCCTTTCATTGCCTTCCTGTATGGGACGTATTACTTGTGCATTATCTAGAATGGTACCTTACGCGTCAACAATAGAGTTGATAGTGACATTAAGGTTGACATCTTCTAATGTTGGAATTTTCAGATTAATCAAATCAGGGTTAAGGTTACTAGCATATTGACTTGTGTTGTCGTCTGAATTAGTTTTATTCTTTTGGAGGTGCCATCGTAACCGTGTCAAATTCTTCGATCCCCAGAGGAGTTGCCAAAATTGTCAATGTATGGATTCGAATGATGTAGTCACTACAAGCTGCGTGAGTATCACGCTACACGTGGCTTGCAAGAAGTGACACACGATGATACGTCAAGAGTGATAAAGAGAGATATGGAACAAGGAAGAGGAGTAAGCAATTCTAATTGTCTCAAATGCACTTGCAATAGGTGGAAAATGTCACGCCCCAGAGGGGTATCCTAAACGTAACAGTCTGCCACATGCTATACAAGACTCTCAAATTACTAACTGAGCCCTTCGGGAGCCTTGTATAGATGTAAGGCGTCCTTTACGACAATAGAATACTCTATTCAATGGAGTTAAGAAGTTTAATGTGGCACTCGATAGCTTTAGATGATAAATCAAAACACATACATAAAATTACAAAGTCTAAGGGCATTCCCCCGCAAAAGAATATTAAGGTCCATTACAGTCATCCAGAGTCCTTTTGGTTTCCTGTGGAAGTCTAACCAAAACTGAAATAAACTTCTAAAGGAAACGCTTAGCTTCGGTACCTAAGTTGTAGCCTGCCTTGGCCTAAGCCAAATGAACTCGTGTTGCAACAAGTAGAAACTATAAGGGCATAAGCTAACTAGCTTAGTGAGTGAAAACTTCCATATCACAATTTCAACAAAACATTCAAGCAAGTGATTGATCAACCAAATGAAATGCATCAAACAAGTGAATTCAACAAACATATGACCAGCTAGAAATCATATGTGGATGGACTTGTGCCCTCCATCCTGGGTTAGCAGATTAACGAATCCAGTGGTACGACGCCGTTTAGGCTTACGGTCAACCAACTCATATATTCGTTTTATGGATCACGATTAACCAACATATTCGTTTTATGGATCACGAAAAACCAACAAATGCTAATGCTCCATCCCCATCGTGATATGAATGAATTCAAGTTTATCTTTAATGTCTAATAATCAATTAAACCAATTCTTTTAAGTGTCCAAGCATTTCTCACAGACAATCATTTCTACTCTACTATACAAACAATGATTTATCACCGGCTTCGATATTCTTTAAATTCAATTCCACACAACAAAGCAGATAAATATAATTCCCAATTAACCCATCATGCATATTCATCTTTTGTCTTTCCCTAGCAACTAGTATAACTATCATTACAATCACAAGCAATAATTGAAATTGGAAGTAATACTCACTCGGCCATGGTACGCCGGTCTCTTAGTAATAGTAATCGGGTGGTAGGGATTCGTCATTTTTGGGATCACCTACTAAATAAGAATAACCTAATGAGAACTTCATCACTTAACTAATTTAAACTATGCATCTAAACTAAACAAAATCGTGATTCTCACTATTTACGGAAGTTCCAACTTAAAACGACCATAACTTGGTCATTTTAACTCAGAATTTCGTAAATTTTATATCGATTTCTATCTTCTTCGAAAGATCTATCTATTTCTAATATTATTTCCAAGTTTTGAAAACATTTAGGTCACGGAACAGAGGGATCAGATCTGGCCTATAACATTTTCCATTCCCGAAAAATTGTTTTGCACTTGATCAAAATGTATCTAGTTGATGATTCATGTGTATATAAAATAAGAATGAGTTCCTAATATGAATAACATGTGATGAGTTCAATATATGCATGATCTTAATGATTTTTTATAATGAAACTTTAAGAACTCCTAATTCTTACAAGACTCCAACAATTTCTTCTTGAAAATCCAATTTTTCCAATTTTGCATCTCCTTAGTGTTTTGGGATTTCATTCTTAGAATTTACTTGTTATATAAAAAAAAATGAGTCTTCATCATCTATACTATCCAAGACCTTCATTTCCACATAAAAATTTACATTTTTCACTTTGCAAGTATGTTTTTAAATAAGCTTTTCAAAAAATCCGTTTGGAAAAATTCATTTCTTGCATGTTTCCTTTGAGAAAACTTGTTTAATGTATAAAAATTTAAAGCTTTACTATATCTATTACCTAAGGACTTCATTTAACACATAAAACATGCAATTTAAGCTTGAATACTAGGTGTTTACATAGGCATCATCCCAAGTTACGAATTTAACAAATTGAACACTAACTCAAAATTTTTCATCTTAATTCCACTACTTGTTTTACACATTATCATATCTAAACTTATTTCAACTTATAAAAATCATTACTTAGTGATACCTATCACTTATACCCTTCATTTTTCATGTAAAATATGAGTTTCAAAGTGGTTTCAATGGTTTTTAAAATAGGTCTTACAAATCATACGAATTTTCCCTTGAACATTTCTAACAAAAATCTTTTCTATCACGCCCCATAGGGTACCCTAAACGTAACAGTCCGCCACATGCCATATAAGATTCCCGAATTACCACCTTAGTCTTTCGAGAGTCTCATATAGATGTAAGGCGTACCTTTACACAATAGAGTACAAGTCCGAATGGAGATAAAAGCTTAATTTGGCATGCATAGGCAATAGGATATAATTCATGAAACATAAATAAATATTACAAATTCTAAGGGGCATTCCCCCGCAAAAGAATATTTAACGGTCCATTACAGTCATCCAAGTCTTAGAAGTTTTCTATGGAAGTCTAATACAGAAATTACAACTTCTAGGGAAAACTCCTAGCTTCGGTACCTGTTCAGCCGGGTCTCGTCGCCTAAGCCATAAATGTGTAAGCTGCAAAAGGAATGGACTGTAGGGACGTAAGCTAACTAGCTTAGTGAGTGTAATCTCCCACAAAAACATTTATGTCACAGCAATTCAATCAAGTTATTAATCAAGCAAGTGTATGCATCAAACACATGAGTTCAACATACATATGACCAACCGGAAATCATATGTGGATGGAATTGCGCCCTCCATCCCGGGTTAGCAGATTAACGATACTGCGGTACTAACAATATCCCGTTTATGGTTCACGGCTAACCTACGATTATTCGATGTCGTTTATGGTTCACGACTAACCTACGATTATTCGATGTCGTTTATGGTTCACGACTAACCTACGATTATTCGATGTCGTTTATGGTTCACGACTAACCTACGATTATTCGATGTCGTTTATGGTTCACGACTAACCTACAAATGCTCATGCTCCATCCCCTTGTGATATGCACATGTCAATTTAGCATTAGTCCAAGTAGTTGATTAAGCCAATTTACTTAGGCGATCAATCAATTTATCAGACAATCCATCATAGCTAACTATACAATCAAAGTTTATCACCCGGTTTCGATATTCTTAATTTGTGTTCTCACATCATCATCAATCATATAATTTCCCATTAATCCCCATCATTCATATTCCATTCAATTGACCTACATTCTAGTGCACTACTTTACAAGCACATACAATAAATGAATGGGAAGAAAAACTCACTCCGCCATTGGTACTCCGTTCTTCTAGTAATAATAGTCCGGAGGCAAATAGTCACCGTCCACGGGTTCACCTATTCATATAAGAAATACCCTAATAAGTATTCTCAACTTAGGACACTAAAACTCTAAGAAAACTTAGTGAAACCGAAATCGCGTCATTTTCGAAGTTCCGTTTTAAAATGGCCATAACTTGGTCGTTTTAAGTCGGAATTTCGCAAATTTTATACCGATTTCTATCTACTTCGGAAGAGCTTTCTAAATATGAAGTTTAAATCAAGTTTTGAAAATATCTAAGCCTCGGAATTGAGGGATCAGATCTGTACAGCGGGTTTATCAATTCCAAAAATGCGGTTTTCATGAATGCATTTGAGATTCCTAAGTATAAAATGATACTAAATGCAATGGTAATGATTTTCCCTATCATGAATGTCATGATGTGAACTTTAATGAGTCTATGTTCTATAACTTTTTAGATTTAAAGAATTTTAAAATAAACTTTTCTTAGAAACCATTTTATACCAATGTTTAGTAAGTGAATTTCTACACTTGACCACACCTACATATTACAAGGATTTTCTTTAAAAACTCTACTTTGTTTAAAGAAATTTTGACCCTTATATTAGTTATATCCTAAGGCCTTTATTTCTTTAATAAAATCCACATTTATAAACTTTTAAGTGGGTCTTTTACTATGGGGTTTCCAAAAATCCGAATTTACAAAAGTCCATTTTCAAGTTGATTCCTTTAGGAAAAATATATTTTGTACTTAAAACTTTAAGTATTTATTATACCTATATCCTAAGGACTTCATTTGTTTAAGAAAATATCATTTTTGAAGTTGGAAAAATAGTGTTTTCTAACCCTACATCCATTATTACGAATTTTGTCTACATGACTTTTACTCAAAACTCCTATGGACTTCATTTCTTGTTTCCAACATTTTCTTTAGTAAAAACTCATTTAGACTCATGAAAAATATTACTAAACATTATCTATTACCCATAGGCTTCATTTCTCTTATAAAATATATGTTTAGAAGTTGTTAAAAGTGTTTTTGACCTAGGTTTTCAAAGTCATCCGAATTTTCATAAGTCTTTTTCTTGTAAAGTACTTTTCTTTTTGACTTCATGGACTCATCTATCTATAGATCTATATACTAGGAAAGTCATTTACTAAAGACAAAAGTATTAAGACTATTAATGCACATAAAACAAAATAATAATGAAACTTTAAATGCCTACATGATCATGAGTGATAAAGTGATGGATCTACTTTATCAAATGCTTAAATGAGTTTTGAAAACATAAAAACTATATTTTTATAAAAGATCTTTGTTTAAAAACACTTTTTGTTGAGGAACATCAAGCTTTTGGTATGAAAGCTTCTTTAAAGTTAGATCCACTTTGTAATGGTTCGGGATTCTTGTTTTGATATCTCATTGTCCCTACTAAAAGATCATGGGGACATGGAGTTGAAATATCCAAAAATCACTTAGCCATAACAAAGTTTTATGAGTGGAAGAAGTAAAAGTTACTTACTTGAAGTAAATGGAAGATGAAAAGAAGAATGGAAGTTGTGTGTGTGTGTGGGGAGCTCAAAGTTTCGGCCAAGAGAGAAAAATAAGAGAGTTTTTCACTTTGTAAATTTTGGAAAGTGAAAGAATGAGAGAGAGAGAGAGAAAAAGTAGAATATATAGGAGTGGAATTAGGTTAAATGAAAAGGAAAATTTCAAAGGAGCATGGGGGGGGGGGGGGGGGGGGGAACTTGCTTTGTCCATCTTGATTTGGCTTTGATTTGATTTGCATCACTTGTCATAAGTTGAAATGAAGTGAAGGGACAAAAGTTATGGAAGAATGGAAGGGATTTGATTGATGGTAAGGTTAGACTTGTAGGGTGGCTAATAGGTAGCTAGGTAGTACTTTATGAATAGTAATGAATAGTTGACAAGACAATTTAATTTCCGGTAGTAATGAAATACGAATAAAAAGGCTATAACTGTATTTTTCATAAACCGAAAATTATGAAAAATATATTTTTGAAATCCTTATTTTATTTCGGTTCAAATGAGTACTCATAAGTATATTTTTGAAATTCTAGTTCCGGGGCACGTTTTTCTATAATGGGTCTCGGGATGACCCGGAATTGAAATTTTCCAAAAATTGATATTTTCTTGGTTTGAAATATAATTAGGAACTATATCAATTTAAATTTTCTTATAAAAGTTTTAATTGGAAACCGAGGAAAAGCCGGAATTAGGGTTCCTAGTTCTCACTCCAGCTTGAGCTATTCCGGTTTAGGGTTTTGGTTTCCGGTTCTAGGGTTATCTTGGCTACTTGAAAAACCGGGGTTTATATTTTCTTTTCAAGTTCCTTGTCTTATCTTCATAAAGATCCACCAACTATCACATTTATATATACAAGACTAAGCTTTTATGGACATTAATGCATGAAAACACAAAATATTCATATGAACATGAATGTTAAGAAAAATATGAGTGTCTAAATGCTAGATCTACTACTTATAGTGCATGAAAATGAGTTTAAAGACATGAACATATATTTTTCATGCAAGATCTCTACTTTTATATGCATGAACATAATAATACTTCAACAAAAACTCATTAAACATAAGATCTACTCTTGTGATGGCTTGATATTCATGTATTAGTGTTTTCTTATCCCTAGCATTTGCTTATTGGGATTTAAAGTGAAAACACACAAGAATACTCTTGCCATTACATGATTAAGTAGAGATAAAGCTTGAAATCATCACCTAAAGGAAGATTTGGAGAAGAAATGAACTTTGTGAGTGTGTGTGTGTGTGGAGGGGAGTTCACGGCAACATGAGGGAAAGAAGAGAGAGTTTTTCACTTTTTAAAATTTTTGGAAGAGTAAAAATGAAGAGAGAGAGTGAAAATGAGTTTTATATATTAAGTAAATTAGGGTTTATTTGTATTAAAAGAAGTAAAATAAAACAAATAGAGGGGGAATAGGGAGGGGGGGGGGGTGTTGGGGGTGGGTTGTGCGCCGGCCACAATAGAGAAGAGGGAGGGAGTGAGTTGAATTTGATTTAATTTGTAATTTAAGTAATAAAATGTAGGAAACAAAATTTTCTTGGAAAAGGAAATATAATGAGTAGTTGTAAGGATGTAAGAATAGCGTATGGGTAATGTGTAGTGTAGGTTGTACTTATGAATAGTGGTAAATAGTAGACAAAACATCTACTTTACCAGTAGTAAAGAAAATACGGGAAAAAGGCTATAACTGCAATTTTTATAGCCCGGAAAATTATAAAATTTATATTTTTGAAATTCTTATAAAATTTCGGTTCTAAGGAGTATTCCGGAATATTTTTCTGAATTTCTAGTTCCGGGACTCGTTTTTCCATAATGGAGCTCGGGAAGGCCCGGAATAGAAAATTTTCCGAAATTAAAACTTTCTAAGGTTTGAAATACTTTAAAAAAATAATTCACATTAATTTATTTTACAAAACTTCTTTTGTTATGAAACCAAAGGAAAACCGGATCTAGGGTTTCTAAGCTTCTCTCATTAAGCTTGAACTAGACCGATTTAGGGTTTTGTTTTTTGCTTCCTGGAGTTTACTTGACCACTAAGAAAACCGGGGTTTGCAAAAAAGCTATCAAGCATGAAACCCCACTAATAGTGATGAAAAAGTGTTAGATCTCTTGAGATAGAAATTTTACAGCACCTCAGTGTATTTATTTGATTTCTTCCTATCCAACTGAGGAGGGACTTGGGGTATTTATAGAACTTAGCCATCAACATCATTTGTTGGATCACATTGATAGGATAGCCAAGATGAGTCCATTTTAATACATGAGCCATATTGAGAAAGGTTAGATGATAGGTAAGCCAGTCCAACAGGTCCTACTCCAAACCCACCATACCAAATCTTCGTTGATTATCCTAATAAGCTAAACTAAACTCTTTAGGCTCTATCACTCAGCCCACGAGTTAAACCTAGACAATAATAATATATATTTATATATTTAATCCCACTTATAATTTTCACTTTGTTATTGTCAATGAAGATCAAAATAATTAGAAAAAATAAAAGATTAATAGTCAAATCTACATTCATGTCTATTCGATGATAGTATCGTCACCTGCAATATGTAATAATAATCAAGTTGATGAAATAGTTGAAGGAAAGACAAAAAGAGCAAATAGTAAATATGAAATGCAACAATTATAAGATACAAATGCTGTGGGACAGTAAAATGGATAGAAATAGAAGATAAAATGGCCTAGAACTATAGACGTGAAATATTTGATATATATATAATATATATATAGTTTTGTGATAATATAGTTAAGGAAATTACGTAAAGAAATGCAAGAGATAATCTAAGAGAGAGAGGGAATGTAGTGGATAGAGCAATTAAAAAATAAAGACAGTGGTGTATAGAAGAGTAAATGTGATAAGATACAACATTTAGAAAATAAGTACATTAAAATGGTGATGTGGTGGCTTTTCTTATTTCTCTTTAAGATGGGCCTAGTCCAAGCCGTTCAGATATAGGCTTTTTACATGCTTAGGTTTGGTAACTAAATCAAAGCATGCCATGTTCGTGATTCGTGAATCCATTAGGTTGGTATAAGTACATATATTATATCTATACTACACAATCGAGAATCTTTGAAAGACAAGCACAATTTCAAATATGATGAATAAAGATATGATATGTCAAGGATGGGCCAGGAAGGGGTCATAGGCACCTTAGCCCTCCCTCCAAAAATTAACCTTAAAATCACTAAAATATACGATGAAACTTAAGCAAAAATACTAGTCTTAACTCTTAACACCCCTCTTCCTACCTCGAAAGTCCACTCCACGTACTAGTATGTTGATTATATTACCATTTTTATTTGTAAATCATTGCGGTCATGAGTGAAAAAAGTAGTCTAAGCATTAAAATGCGAATAATAATTGATATATTAATTCTCTTAATTGTGGATCTATTTAGTTAGTTTGTTTTTATAGTACATTATTTATATATGATCTACATCAATATCTTATATGTATCTGATTTGTAAGGCTTTCTTATAAGTAAAAATATTTTTTTCTTTTTCCATGTATAATTGTTTTTGATAAATAGTTTGATTGAAATAGATGACAAACTAATGCTAAACCAACAAATCAAATGCACCTTTTTTTTCCAGTGAAGAAACTTTATTCGAAGTATGAAAACAAAGATAAAACCAGGGTAGGAAATTTTCTTGTGTCCAAGTAACAGGTCCTAAAAACAAAATCAACAACAACAGCATTATTTCTACTACCAATAGCAAAATCAACAACCATAAGATGGCTACTTAAAAGACAAGTTTAAATAAAGCTTAAGTTGTCAACAAAAACATTAAAGTTCCAAAATAAGTTCGTAAGAAAGCTAGAATTTAAAGCATTGACAGTGTCCTTAGATGGGTTGGCACTAAAAATGTCTTCTTTATTTGTTTTCTAAATGACAGCTATAAGGGAGTGAGCATAGTCACTTGCTTCCCTGGTGATTTGTTATAGAATTCAAGCTCTGTACTTCAACTACAACCTTCACATCAAAACACTTTAAATATTTATAACATGGGGAATAAGATCAAATTAAATATCAAGCTTGAGAATCCAGTCAATTGCCTTTCTACGATCAGTTTCAATAATTGCTTTACTAATAGCAAATGTGTCTGTCATTATCAAACTATGATAAATTGCCCATATTTCAGCTTCAAAAGGAGTTCTTACATGCACTTTTCAAATAGCACCTCCCTTGATGACTCCTTCATGGTTTCTAATTAAGAGGGTCGGACTTATAAAAGGCTTGTTATCCTTAAAAGTACCATCACATTTCACTTTAGTCTAACCAGCAAGAGGATTTGTCCAAGTATCTATTATGGCAATATCCGAATTCTCCAAACATCCTATTTTTGTTTGCCAAAACTCTGAAGCTTTGGTTCTAGCCATAACAAGCCAACCAAGGTTTGCTTGATTTGGGTTAAAGATCCTTCTGTTTCTTTCAAGCCATAGAGTCTACAGAGTGTAAGCAAAAAAAACATTGTAAAGGACATGGTTTTCCACGTCTATACTTTCATTTACACTTTGTGTTAGTCTTTATCCAATTTGTAAGGTCATCTTCATTGACATGCCCTTGCCTCAGCTGTATTACTAGTTTCCTCCGAGCTTGATTGATTTCTGGACATTCCAACAACAAGTGTTTGACAGATTCTAGTTGGTAGCAGAAAATCCAATCACCATCTATTGGCAAGGCCCTCTTCTCTAAGGCTTCCCTTGTAGGTAAGCCATTATTAATAACTCTCCACATGAAAAATAGGATCTTAGGCATAGTAAGAGTCTTCTATATCTAGTTATTATTTTAGCTATCACTTAAGTGCTTCTTTGTAATTTCCATATACACTGATTCAAAGAGAACATGCCATTAGCTTCTTTTTTCCTAAGTAAAGACATCCTCCTCTTTTGTTTTCTTATCAAGGAAGACAATACCAAGCATCTAATTAATATTTTCGTCTATCAAGTTAGATATGATATTTTCATCCCACATGTGAACATCAATCTAAGCTTGCAAAAGGGTTACATTTAGTGCTTTTGGTTAGAAGGGCCCATATAAGATATTCCAGA
Organism: Combretum micranthum; assembly: GCA_024138025.1. NCBI lineage: Eukaryota > Viridiplantae > Streptophyta > Magnoliopsida > Myrtales > Combretaceae > Combretum > Combretum micranthum. The sequence continues at coordinate 321,515 of JAMXBD010001547.1, forward strand.
GTAAGCCTTTGTTTGTCCGGTTATCACACCAAAACAGAATAGATTTCCTACTTCTTTATATCCATTCACAGAAGTTAGCTAAGGAATCTTCTGCTTTAATCACTTTAGCCATAAGCTTGCAAGAACTGTTGTCACGCCCCAAAGGATACCCTAAACGTAGCAACCTGCTACATATAATATCAAGACTCAAGAATAATTGCCTCAATCACGCCAAAGTCTTAGTATTACATGTAGGGCATCTAACATGGTAATAGGAGATGCTTTTGGGAAATATAGTCTAAGCAAGTAAAAATGAACATATAAGAATCCATAAATAAAATATATCATAAAATTAATAACCAAAGGTCTATTACATGATTTCTTAGGAGCATACCCCTACTAAATCCTAAAGATCAAAATAGTCTCCACAATATTTAAACAATACATCAAATATTTCAAAGGAATTCTAATCTAAATCTTCAAGTAGATTTCCTCCAAAAGTTTCACAAGAATACTTATGCGGATATGAGGAGACCTCGGGTACAAAAATAGGTGTTCTGAGAATGTAAATACCTATAGGGGAGTAAGCTTACAGGCTTAGTGAGTAAATCTCAAAATTCATACTTGAAGTAAAATGTCAACCAAGTTAATTAGTCAAGCAAATGGAATGCATCAAACACATGAGCATACAAGACATATGACTTTCCAGGAATCATATGTTGAATGAATTACGCCCTTCATTCGGGGTTAGGTATTTAAGCTAATTACGGCCACGAATTTGTTTAAAACATTTTTATATATCTTACCGGCTCCTATATGTCATAAAAAACTTGTAGTTATTACAGGCTCCTACTAGCCACCAATTTATGTAGTTCTTACCGGCTCCTACCCGCCACTTACATGATATACTGATTATGCCTATCACCACTAGTATATACTTGTCCCACCAATTGTATAGTAGTGAATGTGATTAAAAAATGAAGTGCATGCATAATTTTTTAATTAAATTCTAGTCGTCATATTTAATTTCTTTCAAGTGAGCAACCAATTTCAAACACTTTAAGGTAATAATATACATACAGCTTTATTACAAACAAATTATGTTTCGATATGCTTAATATTCTTTCAACATATTACCATACAACTTCCATTTGATTTTGCCTAAATTCTAATGCATCTAAATTTACAAGCACAATCATAAGTATGAAAAATAAAGGAGAGTAGACTCACTTAGCTATGATGACACTTTTCTTTTAATGGATGAGTCGTTCGAGATTTCCACTAATCGTAGTAATCTTCCGGATACGAACAATCCTCCTCGGTATCACCTAATCAAGAAGAATACCCAAAATGAGTATTTCTTTTTTATTCTATGGTACTTATAAGAAACTATGTCATAAGACCGTTAAAATTCGTATAAAGAGCAATTCTAACTTAAAATAGCCATAACTTGGTCATTTTAACTCAGAATTGCGCATATAATATACCGTTTTCTACCTATTCGAGAAGATCTATCCAATTCTAAAACTATTTTTATCAAACTAAGTCATTTGAGCTCCGAAATAGAGATGATCATATTCACCATGAATTTTACAAAACTTACTTTCTTCCTTTTATAAAAACTTGAATCAAAGAGATAGATATTATAATAGTTATTAGACCTTTGAAAAGTATATATATATATATATATATATATATTAATTGACTCATGTTAAATGCATGAAATTAATGAAGTTGTCTCAACCATAATCTTTTTAGTAAAAGTAAAGTCTTCTAAAATTTTGGAAAAGTAAAACTTTTGAAATTTCCTTCTTAGTTTGCTAGAAATTTTCTCGAGTCATTTTGAAAAGGGTATTCTATTTCCTTAGTCTTTTTAAATTTCAAAAGAATGATTTCCATTTTCTAAATTCCGTATATCTTAGTTTCTAATTCTTTTGAAAGTAGTAATAATTTTAAAGAAGTGATTTGTTCATTAATCTTATTTCTTAAGATCATTTTATTTTTATGAAAGGGGATTTCTTGGTGTTTACCAAACTAATCTATTCAAAGTATTGATGAAAAAAGAAGTTTAGTAAAACTTTCGTTAAATCAAGAATTTCTTTCCATTTTATGACTTTGTAAAGTGTATGTATGTATATAAAAACTCCTATGTTTATAATAAACTCCTTTAGAAAAGATTTGTTAAGATAAATTCCTAAGTTTTTATGAAAAATTACTTCCTTCATAATAACATTTATTTTTAGATATGAACTTCTATTTTAAGAAAACTTTTTTTTTCTTTAACTTGTTGAGACAAAATCAATGTGTTCATGCATGATCATGAAATAGAATTATGAAAACATAGGAAAAACATAATGGTAATAAAATAAGCAAGTAAAGAAATATATTAAGTATTGGGAACCTTAGCTTCATCAAGATATTCCGAGACTAAGAATAGACTAGTCCCAAAAGAAAAATAAGAAAGAAAGAAAATATGTTAGTTTGACTTGATGAGGACAAGTCTAAGACTAGAGACTAGTCTTAAAATAGCATGAAATAAATAAATAAATTGCATTACTTGGAAGTAAATAAATAACAATGAGCTTATATGCTCTAAAGATTATATATTAGTACATAATTATATCTAGGTACATATATATTATGGATTAACATGAAATCAAAATATGAGCAAAAGTAAAATAACAACATAAAGATTCATAAATATATCTTCATGAACAAGAACAATACATGAACATAGTGTAGCTTACTTAACATTAAGTTTAGGAAACTCACACCATGGTCATATAAAGTTGCATAACATGGTAAGAAAATCTAAAGAAAATTCTTACATAATGTGTTTATATAAGAAGAAGAAGAGGATTTATGGAGAGAATTTTAGAGAGTTTTGAGATGGAAGTTGAGAGGGGAATTGGAGAGAGTTTTGAGAGTGAAATTTATGAGTGGAAGATGTGTGAATGAAGTGAAAGAGGAGAGGGGTATTTATAGGAAAATGTGAAGTGATTTTTTGAGTGATTTAATTAAAGAATAATTGAAATAAAATAGAGGAAGAGAGAGAGGGAATTGCACCGGCTTAAGGGAGGGGAGAGAGAGAGAGATGTAATTTTTTGGATTTTTGTCTATTAAAAGTAATAATTTGTAAAGTAGATATGATATAAAGTTATGGAAAGGGTAAAAAGTAAAGATAATAGGTTATGGAGTTGTAAGAGTAGGTGTTAGAAAAAGTAGAGATAAATAAATAGTGTAGAATAGTAATGAATAGTGTAATGTAAAGTAGATGTGACTAGTAAAATACCGGTAGTAAGAAAATACGTGTATAATTGCGATATCTGATATTTTTAATTACCGAAAAATTACGAAATTGCTATTTTTGAAATTCTTGTATTAAATCGGTCCTGATGGTGTTATCGGAATATTTTTATTATTTCGGGCTTTAGGACACAATTTTCGAGAACTGATCTTGTTTGAGTCAGAAGGGCACTCGAAATTTGCAAATCTGATATTTTTATGTAAATTGAAGTTATTACGAACTATTATCACTAATTATCTCAACTTTGTTTTCTAGGGTTAAGGAATACGGGAATGCCGGATCTAAATTGTAAGCCCCGGAAAATTTCAGTAAATAATTTCAAGATGAACTTCTAAAATAAACCCTAAAAATCACTTCAAATTAAAACCAAATTGCAACAAGCCAAAAACAAATTATTAAAAGGCAAATAACAATTGACTTTCGAAAATATAACTCAATTCAAGAATTCCGAAAACGTTAAAAGATAATAAATACTTACAAAATTGATATATAAAATAAATTTCTCAAATTAAATATGTTGTATAAATATAAAATATCAGTTTCCAATGTGGCAAAGATCTAAACCAAAAAATCACCTAGAAACCCTAAGCGAAATACAATAGCTTAAGTCCGGCAACCTAGCGCCTCTAACCCTAGAGGCCGAGGTGTAGTTGAAGATGTAGAATAGCTCATAGTAATATGAGTTTGTTTAAAAATATCATATTGGTAAATTTTTGACCTATTTTGAACCCGTTCGGATACAGACTTCAAAAAGCGTGTCCTGGGGCTCGAGATATCAAAAATATATCAATAGTACCGTTAGACTCGTAATTTCATAAGATTTCTAAATATATCAGTTATATAATTTTTTGGGTTATAAAAGTTACAGTTATAACCTTTTATCGTATTTCCGTTATTACCGGTAATTGATTAGTCTTTTGCACTATTCATTTTTATTTCATTACAAAATTTTGTTGTTCTTATAAAGTCTTATGTTTTTAGATAAATATTTTATATGTTATCGAAAATTTTGTTTTTCTAAAATTTAGTTCGTTTCGGGTCTTTACGGGATCAGATTTTATTTAAGACTCGATACTAAAAATAAAATAAATTAATTTAATAATTGAAAAATATTTTAAAAATATTGTTATTTTCATAAAATAATTTTTTATAATTTTTCGGGTTATAAAAATATTATTTATAGCCCATATTCGCGTATTTTGATCATATCGGTAACATAATTGTTAAAATACTAAAATAATTCAAATAATTATTTAATTTTAATTATGAAAAATCTGCTACAAATATTTGGAATAAAACTTTCAATTTTATTTTATTTTAATTTATTTAATTAAGAAAGTATTTTTACAACCCATACTTTCAAGTACACCTTACACACATCACTTCCTTTTCACTTCAATCTTTTTACACTTTATTATATCACTTAATGGCAGATTTTTCTTTCTCTTGGCTGCCATTGTCCTTTGATTTACTCCATTTTTGACTAAATTAATTGTATTCTACTCCTTCTTAAAGAAGCTACACACACCATTTATTACACAATTCAATTTTTAGTCAAAAATTCAAACAAGCCCTCTCTCTTCTCCCTCTCTTTCACGTGGAAACACCCCCCAAAATTCTGCTCTTGTTTTATTTTTTTTCTTTTTCATTTAATACCCTCCTCTCTCTCCACTTAATGCCTTTCATTTATTCATTTTCATTCATTTGAAACCCTATCTCTTTTCCTTTCTCTCTTGTTCTTATAAAAACCTTGCTGCCCCTATTTTTTTTTGGAGCTCCCACACATATTTCTTGAAGATTTCTTAAGTAAACCTTCTTTTTAAGCTTCCATATGTGATATAGGTAAAGTATAATGAGAGTTTCATGCATCAAATGACATTCTATTAGCTTAAAAGCTAAGGATGATGATGCCAAAAATGAAACACTCCTCTTCTCCATTATTATTGTCTTGTATTATTATTATTTTCTTGTTTAAAGTTGTTATATTTTGTAGATGTAACTTTTTGTAACTTTGATTTTAGTTTATGCCATAGATCTTGCTATTTAAGTTATTATTCTTGTTATTACTTATGACCTATGCATATATTTCTCATTCACATGTGCTCATGCATTTAAAACTAGTTTAGAGAACTAGATCTAGAGTTTTGAGTTCATAAGATGCATTAGACTTTGTTTTATGTTCATGGATGACTTGTAATAGCATGATGATGGTAGGAAAGTTGTAGGAAACTCAAGATCTATTTTATTTTCAACAAAAACAACTTTTGAAAATTCGGATGAAAATGGAACCATATTTAGAAAAGTGGTCTTTCAACTTCAAAATGTGTATTTTTCATTTAAATAAAGGGCTTAGGGTATAAATAACATAAATGAGTAATTTTGATGAGCAAAGTTTAGATCTATGAGTTTAAAGTTTGTTTTCATGGGTTTCATCTAGGTGTATGTTCATATTATGTGTAGATCTTAGATTTGAACTTGAACAAAATTTGTGAAATTCATATTTTGGCAGGACCAATATTTAAAAACCACTTTCCAAGTGTCAAAATGTAATTTTTTTCTTAAGAAAATGAAGCTTGATATATGTATATCATCAAGACTTCTTTTTACAAGAATCTAATGTGATTTTCAAAAGTTATTTTCAAAATAAAAATGTCATTTTCGGATTTTGGCCAAGGCATATTTTAAAAACATGTTTTCCAACTCAAAAATGAAGTTTTTGTTTAAGAAATGAAAGGCTCTTAGGATATGATATGTAAGGAATGGATTTTCATAAGTTTAGATAGATTTTATCAAAAGGAATATCCAAAAATGAATTTTATAAATTCGGATCTCAACCAAGACCCATTTTTAAAACCCATTTATCAACTCCAAAACTCATGTTTTATGTGAAAAATGAAGTATATAGGTAATAGGTATCATTGAGCAATGATTTTTACAAGTTGAAATGAGTTTTGATGAAATTAATGTATAAGACAAGAAATAGAATCAAGATGAGAAAATTTTGAGTTAGTAACCAATTTGTGAAATTCGTAATTTTGAGTGAAGGCCATAAGAATACCTATTATCCAAGTTCAAAATGAAAGTTTTATGTATTAAATGAAGTCCTTAAGTAATAGGTATCATAAGGTCTTAAATTTTAATGCATTAAACAAGTTTTTCCCAAATGAATCATTTAAAAAAGTGGATTTTCTAAAATTCGAATTTTTGAGTAAATCATATTGGAAAACATATTTGCAAGATGTAAAATGCAAATTTTTGTGTAAGAATGAAGTCCTTAATGGTTATGTATGATTGAGCCCTAATTTTCTAAATATCAAATGATTTTTTACTTGAAGGAATCACTCAAAAAACCAGTTTTTGTAAATTTCGGATTTTATAATCAACCCCACTTGAAAACATGTTTACAAAGTGTAAATTGGAAATTTTTATGTAGAAATGAAGGTCATAAGTAATATATATAATGAAGACCTAATTTTGGCAAAAATAATTATATTTTTTTAAGTAATAAATCCAAGACAAATGGAAATGATCAAAGTTAGAAAACTAGACTTTTCATAAGTAGTTGTTGTTATGGTCTTGCAAAAATAAAAAGTTACAAAATTTTCTTTTAGCAAAAATCATCAAGATCATGTATGCATTAAACTCATCTCATGTCATTCATGTTAGGAAATCACTCATATTGCATGTATAGCTAATTTATATAGTAGGAACATTACAAACATTTACAAAACTATTTTTCGGAATCGGAAACCGTTACTGATCAGATCTGATCCCTCTGTTCCGATACTTTAATGTTTTCAAAACTGGAAAATAATATTAGAAATAGATAGATCTTTTGAAGTAGATAGAAATCGATATATAATTTGCGAGATTCCGAGTTAAAATGACCAAGTTATGGCCGTTTTAAGTTGGAATTCCCGTTTAGGACGCGAATTGCGAATTTGATAGTTTGAATGAGATAGTTTGGATTAGTTAAGTGATGAAATACTTATTAGAGTATTTCTTCCTTTTTAGGAGATCCCGAGATCGACGATTCCCTGCCACCGAATTATTATTACTAGAAGACCGGTGATCCAATGGCCGAGTGAGTTTTCTCCTTGTTTTATTACCTTGATTGTGCTTATAGTTAGTTGCATTAGAATTATAGGAACAAGATAAAAATCGATATGAATGGGGATGGGAGATATGATGAGACTGTGATGAATGTATGCCAAAGAAACTAAAGCATATCGAAACCACGATTTGATTGGATAACTGCACCGTTCATATTATTTCTGTTATATGTGTGATATTGGTTAGTCACTCTAAAGAATGTATAAATATTTTTTACCTAAGAAAAAATTAAATTGGTCATGCATCGCATCGGATATATTGCATTTGGTAGCGTGCTACTCCTACGTAGGTCGATCGGTATGATCCGAGGACTCGTTTGGATAATGACACCCGGGATCAGAGCTCATTCATAGGGAACTAAGGCGCATCGGGGATGCATTCCATGTGTGAGCCTAGCCGAAGCGAGTGCTATGAGCCGAGGGCTTGGGGACTAGCAGCAGTCATGTAGACTTCAATACCATCCCTAACCCAAGATACGGAGGGTGTAAATTCGTTCTGTATGTGGGTTCCGGATACCCATATATAATTGTTTGCTCACGTGTTTGTAATGCATAGCATATGATTGATTATAACTTGTTTGTTATGGTACGGAATTAAGAAAATTCTCACTAAGCTAGTATAGCTTATACCCCAATAGTTGTTTAAATGAACAAGTTATCTCAAGAATGCAAAGTGGGAACCGAATTGATTGGAGCCTGGAATGACTCCGGGATTTCGACAAAGAATACGAATGTTTGAAGTTATCAGATAGTTTTATGATTTGTCTTGTAATAGTTTATGTAGGGAAGTCTGTGAAGTTGAATGAATTGTATTTGAAGTATAGCAATTTGTATATAAAGTATAATGATTTGTTTCTGGAGTATAGTGAATTGGAATCCCTTTACATTGTCACTCAAGTTATATCAACATAAAATGTATCATTCCGATGTGTCTCCTCCATGTGTTAGACGCCTTGTACATAGTATGGAAGCCTCCGCGTGACTTGGGTGGTCATTCTTAGGCTTTAATATTGTATACGGTGGACTGCCACGTTTAGGATATCCTTCGAGGCATGACATAAATTCTAGGGTTTGTACTAGACTTTGTTGACCTTTAGGGTTTCGGTTGACTTTTAATTCTAAGATCAAATTTAAAATTAACTGAAAATTTTAGGGGTTTACAACTGTGATTAAAGGTTTTGTTCTCATTGGATAGAATAAGCATTGTCGATACCGCTTTCTTTCCCTTCAGCCTCCATGAAAGCTTTATTACACTAGCATCATTCCTCCATCTTAGGTTCTAGATACCTAAGCCTCCAAGTTTTTTTTGGCTTTATAACATTTCATCATTTAACGCTACGAAACCTGTTTTGTTCATTCTTAAAACCCAAGAGAAAATCGTGCATCATTTTCTCTAATATGTCCATAATATTCCTAGGAAGGTATATGGCTTGCACATAATAACTTAAGATTCCCTCAATAAAAAACTTTAGTAAAACATGTCTACAAGGCTTAAGGATCTTAATTACTAGCCAGTTATCTTGTTCCTGACCTTATCTAAAAGGAAATGGCAATCACAATTTTTTATATTTCTTTTAGAAGTGGCAGGGAATCCTAAATAATTTACCAGATCATTAGTTTCGTAATAAGGTAGATCTATTCCATAATGCCTAGACTGGCATTTTTAGATAAGCAAATTTTTTACTTACTTAATTTCATTTTATGGCATGACTAATTACAGAAAAGTTAGAAGGCTTTCTACATTACAATTGCATCTTCTACATATGCATTGCCCATTAGAACAATACAATTTGCAAACAAAAAGGCATGAAAAAGGGATTTTTGCATTGTGAAATTTGATAGGTTTCCACCATTTATTATCAACTAATAGCATGATCCACCTACTAAGAATCTCTATAATAATAATAAAAAGACAAGGCAACATTAGGTCACCTTGTCTAATTCCACTCGAAGATACAAAGCTAGATGTTCTTTTGCTATTAAAAATAGCAAAAAATGATAAGGAGGTGAAGCACGAGCTAATAATTGCAATCCACTTGTCAGGAATACCAAAGAATTTTAAGGCCTTAATTATGAAGTTCCATTCTAGTCTATCAAAAGCTTTCTCTAGATTTAGCTTCCACGCCATCCACTTCTTATGCAATGATGAAGTTATTAGAAGCGTATCTTCTACGAATAAAGCTAGATCGGAAAGGGCTTATAAGTGAGTTTAGAAATGGTCTAACTCCATTCACAAAGATATTTGTTATGATCTTTTACATAGTGGTACAAAGACTGATGGGTCTAAAGTCTTTCAAGGTGTTAGCTCTTGCCTTTTTTGGTATCAGGATAAGAAGAGTTTGGTTCATATGAGATAGTATGTCTCTTTTGTACCAGATATAAAGAATTTCCTTGCTCTATCACCTATATACCCTAAGTATCTTGGAAGAAAGTTGAAGTCATCCAACCCAGGAGACTTATTTCTACCAACACTTCTGAGGGATTGTCAAATTTCCTCCCCAGAAATGGCCTTTCTAAGCTAAGCTTCTCCATAAACAAGAGCATAGGTCCTTTTAAGAAGTCAAGTTCATATGTGCTTTTCTAAGTCCTTTTCATTTTGAATCCAAGACCCTCTATCATTATATAAGCCCCAAATTCTAGCTTTAGCTCTTTTGACCATAATTAAAAGGTGCAAGAACCTAGTGTTTCTCTCTCCTTCAATAATCTACTCTAATCTTGCCTTAAATGCCATCAAAGTTTTTCTCTTCTAAGGATTTCTTGTAGCTTTATTTTAGCAAAGTTTAGGCAATTTAGGAGGTATTATGAAGGTCTAGTACTAAAGTCAATTTCTAGTTTGGTTATTTGTTGTTGTGATTTCTGCTTTCTTCGTATGGATGATACCATATACTTCTCTATTCCACTTACATAAGTCATCTTTGAGTTTATCTATGGAGAAAACAAGAGGGAGGTTGTTGGACCAAGAATTTCTTACATGAGACATGAAGAGAAGATGATCAAGCCACATGTTTTGAAAACAAGAAGGTCCACTTGATTTGTAAGGGTTTTAAAAAGGACTGGTGTTAAGGAGGATAGGTTTGAAACGCCAAAGGGAAAAAAAAAAAGAAAAAAGGGAGGATAGATCTATGATCGGACATAGAGAGATTCAAATAGAAAAGCTTAGAGTTGGACCTAACCTACCCCAAGGAGAAGTTTACATAGGCCAACACTTTCTCTCTCAATATAGTCTTCAAATCCAATGGTGGTTGTCACGCCCCAGAGGGTACTTTAAACGTGGCAGTCTGCCGCATATAATATTAAAGCTAATGAATGACAACCTTAATCATGCAGGAGCTTCGATATCACATGCAAGGTGTGCTTCCAAGATAGTAGGAGACTCACAGGGGTATTACATTTAAGTAGATAATAAAAGCAAGCAAGAACTTATATAGATAAACATAAAACCTTCATTTAAATAATAATTCCTTACATCATCTTAGGGGCATTCCCCCGTCTTAAAAGCCTATCAACAAGATAATAGCAACTATAACACAAGCCTACTATAGAGATTTTCCTAGAAGCCTATGTTCAAAACTTAAATACATATAGCTTCTCCCAAAAACTCCTAGTAGTTTAAACTCGTACCTGGCATACGAGGCTCCTTGGGGCCAACCAAAGGTAATCATACCGTAACAAAAATGTCACGCCTCGAAGGGTAACCTAAACGTGGTAGTCCGCCGTACATAATATTAAAGCCTAGGAATGACCGCCCAGTTATGCGAAGGCTTTCATACTATATACAAGGCGTCTAACACATAGAGGAGACACATTGAGAGATACATTTTATGTTGATATACTTGAGTAACAATGTAAAGGAAATACAATTCACTATACTTCAGATACAAATCACTATACTTCATATACGAATCACTATACTTCAAAATACAAATTATTAAACCTCGATTACATTCATCCATAGACTTCCCTACATAAATTATTACAAGATAAATCATAAAACCTAGCTGATAACTTCAAACATTCTTATTCTTTACCGAAGTCCCGAAGTCATGTTCGGCTCCAACCATCTCGGTCCCTACTTAGCATTCTTGAGATAACCTGTACATTCAAACATCTATTGTGGTATAAGCTACACTAACTTAGTGAGAATTCCCTTAATTTTGTACCATAACAAGCAAGTTATAATCAACCATATGCCATGCATGAACAAACACATGAGCAAACAATTATGCGTGGGTATCCGGAACCCACACACAGAACGGATTTACGCCCTCCATATCTTGGGTTAAGGATGGTATTGAAGTCTACACGACCGTTGCTAGTCCCCAAGCCCTCGGCTCATAGCACTCGACTCGGCTAGGCTCACACATGGAATGCATCCCCGATGCGCCTTAGTTCCCTATGAATAAGCTTTGATACCGAGTCTCATTATCCAAACTAGTCCTCGGACCATACCGATCGACCTACGTAGGAGTAGCACGCTACCAAATGCAATATGTCCGATGCGATGCATGACCAATTTAATTTTTGCTTAGGTCAAAATATTTATATATTCTTTAGAGTGACCAACCAATATCATACACATAACAGAAATAATATGAATAGTGCAGTTATCCAATCGAATCATGGTTTCGATATGCTTTAGTATTCTTTGCATACATTCATCACAGTCTCATCATATATCCCATCCCCATTCATATCGATTTTTATCTTGTTCCTATAATTCTAATGCAACTAGCTACAAGCATAAACAACGTAACAAAATAAGGAGAAAACTCCTCGGCCATTGAATCACAGGTCTTTTAGTAAAAGTAATTTGGTGGTAGGGAATCGTCGAATTCGAGATCACCTAAAAAGGAAGAAATACTCTAATAAGTATTTCATCATTTAACTAATCCAAACTATCTTATACAAACTATCAAATTCGCAATTTTCGTCATAAGCGGAAATTCCAACTTAAAACAGCCATAACTTGGTCATTTTAACTCGGAATTTCGCAAATTATATATCGATTTCTATCTACTTCGAAAGATCTATCTAATTCTAATATTATTTTCAAGTTTTGAAAATATTTAGGTCATGAAACAGAGGGATCAGATCTGATTGGTGACGATCTCCATTTCCAAAAAATTTGTTTTGTAATTGTTTGAAATGTTTCTACTATATAGATTAGCTATACATGCAATATGAATGATTTCTTAACATGAAAGACATGAGATGAGCTTAATGTATGCATGATCTTGATGATTTTTGCTAAAAGAAAATTTTATAACTTTTTATTTTGCAAGACCATAATAACAACTACTTATGAAAAATCTAGTTTTCTAACTTTGATCATTTCCATTTGTTTTGGATTTATTTCTTAAGAAAATATAATTGTCTTTGTTAAAATTGAGTCTTCATTATATCTATTACTTATGACCTTCATTTCTACATAAAAATTTCCATTTTACATTTTCCAAATATATTTTCGAATAGGATTTACTCAAAAATCCGAATTTTAAAAAATCTACTTTTTGAATGATTCCTTTGGGAAAAACTTGTGTAATGCATTAAAATTTAAGACTTTACTATACCTACTACTTATGGACTTCAGTTAATACATAAAACTTTTATTTTGAACTTGGATAATAGGTGTTTTCATGGGCATTATCCAAAGTTACGAATTTTACAAGTTGACTACTAACTCAAAATTTTCTATCTTGATTCTACTTCTTGTTTTACACATTAATCTCATCAAAACTCATTCCAACTTGTAAAAATCACTACTTAATTATACCTATTACCTATACCCTTCATTTTTCACATAAAACATGAGTTTTGGAGTTGATAAATGGGTTTTAAAAATTGGTCTTGGTTGAGATTCGAATTTATAAAATTTATTTTTGAACATACCTTTTGATAAAATCTATCTAAACTTATGAAAATCCATTCCTTACATATCCTATCTTAAGAGCCTTCCATATCTTGAATAAAAACTTCATTTTTGAGTTGGAAAACATGTTTTAAGAATATGCCTTGGCCAAAATCCGAAAATGAGATTTTTGTTTTGAAAATAACTTTTGAAAATCACCTTTGATTCTTGTAAAAAGAAGTCTTGATGATACACATACATTAAGCCTTCATCATCTTAAGTAAAAATTCCATTCTGATACTTGGAAAGTGGTTTTTAAATAGGGGTCTTGCCAAAATATGAATTTCATAATTTTTGTTTGAGTTCAAAACCAAGATCTACACTTAATATGAACATAAACATAAAAGAAATCCATGGTAGTAAACTATAAACTCATAGATCTAAACTTTACTCATCAAAATCACTCATTTATGTTATCTATACCCTAAGCCCTTCATTTTAAATGAAAAATACACATTTTGAAGTTGAAAAATAACTTTTCTAAATATGGTTCATTTTTCATCCGAATTTGTAAAAATGATTTTTGTTGAAAATAAAATAAATCTTGAATTTTCCAAAACATTCCTACTATCATCATGCTACTACAAGTTATCCATGAACATAAGACAAAGTCTAATGTATTTTATGAACTCAAAACACTAGATCTAGTTTACTATACTAGTTTTAGATGCATGAACACTAGGATAGTTATGTGAATGATGAATTTATGCATAAATCATAAGCCAATAACAAAAATAATAACTTCAATAACAAGATCTAAGGCATAAACAAAAATCAAAGCTAAAAAGTTAGATCCACAAAATATAACTACTTTAGACAAGAAAATAATAATGATACAAGAGATTAATCATAGAGAAGAGGAGTGTTTCATTTTGGCATCATCATCCTAAGCTTTTAAGCTTATGGAAGGTCATTTGATGCATGAAACTCTCATTACACTTTACCTATATCACCTATGGAAGTTTTAAGAAGAAAGTTTACTTAAAAATCTTCAAGAAATATGTGTGGGAGCTCAAAAATGGAATGGGGGCAGCTTGTGTTTTTGAAGAAACAAGAACAAAATGAAGAAGAAAAGAGAGGAAAAAGAGAGAGAAAAGTTAAGGAATGAAAAAGGGTAAAAGGATTAAATGAAAGAGAGAGAGAGAAAATGAGTGTATTAAATGTGTTTTCGTTAATTGAAAGGGAAAAAAAAATAAAACAAGGCAAAAAATTGGGTTGGGGGGGGGGGGGGGGGGGGGGGGGGGGGGGTGGCCTGGCGTGAATGTTGGAGAGAAAAGAGAGAGGAAATTTGTTGAATTTTGACTTGAAAATGAATTGTGTAATTAATGTGTAATGTAACTTTTGAAGAAGGATTGAAATATATTTATTTTAGTCAAATAGGAGTAAATTAAAGGACAATAGCAGCCATAAAGAAGGAAAAATCTACCATGAAGTGTGGGACAAAGTGTAGAAAGATTGAAGTAAAAAGGAAGTGATATGTGTAAGGTGTACTTGAAGTATAGGTTGGAAAAAGTGTTTTTTTATTAAGAAAAATACAAAATAAAATTAGGAAAAATATTTTTAATTGAGTGGCAGAATTTTCATGAATAAAATTAAATAATTATTTGAATTATTTTAGTATTTTAACAAATATGTTACCGGTATGATCAAAATACGCGAATATGAGCTATAAATGATATTTTTATAACCCGAAAAATTCTAAAAAATTATTTTATGAAAATAAAAATATTTTTCAAATATTTTTAATTATTAAATTAATTTATTTTATTTTTAGTATCGGGTCATAAACAGAATCTGATCTCGTATAAGCCCGAAACGAACTAAATTTTAGAAAAACAAAATTTTCTATAATATATAAAATATTTATCTAAAAATGTAAGGCTTTATAAGAATAATAAAATTTTGTAATGAAATAAAAGTGAATAGTGCAAAAGACTAATTAATTACCAGTAGTAATGAAAATACGATAAAAGGTTATAACTGTAACTTTTATAACCCGAAAAATTATATAACTGATATATTTGGAAATCTTATGAAATTACAAGTCTAACGGTACTAATGGTATATTTTTGATATCTCGAATCCCGGGACACGCTTTTGGAATTTTGTATCGGAACGGGTTCGAAATAAGTCAAAAATTTACTAATCTGATATTTTAAAACAAAATTATATTACTACGAGCTATTCTACATTACCGGACTTAAACTATTGTATTCCTCTTAGGGTTTTCGAGTGATTTTCCGGTTTAGATCTTTACCAATTTGGAAACTGATATTTTATGTTTATACAACATATTTGATTTAAGAAATTTATCTTAAATTTTATTTTTTGTAAGTATTTAATATCTTTTAACGTTTTCGGAATTTTTGAATTGAGTTTTATTTCCGAAGGTTAATCATTATTTACTTTTTAATAATTTATTTTTGGGCTTTATATTACCCGATTTTATAAGTCAGAGTTAAATATGGAATTTTTTGTACATCGTGATTTGAATTTGAAGACTGTTGAGTTCTTACTTTATTTTTAAGGATTTTTATTTTCTCAAGATTAAGAAATTTCTGGATTTGTTCGTGATTTAGGACTTGTCGAAATTCGGTTTTAATTTAGAGTGATTTTTAGGGTTTATTTTCGAAGTTCATCTTAGAATTATTTACTGAAATTTTTTCGGGGCTTACAAAAAAGCTATAAAGGTATAAGCAAATCTAGCTTAGTGAGAAAATTCCATCTACAATGCATTTCCATAATTCAAATAAGTTTTAATCAATCATATAAGAATGCACCAAACATATGAACAAACAAAATACACATGATTAACGGAAATTAAGTGTAGCATGGATTTTATGCCCTCCATGTCGAGGGTTGGGAGGTTACAGGCCCATACGACCATCAATATTTGCAGATTTACCGGCTCCTGCTCGCCCTGTAGACTTTCTGGTTCCTACTAGCCCATGTACACTTTCCGGCTCCTATCCCATGTAAACTTTCCGGCTCCTACTAGCCCATGTAAACTTTCGGCTCCTACTAGTCACCAAACCATTTTTTCATTTCTCCACACGAAGAATAGTAATGAAACAAATGTGACTCATAAGTATGATATGCATGAATTGATTTCAATATATTTAATCAAATAATGTTGAATTCAGGTTAAAGGCGATCAACCACAATTTTCATCATATCAATACAAGAATCACACTTCATTTAATCATATCATCTTTCGATATTTTTAACTTACATTCAACCAATCATAAATTCAAGTCACACAACAATTATTCATTTATCTTTTTCCTAATTGCTAGTGCTACTACTAACAAGCACAAACAAGGAAATGTAACTTAGTAAAGGATTAACTCACTCCATGTCGGTGGATCCTAATCGAAGTAATCTTCCGAAAAAGTGATCTTGAGTCCTTCTTCACCTAAACAAGATGAAATACCAAAAATGAGTCTTTCATGAAACTTTTATTTTTGAAGATTCTAAACTTTTCTTAAAATCGCGGTAAAATCGTATAAGAGGAAATTCCAACTTAAAATGGCCATAACTTGCTCATTTTAACTCGGAATTTCGCATATAATATACCATTTTCTACCTATTCAAAAAGATCTATCTATTTATAAACTTATTTTCATCAAACTAAGTCGTTTGGGTTTCGAAAAAAGTGGCGAACAGATTCTCCACAAATTTTTATAAACTTGTTTTCCTTCTTTTATCCAAAGCTTATTTTGAAGAGATAGATAATATAATAACTTGTAAAACCTTTGAAATGTATCTACATATATTTATTGACTCATATCAAATGTATGAAGTTAATGAAGTTGTCTCAACTATGAAAAGTGAAGTCTTTTAAAGATTTTGGAAAGTAAGATCTTTTGAAATATTCCTTTTTATTTGTGCTTTGAAAATATCTTAAGTTATTTCAAATGAGTATTTTCTTTTCCTAAATTTAATTTCCATAATCTCTTTAGATTCCTAAGGAATGATTATGAGCTCCTCTAGATTTCTTAGAAAAGTTTGTTTAAGAAAATTACTTCTTATTTCTAGAAAAGAATCTTTATTTTTAAGAAAACATTTCCTCATTTATTATTATTATTTTTTTTTGTTGAAACAAAACCATTATGTTCATGCATGAACATGAATCATAAAGTTATGTAAACATAAAGAAACATAAAATCTTGAAAGAATAAGCTAGTAAAAAAATAATTCAAGTATTGGAACCTTAGCTTCATCAAGGTATCTTGGGACTAAGAAAAGACTAGTCCCTAAAAGAAAAAGAAAAAGAAAAAGAAAAAGAAAAAAAGAAAATGTTTTGACTTGATGAGGACAAGTCTAAGACTAGAAAGACTAGTCTTAAAAATAACATGAAAGTAAATAAATTGCAAGGAAAGTAAATAAATTGTAAAACAAATAAGTTTATATGCTCTAAAAGATATATATAGCTATATAGATATATTAGATATAAAAAGCAACATAAAGAAACTTGATCATGAACAAAAACAAAGTATGAACCTATTGTTACTTTCTTTAACCTTCATGGTTTAGAAAACACGTACTAAGCTCATACTAAGTAAATAAACATAACGAAAACTTGAAGAAATATTACCTAAAAGAACTAAATTAGAGAGAACTTCTTGGGAGAGATTTCTTGTAGAAATTTTAAAGAGTAACTTTAGTGTAGAAGAGGTATGAAAGAAGTGGAAGTAAGAGAGGGTATTTATAGGAAAATATGGGAGATAATTTGTGTTAATTAAATAAATAAAAATGAAACAAATTGGACATGAAAGAGAGAGGGGCCGGCACTAATTTCAGGGAGAGAGGGAGTGAAAATTTATTTTTTGTATTTTTGTTAATTAAAAGTAAGATATGAAAGATATGAAGTTGTATTGGAAATGAAAATGTGTAAGAAATAGAGGTATGGGTTGTAAGAGTAGGTTGTAAGAAAAAGTAGAGATAGATAAATAGTATAGAATAGTAGTAAATAGTGTAATGTAAAATAGACATGACAATTTAGGTACCGGTAGTAAGAAAATACGCATATAAATGCGATATCTAATATTTTTAGCTACCGAAAAATTATGAAATTGACATTTTTGAAAATCTTATATTTTTATGAGTCTAACGATATATTCGAAATATTTTTACTATTCCGAACCTCCGGAACACGTTTTTCAAGAACTGTGTCCAATCGGGTTCAAAATGAGTCGTGCTTTTACAAAGTTGATCTTTTTAAACTTCCTTAGATAATTACGAACTATTCTACTCACTAAAATTTCTTGCTCTCTTAGGGTTTCTTAAACAGTGATGTCAGATTTAAGCGGTTAAGATAAATTAGGGTTTTATTGACTTTAGAAATCCGGTTGACTTCTAATTAGGGTTTAATCTTTAAAATGATTACAAAAGTTTGGAGGTTTACAGTGGTTGCATCTCAAACATAATATCTTTCATACAAATTCAATCTTATATCTCAACTTGATCAAATGCTTTCATTAAGGTTGACTTTCCATAATTAGGACAATCGAATATCATGTATCAAATTTAATAATAGAAGTAATTTTAATTTGACGACTCATGAATATGTTGCTGGAAACAGCGGATCCTAATTTAATAATATTGATAACATTAACAATCCCATGATAAAGAGGAAAATGTCAACAGCCACAAGGATGCTGACAAGCCATTTGAACCGAGTCAAAACACAAGAAGTCTATTCCTAATTTCTATATGTGATGCCATAATTCATGCACCCACAAAACACAAAATGTCCAATGGCCGTACCCTAATCGATTGAATCCTAATCATGGTTTTTTCATCCCTAGTCCCCACAACGTGCAACCATAACCAAAACCCCAAAAGCCACTTTAGAAAAGGTCAATTAACGTAAAAAGCAATCCAATTGATTGAATGGTTCTTATTGTCATCGTCAATACTCAAAGAATCTTCCTGGCATAAAATTGGTTGGGCTGATGAGTTTTCATTGGTGATTTATTACGGGAAAAGTACGCCCACTATATCTCCAAAACTTTAAAAAAAAAAAAAAATTACGGATATCCTACTTATTTAAAAATGCTACCATTTTTTTCATACTCTTGAAAATTTAATTAAATGACATATAATATGAAAATATTAAATATTTAAAATAAAACATAAGTTGACAAGGCAATAAAATAAATACTTATCAATTTTCATGTCATTTTAAACTTATCAATTTAATTAAACAGTAATATAATATTAGTTATTAACATAAAAAAAAATAAAAAACAAACCTGCAAAGGATATAGAAAGCATTGACATATAAAAGAGACATTATTATTATTATTCCCTTCTCTTTTTTTTTCTTTCCTATTTTCACCTCTAATGAGAAAAAAATTAACATCAAGAATAACTAGAATGCATATTATTCACATTGAAAAATTGTGTGTAATTTGGGAAAAAAATATATGTAAATGGTAAGATCAAGGCATAGTCTTTACACATATAGATATAAACAAATATATATTTATAAATATTGTGAAACTTTATTGAATTTTAATAGAATATCAAGAAAGAAAAATATCCAAATGAAAAAAAAACATAGTTGATTTATGTCTAAAAATAAAAATTACTTATTCTACCCCTATCTCTATTTTTGGGTCATGCATAGTATATATATTTTCACAATAATGTCACAAATGGTAGCTGAACTTTGAAAAAAATATGCAATTAGATACATAGAATTTGAAAATGATCAATTTAGTATTCGAAAAACTATAAAATTGATCAATTTATTTCTACAAATAACTTGATAAAAGTACTATTAGTGTGCATGAAAAGTTCTTTTAGGTACTAAATTCGTTGATTTGAAAGTTTAGGTACTAATTTATTAATTTCAAACTTACCTAATTGTATTTTTTAAAGTTCAAGTACCACTTGTTATATTAACTTTTTTTTTTTTTGTTGGATTAACTTATGTGTGTTGCATTTATTTTTTATATTTTTTAATAAGTTTTTTTTTACTATTTTCATTCTTACGAGTTAAATTTAAAGTGATATGGAAATTAATAAGTTATTAATTATTTTATTGCCATACATGCTTAATATTACCACATCGTATGCTATCTTTTTTTTGGAAAAAAGATGGACATTCAATAGAATAAAATTACATCAATCAAATATAAAGATACCAAATAAGTGATTGAGGAAGAGTTGGGGATATGAAGACTTACCTAATCAAACAACCATATCTCCTCAAGAGTCAAAATATCCCTCATAAGGAATACAATCTTTTCTAGGAGAACATAATCCATCCTATTGGAGAGTAAAAAAAATCTCATGGAAGAGATAACATAGTCCCATATAGGGTCGGGGAAGGAAAAACAACAAAAAACGTTAAATCTAGTTATTCTAAAATACTACTAAAAACAATTTCAATTGATTTCTCAATCTTCAATCAAATCATATATGCAAAAGAAGTGGACTTGTAGTGATAGAATCATAATCTTGATGGCGACGATGGTGAGTATGATGAATAAATTGAACATTTCTAATATTAAAAAATGGTTTATCTGAAAATTGATATAAATAGTGATGGATTTGTAAACAAATAGTAATTAGAGAAGGAAAAACGTTTAGGATGAGGGTAGGCTAGTGGGTGGCTTAGTAGCTGGCTGTTAGTTTTTTTTTTTTTTTAGAGCAAATGAGAGGAGAGAGAGAGAGAGAGATAATTTCAAACTAATGTTACATCATATGTCTTTAATTAACTATTGTGGTACTATACAAAAGTAGAGGGGGATGGTAACACTCTTAGAAAGTGAGTTATCCATCTTTTTTCAAACATTTACAAGATAGTTGATTTCATTTTCCCTTCATTGTTATTTATAGTATTCCTTCTTCTCTTGAAAAGCGATAAAAACAATTGCTTCCACATCATTTGTAAGTTGTAATATACTAACTCTAACACTAGTGCTTCGACATGATTATGTTCCTTATAATGAAAATTTATTTGCATTAACATGTCTACCAAGCCGAGTTATATGTATCATAATCATGAAAATAATCATCCATTTAGAGAAAGAAAGAGCTCATGCCTAAATAGAAGGTTTACTTTTGTAAGCCCTAAATTTAGGGTCATTTATAACCCACTACCTGTTTATATTAAATATGGACACACAAAGGCTCAAAACTAGCTATTATCCACCATAAATACCGTAAATACTGTTATTCCCAGGGTTTTGCCATAGTGGATTACAAATAAATAATGGTAGTAATTTAAAAAGAATCCAAAAACTTACTAAGTATTTGAAATAATCAATATTTTTAGCAATATGATAATTAATAATTTCTTGATAATTAAATATGTTGTTTTTCTTACATCAAAAGTTGTGGCTTTCATTAATTAATTTTTATTAATAAAGCTATCAAAGTCTAATTTCTTATATGCATTTAAGATTTTAAGTTCCATTTTCCATATTTTAATCCATTATAAAAGCACCAACATTTAACGCAAGCTGGCTATAGTAAGCATCAAAGTATGAACTTACTATCCTTTTCTTAAATAGAGCTTCTTTCATTAAATGTTGAAATGACAACTCCAATTGAACAATACTTATTTTTATTTTCATAAAAAGAAAGCTAGACAGTGATTTGAATTTTATACCAAATGGGTATTGTTATTCTCAGAAAGTAATCACGCTATTTTTAAATATCTACTTTTCCAAAAACCATCCTCCTTCACCCACTCAAAAACTAGTTTTTCCTGAAACCTTACATGTTAGCTTGAAAGTTCCCCAAAGACTATGATTTTGTGCTTTACGATATGAGTTTTGGAAAGAAAAGGCAAAGCGATCTTCAAGAGCACGACAAGTAACTTCGTTTTGCTCTGTTTTCAAGAAGTTATAGGAAATATTTTTGTTTTACCTTGTTTTCCAAGTTGTGAGCAGTATTTTTGTTAAAATACACGCATGCATGTACATATTTTCTTATTTACAGCAAAAATGACGTTTTTAAGCATATAACATGCTTTAGAAAGTTGAAAAACGAATCTGATCTACTAAGAAATGTCAAAAATGGATGAGATCATGTTTTGAGAAGTTGTTTAAATTTAAATTAAGCAATGTTTGTCATATGTGTTTGAAGATAAGTCATATGGACCTTGTTTTTTATAAAAAGTGTCAAAAGCTTGCTTTTTGAGCTTATCGAGGTCTGGAGTTTTGACAAATCTATATAATGAGTCGAAACAAATGTTTTCTAAGTTTTATCTAAAATAAAGAATGACAAAACATGTAATA